>ML780625.1:707060-745995 GCA_009831015.1 Picea engelmannii
CTCTTTCATCCCATGGCATTTTAGGAATTGACCAACGCCCAGTTTCACTATGGAGCTCGTGAGAATTTGTTCTTATCTTAGCAATGCTTATTTTTTTCCTTACACTTGGCAAAACAGATAGATAATTTTGATCTTCTAGATTATGGTTGATTACATCTTTATAATACCTTAATTTTCTTTTTTCCTCTAACTCTTTATCACACCACATTTTTTCATTAAATTTTGTTTTGACGTTTTTTTTAATAGTATCTTTATTCTGCAAAATGGTTTCTTTCATGATTCCCCAATAGTTTAGCCAAGACTGGGCATCTTTATGCCATCCTCGCGTGAGTCAATGGTGGTTATGACTTGATTTTGAAGCAATTTTAGGTAGCCTCTTGTCTTCCATGTTGTTTAACTTTTTCTTATACATTAGGTATCTAGTCATAGCCATGCTCTCAATGGGGGAGAGGCTTGTTTCTAAGAGGAGGATGGGATAGGGCGTATTTCCTTTAATTTTGAGATTATATGTTATAAATTTCTTTTGTATTTGCTCTATCTTTCTCCAGGATTCACGAGAGATACTACAACCCCAGACTTCACATCCATAAAGAATAACAGGTGTAACACGAATCTCAAAGAAGAGTTTCTTCTTATCCCAACTCCAAAAATTAGCTGATTTACAATTGTTTTCAAGCACATAATAAGCTTTCCATCCCCCAATAATCCTTTTCTCAATGCTATAATTCCAATTGAACTTGTGGTGAATATCAATTCCAATATATTTGTATGAAGTCACTTCCTCCAAGTTGTTGTTGTCATATACAAAGGTATCACAAGGGATCTTATTGGATTTAATAATAATGACTTGAGTCTTATCAGTATTACAATCAAACAAACACATTTCACATATTACAAAAGGACGTTAATCATGACTAAATGATATTTTATTTATCATGGGTTCAAATATATTAAACAAACATCTTGCACAAGCATACGAACCCACGGGAAAGAGAAATTTAAATCTTATCGAAAATTCTTAACATCTAACTTTATCAACCAAACACATCTTTATTACTACTTAAAAAAAAAAATATTCACAGCGTAAAAAAATATTTATTTAAAATAAAATTTCACACTTTTATGTAAAAACATTTGTAAGGAAATGGTCAAAATTTGTTGATTAGAAATGTAGGAATGCATTTTCTCTTCAAAATTGTAGTTATATATAATAATAATAATAATAATCATCATCAATTTTTAAGGTCATGATCAAGCCAAACATCAAATTGGTGTATGAGATCTTATTTTGTGGGACAAGGGACCCTCTCCATGCAAAGATTTGATTGCTAAGTCACAAGTTTTTGGTATATCTCGTTGGTTGGTTGTTGGATATACTCTTGTGTTATTTCCCATGGTTTTAAAAAAATCTACAAATGTATACATACCCTACTCTTGATGTGTTCGTCCATCAAATAAAGACCAATTATTTTTTTCAAATTTGGAAAGTGCCAAATAACCCTCACCCGTTGATCATGAAGACCCAACAAGTTTTAAATCAATTTGAGTATTGTAGTTCTTCATTATGAAAGGATAACATGGATGGTTTCTCTTTTGAACAAAATAGAAGAAACAAAATATACTAAAAGAAATAAATTGCTTGTGTCCATCTTCTCACTAAATAGCCTTATGTGTCACCTTCATCCAATGTTTTACATAATCTAAAACAGAGCCCATATGCCCAATATATGCCATTTTTCTCCCTCATTCTTCTGCCCCATACTTAGTTGTTTTCCATTTTCCTTATTATTCACTCTCCATACTTAGTAATTTTCCCTCATTTTCCTTCCTCTTTCCTTGCTCCATACTTAGTCATTTTCGTTCCTTCCTCTCTAATCTTTACACTTCCATACTTAGTCATTTTCACTACTACCCACACTCTATATTACTCCCCATACTCCATACTTCGACATTTTTCCAATCTTCCACACCATTTCCATACTTAGCCCATTTTCATTTTCATTATCCACTTAGTTAATTTTCCTAATACTAACCATTTAGTCATTTTCATAACTTCTATGTTCATTTTCATAATTCATTTCCACTTATTCATTTTCATTATTACTACATTCATTTTTCATTTCTATCTTCCATTTTCATACTTATCAGGTAATTCTATGACTTACTTATCCAACACTTACTCATTTTTATGACTTACCAGGTTTTACTCATTTTTAAATGAAGTACTCCATTGGAAATGTGGGACTTACTCTACCAACACTAAGTCATTTTTCATGAACGTTTTACCACCACATCACCTCCCCCTGAATCCCTAGTCTTGCAACCCCACAATTCTCAATTTTCACTTCCCACTTCCACATTACACAAATTGCACTTCCGCATGACTTATTTTACACTTGTTTTTTACTCACTTTTACACTTAGTCTATTTATTGAATTGTTTCTAATTTCTCATATCTCCCTACCACCGGAACTCTCCGCCAACCTTTCTTTTAATTTTTTAATATCATTTCATTTAAATACTATTTCTTATCCTAAGTTTACTTCTCTTTATTGGGGACACACCTCCCAATGACACATGGCGATGGATATTTATTATATGTGGACATGTGGCAGTGAAGTGGACCTACCCTTGGGTGACACATGGATGGATATAGATGATTAGATAGTGACTTGGCATGATGTCTGGTTGATGATGTGGCAATCAAAAAATACTGTATGTACAAGCTACACAAAATTCTATGACTCTCTCTACTTCATTCACAAATAACATGGAGATGATATTTCTTTATGAAGATGTCATAAGAACCCTTCCAAAATACATGTAGGAAAAATAAAGATGAATTTTCAAATCAAAGGCCCATATCCGATGAAGACAAATCAACAATGGCTAAGTCTCCATCTTCCGGGGCTCATATCTTTTGATTCCAATATTTAATTTGAGAAAACAAGAGCTTGTTGGAAAGGTAAAGAGATGTAGAACACATTGGAAATGGTTTTAATGGCTGAAATATCATTTATCAAGCCCTAAAAAATAAAATTACAGTGGAAACTATTTTTGGGCTTGGAAACACATTATTTTTGGAAAATGATTTATTTAAAAAAATTCCCAAGCTTCTAATGTGGGTCCATATTGATGGCACACACATATAAGATCACATTTACAAAGAAGGAAAATAGAACCCTAACCTTAAATAAAAACAAGTTTCAAGAAGATGAAGAGAGGACTATTAAAGAAAATGCAAGCAACATTCAAAGGGTTCAAAATTTCCATCATAGTAAGTCAAGTAGTCACTTTGTTTTTCTCTCAACTAACTTTCTTTCTTAGTTAGTAGTCAAAAGCATTTATTGTTTCAGGATTTGTGAAAACCTAAGGCCGACCTTTGACTGTCTCCTTTTGTCTTCTAGGTCTCTCTTTCATTTCATGGTCAATGGGAGTCCAATCCCAGTCCTTTTTGAAAGGAAAATGCAATTTATTTTTTATGAACTCTTAGACATTATTGCTTATTTTATTAAAGTCATCTATTATTTTTTGAGGTTCCTAGAAAGCTAGTTCGGGACATAACATTGTTTATCTCTCAAACTTTAATTTTAAGCATGAGATTTCAGATGTGTGTCTATCAAAATCTTTATTGCATCTAATGAAATGATCATTTAGAGTTCTCTGCCACATGTGGTCCATACTTTCCTTTGCTTTGCTAAATATTGTGTCTTACTTTGATGAATGTTGTGATAAAAATGTTGTCCCTATGATAATGTATACTCGGTTGGTTTATAAATCTTGTAACATAGTGTAAATATTTTCTTTCTGAAAGATACCTTGTCCTTCTCAGGTATTCTTTACATGTGAATACTTGTTTCAAGAATAATCTTGGTCCTCTCTTAGGCCTCTTTTCCATTCTTGTATATTAATAAAATATAGAGTAGTACCGCCTCTTTAAAAATGCAGGGGCATTTATTCTCATGATGTTATCTTAAAGACCATAAAACAATATTTTAGAACAACATTTTTGGTGACCATACTCGGGGCCGATTTATTTTCAAGAAATCTAATACTTGTTAGGATAATATATTATTGATAAACTGGAATTTATCTGGTTAATTTTTTTTTTTTTTTAAGTGGAAGATCTAGAGATTTGTAACACCCCCAACCACCTGTTGGGCAATGTTACTTGAAGCATTTCTCTAGTCATCATCTTTGATACCATATTGTAACACCCCTAGCCACCTGTTAGGCAATGTTACTTGAAGCATTTCTCTAGTCATTAACTCTGATACCATATTACCAACAACTCCACTTAAATTGCTATGACATAACTCTATCCTTAATTAAAAACATATAGAAACTCTGCAATGCATGATTACGTACATTTCCTTAAAATTTTTATACAATTCATGACAGAATTATACACACAACATAAATAACATAAACCCATGACAACAATTGCAAACATGATTTAACACAAAACTGACACTTATCTTTTACATACAAGACACCAACTGCGGGCAGACCTTCCACGTTCCTCCCAGCCTTGGACCACACTATTTATAAATATCAACAATGGGTCACCCTCAATCTGGGGCTAAACTCCACTTGGGAAAGGGTTCCCAACCAGGCTAAAGTATCTCACTCTACAAGAACTCGGTCACAGGTAGCTTATACACAGGTGACTCAATTGCATAAAAGTCCATCACAAATGCCAATTCACACTAACAACCTACAATATCTCATTCCCCATATGCCTATCCCACCCCAAGAAGTGTGACCCTTATCTGCTCAATAGTCCCTCAGTTTACCCACTTCCCTTCCAGGGCTTCAACAACAGGTCGGGCATGAAGTCTCAGATCCCTGTCACTGCAGTTTGACACATCGGGAAGTAATTCCCAACAATTATCTTACCTGGAGAGAATGAAATCTTCCACGGGCTTGACAACTTGCCTCTTCAATCCAACATCCCATGGTCCTGACAACCCGCCTCTTCAGGCCAACGTCCCACGAGCCTGACAACCTTCCTCTTCAAATAATCTCTCCAAGCTATGTCATACACATGTATACACGACAATATTCAACATACTCATCACAATAATAATCGACTCATGACAACGATGACAGGATCACTCATAGAACAATTGGGCATGATAGAGAAATCTTCCCCATGGCAGATCAATCGACTCTCATCCCCTGTGATGGTCCGCACCCCCCTCATTAGTGCATACTATTGAACAAACCTTGCCAAAATTTTGAAGCAAATTTTGGATCTCTGTCAGACATAATTGTCTTGGGCATTCCATGCAATCGAGCTACTTCTCTTAGATATATATCAATTACGTTAGCTTCCTTGTGAGTAATATTTACTGGAATAAAATGGGCAGCTTTGGTAAGCTTGTCCACTACCACCATGATAGAATCATGCTACTTGTTAGTTCTGGGTAGCTTAGTGATAAAATCCATTGTTACTTCTTCCCACTTCCACTCTGGAATGGGTAATGGCTGTATCACACCAATTGGATGTTTGTGCTCAACCTTGACCTTCTGACATGCCAAACATTTGTCAATAAACTCAACAATTTCCTTCTTCATGCTTGGCCAATAATATTGGTTCTTTACAGTAGTAATATTTTTCTGGTAACCTGGGTGTCCGACATAAGGTACATTATGCATTCCTATCAATATCAGATTCTTCAATTCCTGAGAATTTGGCACATAAGTTCTGCCTTTGTATCTAATATTTCATCCTCTTCCATCTTATAGTCTTCAACTTTCTGCTGTAAGCTTCCTTGCTGAAGTTTTCCCCTTAACTCCATGTATTTCTGATCTGATTTAGCAGCTTTTAGAATTCTACCTTTCAAATCTGATTGAAACATGCTAATGGACTTAGCATCCATCTCATGCACTCTCCTGTTGAGTGCATCAACCACTTTGTTTTCTTTACCTTTGATATGTTTGATATCAAAATCATATTCACTAATGAAGTCTAACCATCTACTTTGTATGGCATTTAGAGTTGGTTGATAAAACAAATATTTCATACCACTATTGTCTCTCCTCAATTCAAATATTTTCCCCATGAGGTAGTGCCTACACATCTTTAAGGCATGCACTATGGCTTCCAACTCCATATCACAAGTTGCATGGTGTCTTTCATGCTCCTTCAACTTCCTTGATTCATAGCACATAACATAACCATTCTGACTAAGGACTCCACCAAGTCCCTCATTACAGGCATCGATCAATACTATAAAATCTTCATTTGGATAAACAATCCTGAGTATTGGATCTCTTATTAGTAAATGCTTCAAGTGTTGGAAACTCCTTTCACAATCCAATGTCCACTCAAAATTCACACCTTTCTTATGCAAGGAAGTAATTGGGTGTGCAATTCATGATAATCCCTTAATGAATCTTCTGCAATAACCTGCAAGACCCATGAATGATCTTACCTCAGATACACTCCTTGGTGTTGGCCAATTTTCAATGGCTCTTATCTTTTATGGATCTACTGCTATCCCCTCCTTGGAGATGATATGACCCAAATAATGTATTTGCTTCTTGTAAAATGAGCACTTGCTCAATTTAGCATACAACTCATGTTCTTTTAAAACCTGTAGCACCATTCTCAAGTGTTTCTCATGTTCTTCTCCAGACTTAGAATATATTAGAATTTCATCCAAAAAGGAAATGACAAACTTGTCCAAGTAATTTTTGAATACACCATTCATGAGACACATGAAAACAGCTGGTGCATTTGTTGACCAAAAGGGCACCACTGTGAAATAATAATGACCATACCTTGTTCTAAAAGCAGTTTTGCTAATGTATTCTTCTTTAATTCTTACCTGATGGTAGCCCGACCTGAGATTAATCTTAGAGAATGTTTTTGCATCTTTCAGCTGATCAAAAATATTATCTACCCTCGGCAAAGGATACTTGTTCTTCACAGTTACTTTGTTCAACTTCCTGAAATCTATGTAAAGTCTCAAGGTTCTGTCCTTTTTCTTTACAAACAATACTGGGGCACCCCAAGGTGATACACTTGGGCGTATATACCCCTTCTTCAGAAGCTCTTCAAGCTGCATTTTCAATTCCTTCAATTCAGGTGTACACATCCTGTAAGGAGTCTTAGATACTAGAGCTGCTCCAGGTATCCGATTGATAGAGAATTCAATATCTCTTTTAGGTGGTAGTCCTAGTATCTCCTTGAATGCATCTTCAAACTCTTTTAGGACTATGTAGTCTTCAATGTATAACACCTTATCCCTAGGCGTCTCTTCCAACTACGAGACAAAAATTTGACATCCTTTCCTGTAACTCTTCTTCATCTACAAGACTGAAACTTCTCTGGAAATCATTGCTCTAGGAATCCCTTGTACTGTCCTTAAGTTGCCTTCCTCATCCAAGAAAGTAAATGCTTTGTTATAACAATATAGGACAACATGGTGTTGATCCAAGCAATCCATACCAATTAAACAATCATAGGAACCTAAAGGTATAATATTCAAATCTACGCTGATATTCAGTCCATTCAGGTTCATTGGACATACCTTAATCATCTCACTAATAATACTTTTATCCCCTGTGTCTAGCTGTACCATCCAAGTTTTTCCAAGTTTTCTCCTTGGAAAATGAAACCTTTCTACCATCTTAGGATCTAGATAACTATGACTAGCTCCTAAATCAATTAAAATAACAACGGGATGATTATTTATCTTACCTTAAATTCAATCATATGTGATTGAAAATCATCTTTCTTGTTGTCCAAGGTTGCATAAATATTAGGTACATGTCTTCACATGTCCTCTATTTTTCAGCTTGTTGCACGCTATGAGAAATCTTCACTTTTTCACTCATGCGTGGGCAATCTCTGTACATGTGGCCTCCCTTACAACCTCATCATTGAATAGATTGTTGCATTGGAATTTTCCCCAATGGTTCTGTCATTCTGGATTCTTTAGTAGGTGGTTGTTCCTGATAGTTATTTCTGAAGAATGGTGGATTAGTCCCCTTCTTCCTCAGCTCCATATTACTTTTCTTCTTTTCTTTCCACACTTTCTGGTAATATGCTTTCCCCTTTTGCTGATCATAAAGGCACTTTGTAACACAACCACGACGGGGCACAAAAAATTTCGCTTTTCTTAAAGGACAAAATATACATTCATGGTTTCTAGTTTGGAAAGTCAGGGAACCAGTCCGACCTCCTGGTCAAGGATCTCCGATTCTGAAGAAAACAACTCTCTGAGACCTTGATGGTCTCGTTCCGTAATTAAACACATAACCTTTCGACTTCTTGGTGTAGGTTTAAGGGCACCCGTGACCTTCCCTTTCACTCCCCTATGAAATCTCAGAGTACTGGGCGTTAGCTCCTTTTCTGGATAAGCCCCCTCTTGATGTGACCTTGGGCGATGACCTTACGGGACCACATGATTGTGGACTTGACCAAGGGCGGTTTGAATCAAACTTCTTTTTGGCCCACAATTCTCCTCGAGCCTCCACATGTCCTCTTTTCAAATCCACAGTTTGAATTGCGGCCCACCCTCAACTTTTTAATGTTTGTGCAACTCCTATCCCCGCAATGCTACGTAACAGTCAATATCCTGATCTTGACGTACTTCAAAAACTGGTGGTTCAGATCTGCCCCTCTCACACCTACGGATTAGATTTGACCTCTTGCAAAATCAACAGATGAGATCTCTTTCGTGATTTCGGGTTTCAGGAGTTTCAACTCTCAAAACCCTTCTCTCTTCTTTACTTCAATCTTTCGAGTTGACAATCTGCGGACACTTGTCCTCCTAATCAACAACCCTGCCTTTACTTTGGGTGTTTGACCTTTCAACTGGATCAACGATCTTTTGACCCTCTTCTCGATCAACGGTCGAGATTTCCTTTGGGTTTCAGACTTTTGTGATCTCAAAGCTCAAATCTCAAACTTCACCTTTTTTCCCAAAGGCTTTTTATCCAGAGGCTATAATCCATTGATGTGTGTCCTCTTGATATGAAGATTGAGGATTACTTTGGGTCTTTACTCGGAGTCCACATATTTTCTCCATGTCTCCCTTAGATCAGATGGCTACGAAATACTTTGGATATTTATCTGGAGTTATTAGATTTTCTCCACGTCTCCCTTGGATATGACGGCTATGAGTTAATTCAGATATTTATCCAGAGTTCTCATATTTTCACCACGTCTCCCTTGGATCTGATGGCTCAGATCCAATTCGGGTGATTCGACACTTGATATTCACTTCAGACGATCTGACGACTCAACTTCACTTCGGCTAGTCAGACGATTGAGATTTAATTCAGATTTTCGAAAGTTCAAACTTCATAATTATCAACTCTCAATCCTTGCCTTCTCCTGAATAGACAGTATCTGACGGATCAAATTCTCCTTGGTGATCCAACACTTGAAGTTTACTTCGGGTGATCTGACGGCTCAGATCTGCTTCGGCTGATCGGACGATTGGGATTCACTTCGAATTTTCGGGATTTCGGACTTCGCAAATATCAAATCTCCACTGAGAAACTCTCGAATGGATTTCCCGAAGCTGCCGATCTAACGACTCAGATTCACTTTGAAAATTTGACGCTTGAGGTTTACTTTGGATGATCCGACGGTCGACGTTTACTTCGGGTCTACACTCTGAATCCACAGATTCATGCCACCTGTCCTCTAGATCTGATAGTTCATATCTACTTCTCAAATGATCTGATGGTTAACGTTTACTTCAGGTCTTCACTGGGAATCCATAGATTCACACCACCTATCCTTTAGATCCGATGGCTGCTGTCGCTCCTCCTCCTAAGCTTTCGACTTCCTCTAGCTTAGAGGATTTTATAAGTATTCAAAGACCTCAGCCTTTTTTCCTCCTACGATTCCGTCTCTTGGACCTCGTCTGCACTTTTGAAAAGCGCTTATCTCTTCTGAGCTTCGAGACTTGGAATAATTCCTACTCTTGTGCCCTCTTAGCACTATCTCTTCTGAGCTTCAACTACTCGAAAATCGAAGGTCTCTGACCCTTCTATTCCTCAAAGGGATGTCTGTGCCCTCCTGGAAACTTTCACTCAAGCACTCCTTACTTAGCTGTAGAGTGTTCGGTAACTTTGTGAGTGTCTCCTAAGTGCTCTGTAACTTCGCCTTCAGGGTTTTGGTCACTCCAACATGCTAATCTCTCGAAGCGTGGACTTTGAATCTCATAGATCGGATGGTCGAGAAGGATCCCAACGGATTCAGAGATCCACGGTCCAGATTAACTTTGGGACTTCGGGGATTTTTACTTCTCTTACGACGAACTCACAGTTCGCCGAACTCGCGAAGTCTAGAGGACTTAAGGGGTTAACTCCCACACTTCTTTCCATATCCAATGGTCACAACAAACCTTGGATCTTTCCGAATAGTTTCTCATTCCTTCGTCATCTGAACCAAGGAGCCTTCCCTTTCGATACTTCAATCTCACTACTCTTCCTGAGCTTTGTTAGATCTGAAAGGCTTAAGATATTTTCACTCTTTCTCTTGGACGTAACACTTGGAAGAATCCTTCCGTGCACCCCTTACGTTCATTCCTCAACTCTAGAACTTAAGTGGTTCTTGGTCTCTGTTTTCCTCACAGAGAGCCTGTGCATACATTCACTATCTCTCCTAAGCTTTAACATACTCCATCCTCCAAGGGACTCAGAATGACTAGGAGGGTCAACATGTGTACATGAAATTATTCCCAAGGTCGACAAACTCGCAGTTCGTGGCTCTAGCTTAAGCCCCCACAGGACGCAAGAATTTACGAGTATAAAACATATCCCATCCATATAATTTCATACTTGCCTAATTATACAATCAAGCAGACACCAAAAAGGGGTACAATATAAATCATTAAGCAAACATATCTATCCCTACAACATTCATAGGATATCCAACTTTGATTCACAGTACCACTTAAATACACAAGATATGTGATTTACTTATCTATTATAGGTGGTAGCCAACTAATTGACTGTGGGTGTTCGTCCTTCCACCTGACCATAGGCTTAGAGGCATTCATTATTAGCACTTTGTCCACCCCCGTGCCAAGCCATGATATCACCAGGGAACTCTTGCAGTTGTCAAGGACTCTTTATCTATTTCAGCTTCTGCTCGGGTTCTATTCTCTACAAAATTTCAGAGATTTCCTTCTCTGTTATGGCCTCGACGAGGTTTATTAGATGCTCACCCAACATCAAGCTCATGACCTTCTCTTCATTATCCACTGGAGAGCTCTACGCATTCTCCTTATCCATTTGTATCTCTTTCTTCTAGGATGGTTCTTGACCCATCCTGTTCCTTCTGTCATAAGGGAACTCCGGTCAGCGTGGCCTGTCATACCTAGTGGTACTTCGAGCTGACATTCTGTAGTTTTGGCCATGCTTCCATTCATGGGAGTGGTTGATAATTCAACGACTGGTCCTTTCTTCATTAACTGATTTCTCTCCTTGTGATCCAAAGGAGGTTTATTATCGTCATCAACGGAATTTGGGGTTATTTGATATAATGACCCTCCCTTATAGTTTTCACATTCTTTCCTCTAGTGATATCATGGCCAGTACTTTCAAGGCTTCACCCCCACAATGAGTTATTGGCAACTCAAGAAATAATTCATTTACACTATCCACATGCCTTAGCATGCTAAATCCTATTTTATGATTAATTACAAGCTGGGGGAAACATGGGTGTTACAATTCCCTCCCCTTTAAAGGAACATCGTCCTCGATGTTCTTTCTCAAAACACCTGTCATGCCTTTCTCATTCATCTATTTCAAAAGTATTGATCCTTCTTCCTCGGTCAGGTCTTTTTTCATACCTTTAATCTTGGTCACCTTCTTTCAATAATTATTGGACAACAAGCACGTTAATCATAGTCTTATGCGAAAACATTGCATAAAAAAAAAATTCTAGGAAAATTTCATAATCTTAGCACAAGAATTATCTGCGCAGTTTGTGGATTTGTATCCACATGGTTGTTTTGTTACCTAGTCTCCTTATTTTTCCTTGACATACCCATTGGGTGCATGATCCCAATTCAATATTTTACAAGAACTATCATGGTTTCATCTTCCTTTCGGTCACTCATCCTCTAGGCCCAGGCTCAGGCATCCCCTTCTCTGCTATACAGTCCCTCAGGTGATCCATCTTGCCTTGCCAAGGTTTTCTTGCACAGGAAGAAATACCCATCATGTGTATGATCTCGATCAATAGCTTTCAAGAACTATTAAGGTATCCTCTTCCTTGCGGTCACTCACCCTCCAGGCCTAGGCTCATGCATCCCCTTCTCTGCTATACAGTCCCTCGGGTGATCCATCTTGCCTTGCCAAGGTTTTCTTGCACATAAAGAATTCCAGAGACTCTATCGAGTCTTACAGTCGAGGCGTCCCTCAGACTTGCTCTGTTGAGGCATCCCTCTGGCTTGTGTTACATCAACACAATATATTCTAGGCGATCATGGCTTACCACGGGGTTCTCATTGCCCAACAATAGCCATTTTTCATACTTTTACAGCTTGACAGCCTTCTGACTCAGCTAAAGTTAGGGACAAAGGTTACTCCCCTTCTCCCGATTCAATCATAGATAGGGATGAAGGTTACTCTCCTTCTCCCAATTTAGTCTTTATTTCATGCGATCAGATTATACTCTTTCTCACCCGTATCACAGACATATAAAAATTCATGAGACATCATCATAAATTTTAAATTCAAAATTTTCTTGTAAATCTGTGACCCACAGATATCCAAATTCCACATTTTGTTTCCATATTTGTTTTGCACAGGAAACATATTCATAATTATGGGAATTTCCTTCCCAAAGCGGTTTGGCTCAACAGACAATTGGTGTTCCTTATGGCTTACAATGCTACCATATTCAAGAATCCTTTGCTTCCTACACTTTCAACTTCAATCACCCCGACAAATTGTTAGTTTCCATGCACATACATTTTATTGCACCTTTATAACGTCATCACAAACAATTTCAGAATTGTGCATACTAACAATCAAATTCACTTTCTCAGAAAGGAAATACCATTCCTTGTAGTTTGTCTCAGTAGGCAATTGGTCTTCCTTATGGGCTTACAATACTGCCATATCCAAGACCCATTTTCTCCTGCAATTTCAACATTCCTCATCCAAACAAATTGTTAGTTTTCATGTACATTACCTTTTCAAAATCAAGCATACTAACAGTCCAAGTCATTTTCATCTATTCAATGTTACAAAACAAAAGGATACATCATCCCTTACCTATGCATCATTTCAACCTACCAAAATTTTCAGAATGTAATTTAGATATCAATTAACCTTAATGAATGTGCCAACATTTGTGGCCACATTCATATACAATGCACCTTTGCATTGATTTTAAGTTTCCCACACTTCACGACAAGTACTTTGTCATGGTGAGTTGGATCTTAGTGAAGCTTTTCACCATATGGTTTATTCATTCTCATTCATTGTTACAACAAGACTTTGCTTCTGGCTATAGGATGATCACGATTCCCAAATAAGTACACATGAAAATCAAAAGTTTCACATGAATGCCTTTAAGCATTATTCCTCCATCAATAACCAGGGTGCTAACACTCATGGCCACCCATATTAGTTTTCCTTCAACGCTTACATAATGTAAGCAAAACATTGGAAGGTCCTCCTTTCTTACTAAAAAATCCATTGTTTTCCATCTTATGCAACATGCATTCCCTCAATGCATTCCATGCAATGTGCCATCTATGAGCACTTTTGTTTCCTATAGTTCCTTGATTGGTCCATGTATTCATGACATATCAGTTCATGAATTCTTCCGAGGATTACAATTTGTCTTTACTACCAGAGGTTCACACCTCCATCATTCAGGTTATCCTTCCTAAATCATATCCTACTTGGGTATCCAAGGAATACAAATGCCTTTCAATGTTCCATACATAACATTAATACCGTAAAACATTTCAGAATGGATTCTTACCCAATCCCTTCATACCTAGTGCCACATAGGCATGAACATTTTTATACTAGTTTTGGCTTTTAGCACCCCCTCTGATATTATCCCATCATTGGTGCTCCATGGGGACTTTTAAAGTCCCTTCAACAATATTTCAACAAGAAGCTTCTCATATTCATCCTCTGATTGAGGTTGTTCGTTATTGGTAACTGTCTTTCTCAACACTTCCAATCTATTTCTTTCAAACACATTAGTCGTCATGTAAATTAAAAATGCAAGTACCATAGAATTTAAATTAATAAAACATTTTCAGACATGTCCTAGCATATCTGTATGCACTTCATCACACTATCCTTAATGTTTTCATGAGTGCAATACCAACAGTTCTCAATGGTTTTTGCAGTAATACAATCCTCATCACTTTGCTGTCAAAACATCTACTTCTATTAGTAAATCATCTTTCTCATTTCAGAGGGAACATGACACATAACAAGAAAAGAGTTAGGAGCTCTCCCCTTCTTCCAATTCTTTCTACTATGCCTGGGGCTTTCCAGCAGCTGAGTTATCTCGAAGGGCCTTACTTCCTTTTATTAACATGGCTTCAACCAAGCCTATTCAATAAAACATACTCCTTTATTCATTCATTAGTCTCCTATTCATTACATGATGCTTTCAAAATGTAATCCAAGATTCTTATATATATATATAAGCTTGTAGTTCACTGCTCAGTTTCTTAGCAGTTACTAAGGTCGTGACTCTGACCCCCTAAGTCTTGACAGAGTTTTCACATAGTTTTTTCACAGGGGACTCCTTCAGCATGCAACTTCCTTATTGCACGTCCATCACTATTTGTGCTGGACTAAACCTTGAGTTAGCTTTTATCTGTTTACCAAATATTCCCCAAGGAATATAAACATGCATCTTTGTCATGTACCCAAATTATGTATCCACACATATTCTGGTTTTGTTAACTTACATCCATGATGTACTTAACCATATTCATAATCCTAAACCTGCCTGTAGCGGTCATAGGTATGTTTCACAACCCACCTACATCTCTACTTCTAAGATCAATCAACTCAGGATTGTTCACAATCCTTCTCATGTGATTCTTAAAGGCATAATCATTTTCCTCTTATTATGACAATAGAGCATCCTTTCTCATTTATCCTTTTTATCTAATTATATTAGTATTTTCCCGAGGAAAGGGAATACATTCCCCCTCAAGCTATTATTTAGAACAAAAATTTCATTACTCTTTGGAATGGAGTCAACCATGCATCCATAGTATTCATTTATTTTGGATAAGAGTAATTCTTTCTTTATATTTCACTCATTAGGGAAACCATATTGTACCTATAACTATACTCTTACATCATACATGTGCATCACTAGAACGTTTAATATCATTCATACCTAACTGGTATTAATATCAGGCTTCATATTAGGAAGCTCCACAATGCATTCACACACATGGGCATATCATGCTTCTGTATCCTTTTCCCAAGGATCTTCCAATCATCCTTATGATCATGTACACACATTCATGTATAAGTAGGTGCATCTCTTGCACCTTTTTACCTTATGCATTCACTTGATAGTTTAATTTCATCATTAGTATCCTTTAGTTTGAGATTTTAGTCACTTACAGGACTAATCTCATAGTCATATCTCGTATTGATGTTGCCTTATATTATGACAATAACCAACTAGTGTCACTTTCCTCTTTATGCGATAATGTCGAGCAAGAAAACCTTCTTTCCTCAGCATCCATAGGGTTTTGCCCATCTCACTTTTCTCTGGGCATAAGGAGTTATATACTCCAATTTTAGTTTAAAGCAATAACTATAATTGCCAAGGATCCTACCTGATCCTATAAGATTCCTTTAAGCCCACAAAGGTATTAACGATTATACAATCCACCATCATCAGTGCCTGAAGTTCCAACTGCCCATGCTTAGAAGCAGTGTTGCGAACACCAGTTCATTCGTACTTTGGGATTTAGCTTCTCTTGACATAACCCTTCCACCTTCAACTATCCACATTCAAGTCTTATTATAAATGTTAATTAGCATATCCCTACTCCGGTAAGAGTAGTTATCACTTTGACAAAGGGCTAAAGAAATTCTTCTATTGAAATTCGACAAGAATTCCCAAAATCACAGGTTCAATCTGCAGTCCTTCTCCTCAAGGAGTAAATGCAGTTAACAATACATCCTTATGTGAATCGTATATGAGCCCAAGAAATCCAAGTGTTGTAACCATGTTCTAATACTAATTTGTAACACACCCACGATGAGGCATAAAAAATTTCGCTTTTCTTAAAGGACAGAATCTCTGTTCATGGTTTCTAATTTGGAAAGTCGAGGAACTAGTCCGACCTTCTGGTAAAGGATCTTCGATTCTGAAGCCAAAAAACTCTCTGAGACCTTGATGGTCTCGTTCCATAATTAAACACAAAACCTCTCAGTTTGTTGGTCTAGGTTTAAGGGCACCCATGACCTTCCCTTTCACTCCCCTATGAAATCTCAGAGTACTGGGCATTATATCATTTTCTAGATAAGCCCCCTCTTGATGTGACCTTGGGAGATGACCTTACAGGACCACATGATTGTAGATGCGGCCAAGGGCGATTTGAATTAAACTTATTTTCATCCCGCAATTCTCCTCGAGCCTCCACGTGTCCTCTTTTCAAATCCATGGTTTAAATTGCGGCCCACCCTCAACTTTTTAACGTTCATGCAACTCCTATCCCCACAATTATACGGGACCATCGATATCCTGATCTTGACGTACTTTGAAAACTGGTGGTTCAGATCTTCCCCTCTTAGACCTATAGATCATATCTGACCTCTTGCAATATCAACGGACGAGATCTCCTTTGTGATTTTGGGTTTCAGGAGTTTCAACTCTCAAAACCCTGCTCTCTTTCATACTTCAATATTCCGAGTTGACGATCTGCGGACACCTATCCTCCTAATCAATGGCCCTGCCTTTACTTAGGGTGATTGACCTTTCAACTGGATCAATGGTCTTGTGGCCCTCTTCTCGATCAACGGTCGAGATTTCCTTCGGGTTTCAGACTTCTGAGATCTCAAATCTCAAACTTCACCCTTTTTCCCAATGGCTTTTTATCGGGAGGCTATAATCCACTGACGTGTGTCCTCTTGATCTGGCGATCGAGGATTACTTCAGTCTTTAACAAAATTCCACATATTTTCTCCATGTCTCCCTTAGATCAGATGACTACGAATTACTTCAGATATTTATCTAGAGTTATCAAATTTTTTCCACGTCTCCCTTGGATCTGACGACTATGAATTACTTCAGATATTTATCCGTAGTTCTCAAATTTTTGCCACGTCTCCCTTGGATCTGACGGCTCAGATCCACTTCGAGTGATCCGACACTTGATATTCACTTCGAATGATTTGACGACTCAGCTTCACTTCAACTGATCAGACGATTGAGATTTACTTTGGATTTCCAGAAGTTTGATCTTCAGAATTATCAACTCTCAATCCTTGCCTTCTTCTGAATAGAAAGTATCTAACTGCTCAGATTCACCTTGGCGATCCAACGCTTGAGATTTACTTCGGGTGATCTGACGGCTCAGATCTTCTTCGGCTGATCAAACGATTGGGATTTGCTTCGAATTTTTGGGACTTCGGACTTCGCGAATCTCAAATATTAACTAAGAAACTCTCGAATGGATTTCCCGAAGCTGTTGATCTGACGACTCAGATTAAATTTGACAATCTGACACTTGAGGTTTAATTTGGATGACATGATGATTGATGTTTACTTTGGGTATGCACCCAAAATCCATACATTCACACCACCTGTCCTCTAGATCTAACGGTTCAGATCTACTTCTCGGACGATCTGACGGTTGAAGTTTACTTTGGGTCTTCACCCAAAATCCATAGATTCATGCCACCTGTCCTCTAGATCTGACGACTTCTATCGCTCCTCCTCTTGAGCTTTCGAATTCCTCTAGCTTAGATGATTTTATAAGTATTCAAAGGCCTCGACCTTTGTTCCTCCTATGAGTCTGTCTCTTGGACCTCATCTGCACTTCTGAAAAGCACTTATCTCTTATGAGCTTCAGGACTTGGAATAAGTCCTGCTATTGTTCCCTCTTAGCACTATCTCTTTCGAGGTTCAACTGCTCGGACCTCGAAGGTCTCTAACCCTTCTATTCCTCAAAGGGATGTCTCTGCCCTCCTGACAATTTTCACTCAAGCACTCCTTACTGAGCTGCAGAGTGTTTGGTAACTTTGTGAGTGTCTCCTAAGTGCTCTATAACTTTTCCTTCAGGGTTTTGGTCACTCCAACATGCGAATCTCCCGAAGTGCTGACTCTAAATTTCATAGATTGGACGGTCAAGAAGGATCCCGACAGATCTAGAGATCCACGGTCCAAATTAACTTTGGGACTTCGGGGATTTTTAGTTCCCTTACGAAGAAATCACAGTTCACCGAACTCACGAAGTCCATAGGACTCAAGGGGTTAAATCCTGCACTTCTCTCCATATCCAATGGTCGTAATGGACCTTGGATCTTTCTGAATAGTTTCTCGTTCGTTCGTCATCCAAACAAATGAGCCTTCCCTTTCGATACTTCAATATCGCTACTCTTCCTGAGATTTGTTAGCTCTGAAAGGATTAAGAGCTTTGCGCTCTTTCTCTTGGACATAACACTTGGAATAATCCTTTCACGCACCCCTTACGTTCATTCCTCAACTCTAGAACTTAAGTGGTTCTCGGTATTTGTTTGCCTTGCAGAGAGCCTGTGCATACATTCACTATATCTCCTGAGATTTAATAGACTCTTTCCTCCAAGGGACTCATAACGACTAGGAGGGTCAACATGTGTACATGAAATTGTGCCCAAGGTCGACGAACTCATAGTTCATGGATCTAGCTTAAGCTCCCACAGGAAGCAAGCATTTACGAGTATAAAACATATCCCATCCATTTAATTTCCTACTTGCCTATTTATAAAATCAAGCAGACACCAAAAAGGGGTACAGTATAAATCATTAAGCAAACATATCTATCCCTGCAACATTCATAGGATATCCAACTTTGATTCACAGTACCACTTAAATACACAAGATATGCGATTTACTTATCTATTACAGGTGGTAACCGACTAACTGACCGTGGGTGTTCATACTTCCGAATCATTTGACTGCATGTTTTCAAATTGACACCTATTGAGTTGAGAACTCCCTTCTTCCACAACATATCGCCAACTTGAGACTTGTCATGTTGAGAACTTCTTTTAGCCACTTGTCACCTTTCTAGGACTTAGGATATAATTATATCCTTACTTTACACTTTTTGAGAAATATTAATAAAGTATTCCTTTTTGGCTTTAAGCCCCTTTAACCCAACTCCCTTGACCTCAACTAGTGGAGTTAAAGTCCCCCAAACTCTTTTATGTGGTCAGTTTGCCACAAGGATGTATTTTCATTAATTTTAATACGATTATATTTACATCTCAGTACATAAGAACTGATATTTTGCATAGAGGCTCACCAACCTCAAAATAAATAGTTTGTGCATTTAAAACCATTGCGTGCAAAACTTATGAGCCGTGCACACTCTTTTCTCAGTGCGCCAACCTCACGCCCTTAGACAGGTGCACATTTGATGCAGGAGCATCACCTTCAAAGTCAAAGAAGCAAGTGTGGAGGCAGGGATATGACATCTCAGTATGACAAAATTTCAAATAAAAATTTAACTCAGAAACAAAACAAGTTGTTGAGATATTTTGGAAACAACGTTTTTAAATATATCTTGTTTGTAAAGTCTTATATGACTATAATGAGTTGCAGATAGAGAGTTTCAGCTCTTATCTGGTAATAACTGATAGTTATTGTAATAGGACAAAGTAGGTAACTACTAGAAACTGATAGGATAGGTTGCAGACAGGATGGAGAAGAGATCGAGGAGCCACTCCATAGATAGATTTGTTGTTGTATTGTATGAGATACAAATTAGAGAGTAGAATATAGGAAGAGAAGAAAGATGCAGTGAAGAACTGTAATACTATGTAATTTTATTTCATGAATGAATAAAGCAGACATAATTGTTCCAATTCCTTGGAAAATGTTCATTTTGATGCGTGATTGAATGAATGATTCATTCTGTGTGTGTTTTAGTTCATTTCATTTATGTATGATTGTTTATGGTTGATCATATGAAATTGTGACGAATTGGATAAGTTTCAATTGTTTCTCTTTCGAGAAATCGTATGCAAGGAGTGCATCTCATACGCAAGGAGTGCATCGACAGAGTCTTGAATTGACTCAGAGAAGTTCAGAAGGAACAAAAGGAACTCAGGCCAAGTTCAAGGAGTGCATAGAGTCAAGGAGTGACTAAGTGTCGAAGAACTAGAACAGAGGAGCGTAAGGAGTGCGGGAAGAATTTCTTTCAAAGAAATGCTTCGATCTGATTTTTTCAAGATCTAAGGAATGCAAGGAGTGCATGGGAGATCAAAATTATCAAGGGGATCAAGCTCAAAAGAGATAACGAGGATAAATCTTCAAAAAAAGGGTGAAGCTCTGAAGGCTTCACGAATTATCGATCTAGATCCATCCAGGAGGGAGAGGGATCATTCCAGATCATTGGATATGGGAAAGGTGCGCAAGATTTAAGTCTATTGAAACACAAAGGAGAGTGGACTGCCAAAGTCCTGAAGTCCCAAAGTGATTTGTGACCATCCATCGTCAAGAGGGACAGGTGGCACAAGGTCTACAACTTCGGAAGTTTGTGGACAAGGAGGAGGTGAAATCGCCAAAGTAGATCCTGACCATTTGTTTCTAGGAGATATGTGTCAGTAGATCTGAGTCTTAGGGTAAAATCATTCTGGGAGGAATGAGTGCACAGGATTTTGAAACTCCTGAATCCCGAAGAGTCGAAGTGAATCTGGACCACCAGATCCAAAGGGATGCGTGGTGAAAATCCGTTGTGTTCGTGTAAAATAACTCTGGGAGGAATGAGTGTGCAAGAGTTGAAAATACTGAGGCACAAAGACCTGAAGTAAATCATAGCCATTCGATTCAGAAGGACACGTGGCATAAATCCGTGGACTCTGAGTAAATACCCGAAGAAATCGTAGTCATCGATCTGCGGGAGACACGCGTCAATAGATCGTGAGCTTCGGGTGAAAGTATTTCGGGAGGAAGAGAGTGTTGAGAGTGGAAACTCCCAAAACCAAAAGATCTGAAGTGAACCATGGCCATCGATCTGTGAGGGACACATGTTGACAGATCGACGACTTCGGGTGGAAGTGTTGTGGAGAAAGCGAGAGTTGAAAGTTGAAACTCCTGAAACCCGAAGGGAAAAATCAATCGTAGCCATTGATTGAAAGGGACACACGTTGATCAAGAGGCCCCACCTGTGATCGCAAGATCAATGGTCACACTAGATTGTGGGGACAGAAGATGCTCAAAGTTTAAAAATCCGAGAGTGGGCCACAATTGAAACAACGATATCACCAAAAGGACACGTGGAGATTGGTAGTGAATTGTGGGGAGAAAAGCGGTGTGGTTTCAAACCACTTTTGGTCACCCCGCAATCACATGTTTACATGAGGTCATAGCCCAAGGTCACATCTAGGAAGGGGCTAATGGAAAAGGGGCTAGTTCCTGAAACACAATAGTTCAACAACGCGAAGGGAGAGGTTGCAGGTGCCATAGAAACTACACCAAAAGGTTGAAAGAGCCTATTTTTAGTTACAAAGTGAGACCATCAAGGTTTCAGAGAGACGATTTGGCTCGTAGAATCAAAGATCCTTGACAAAGAGGTCACATAGCCCGAGGGAGAGTAGGGGGGGATGCATCAGGTGGTATCAGATCTATTGAATTTGTTTGCAGACAACATACAAAGGATAAAGGAGATAAATTGATATCATTAGTGGTATCAAGATTTGATTCTGTTTATAGACATCAGAAGGTGAGGCAGAGGAATCATGCCACCCAGAAGACACAGAGCGAATCCAGAAATGGAAGAAGAAATGAGGCAACTCAAAATGAGTCTGGACTCCATGGAAACAATGCAGAGGAGAGAAATAGACACTGGAGATATCAATGAAGGTGAAAGAGAAGAGATAGAGGTCGAAGAAGATGAAGCAGACGATGCTGCAGAAAACCGCTTATTGAAATCTATTTCAAGAATAGGAGCCAGAGCCAAAATAGAGGTACCAATGTATGAAGGCAATTTAGAAGTTGAAGAATTTTTGGATTGGGTACATGCTATGGAAAAGTACTTTGATTATGAATATATTGAAGAAGAGAATATGGTGAAGCACACACTGAAAATATTGAAGGGTCATGCAACAATATGGTGGGACGAATTGCAAGCCAATCGTAGATGCAAGGGCAAGAAGAAAATTAAAAGATGGGATAGGATGGTAGCCAAGCTAAACACAAAATTTATCCCAAAGGACTATCAAATCAATCTATTCAGGAGATTGCAAAACCTGAGACAAAAAATATTATCAGTGAAGGAGTTCACTAAGGAATTTTATAGACTGAACATCAGGGTTGGACAGAAAGAGAATGAAGATGAAAAAACAACCAGGTATATCAATGGATTGAGATATGAAATAAAAGAGGAAATCAACATGATGTCTGTTAGTAAAGTCGAGGACGCTTATCAAGGAGCCTTGAAAGTTGAAGAGAAATTGGCCAGAAAATAATCCAACGAAACAGAGGAGGAAATTCAAGTAGAGGTAAGGGAACCAATAGAGAGAAGGTCTAGAAACCAAACCATGAAGATGGAAATCAAAATAGCCACCCTGATAAAGGTGGAAGTTATAAGGAAGGAAAACATGGAGGAAGAAGCTCTTTTCCTAGAGGAAGAGGAAGAGCCAGAGGAGGTGAAGTTGATGTTATGCCTGTGGAAAGATATGGAACATGTATTGGGAATTCCCAGAGAAGAAGAAAGACATTAGAGGAGGAGAAGTACACATTTCTGAAGCACAAAAGCATGTGGAAGCAGAAGCAATAGAAGGAGGAAAAAACCTCATGATGAGGAAAGTTTTTCTTAAACCAGAGAAGGAGGTAGAGGAACTAGTTCAAYGAACAAGTTTGTTTAGAACTGCTTGCAAGATGAAAGACATAGTTTGCAAGGTGATCATAGACAGTGGGAGCACTGGAAATCTAGTATCCACAGAGATGGTGGAGAAACTGGAGCTGGAGACAACTKCACATCCAAACCCATACAAGGTATCATGGTTGCAGAGAGGACATTAAGTAATGGTAAGTCAACAATGCCAAGTTGAATTTAAAATAGGAGGTTACAGGGATGAAATATTATGTGACGTAATTCCTATGGATGTATATCATATTTTATTGGGGAGACCATGGTAGTTTGACAAAAAAGGTATTCATGATGGGAGGAAGAATACTTATACCTTATAAAAGAATGGTAGAACACATATGTTGTTTCCAATAGAGGACAAAGAGAAAAATAGGAAAGCTAGTTCAAGTATACTTCTCATGAGTGGGAAGGAAATATTGAATGAAGTCAAGAAGGAGAAAGAGATGCAGTTTGCTATAGTGAGGAAGACAAGAGTTATCCTTACAAATACTTCTGTGGAAGATTTACCTGAAGAAATCTAGGAACTATAAGAAAACTTTGCTGACATAGTAGTGGAAGAGTTTCCTCACTCATTGCCACCCATTAGGAGTATAAGCCATCATATTGACCTTATTCCAGGAGCTAGTTTACCAAACAAAGCAACTTATAGGTTGAAAACTAGAGAGAATGAGGAAGTCAAAAATCAAGTCCAAGAGTTGTTGGATAAAGGTTTAGTCAGGGAAAGCCTAATCCCATTTGCAATACCAACTGTGTTGATTCCAAAGGATGGAGGATGGAGAATGTGTACAGATTTCAGAGCCATCGATAATATCATCATTAGGTATAGATTCCCTTTAACCAAGATGTATGATTTGATGGATTGTTTGAGTGGAGAAAGCTATTTTTCCAAGATAGACTTGAAGAGTGGATATCATCAAATAAGGATGAGAGAGGGAGATGAATGGAAGACAACATTCAAGACAAAAGAAGGTTTGTTTGAATGGCTGGTCATGCCATTTGGGTTGTAAAATGCCCCAAGAACATTTATGAGATTAATGAATGAAGTATTGAAAGACTTCATAGGCAAATTTGTCATAGTGTATCTGGATGACATACTAATCTTTAGTAAGACCGAGGGAGAAAACTTAAAACACTTGACATCAGTGATGAGAATGTTGCAGCAAGAAAAATTGATGATAAACATAAATAAAATCTCTTTTATGAAGAAATAACTCATATACTTGGGTTTTGTGATCTCTTCAAATGAATTGAAGATGGATCCAGAAAAGGTGAGAGAAATCAAAGAATGACCATCTCTAGGAAGCATATTTGAGGTAAGAAGTTTTCATGGGTTAGCAAGTTTTTATATAAAGTTTATCAGAAATTTCAATGGTATATGTACGACCATGATGGACACTGTGAAGAAGAAACACAAGTATTTTAAATGGACAGAGGAAGCTGAAAAAAGTTTCAAAGTGTTGAAAGAGAAGATCATAGAACAACCAATTATGGTCTTACCAGATTTTGGAAAAACATTTCAAGTGAGATGTGATGCAAGTGGAGTAGCTATTGGAGCAGTCTTGAGTCAGGATAATAGGCCATTTGCTTATTTCAATGATAATATGAATGACACCAAGAAGAAGTATTCCACATATGAAAAAGAATTTTGTGCAGTGATTCAAGCTTTAAAGAATTAGAGACACTATCTAATTCCTAAAGAATTTGTCTTGTACAGTGATAATCAAGATTTGCAGTTTATTACTAGGCAAGAAAATTTGAATCAGAGACATGCTAATTGGGTAGAATTTATGAAAAATTTTACTTTTGTTATTAAAAATATTGCTGGAACTGCTAATAAAGTTACAGACGCTTTGAGAAGGAGGAGTTTGATTGTACAAGAATTCCAAGTGGAGACCTTAGGGTTTGAACACCTCAAGGAAATGTATCAAGAAGATCCATATTTTAAGGAAGCTTATGAGTCATGTAAGAATCCTTTGTTGGGAGACAAAAGTCCATGGAAAAAATATTTGATCCAGGATGGATTATTGTTCAAAGGGAGCCAACTATGCATACCAAGATGCTCAATGAGAGATAACCTACTGAAAGAGAAACACAGTGGAGGTTTAGCTGGACATTTTGGTCATGATAAGACATTTGCACTACTGAGAAATTCATACTATTGGTCGAACATGAGGGCAGAGGTGAAAAGGTTTGTGAACAAATGAAGAATTTTTTAGTATGCAAAAGGAAGACAACATAATACTGGTTTGTATCATTAATTACTAATTCTAGAAAGGCCATGGGATGCAATCAGTATGGATTTTGTAGTGGGATTTCCTAGAACCCTAAAGGGAGTGATAATTCCATATTTGTTGTGGTGGACATATTTTCAAAAATGGCACATTTGATACCATCAAAAAACAAATGATGCTACACACATAGCCAATTTGTTTTTCAGAGAAGTGGTGAGACTACATGGATTGCCTAGGAACATAGTCTCAGACAGAGACACAAAATTTGTAGGACACTTTTGGAGAACTCTATGGAAGAGGCTGAGGAAAAAATTGTCCTTTAGTTCAACATATCACCCTTAGACTGATGGATAGACTGAAGTGTTAAACAAGAGTCTGGGAAACTTGCTAAGAAGTTTAGTCACTAAGAAAGGCCATCAATGGGATTAGATTCTGGCACAAGCATAATTTGCATTTAACAATTCAGTGAACATGAGAACTAGAAAATTTCATTTGAAATTGTGTATGGTATACAACCAAGAGGGATTACAGAGTTGAGAGATTTGAATCAAGATGAATTCAGAAGTTCTAGCACAAAATATTTTTCAACAAAAATGCAAAAATTCCATGACAGAGTCAGAGAGAAGCTACATGACAATAGCCTGAAATATAAGAACAAAGTTGATCAGAAGAGGAGATAAGTTCAATTCAAAGTAGGAGATGAAGTTTTATCTCATTTGAGAAAAGAAAGGTTTCCAAGGGGAACACATAACAAGTTGAAGATGAAGAAGGTAGGACCATGCAGGATTCTCAGAAAATTTGCAGCCAATTCTTATGAAATTGGATTGCCAGACAATGTTGGCATATCACCGATATTCAGTGTCATAGACCTGTATCCTTACATGAGAGATGATGCAGGAGAATCAGATAACCAGAAAGAATTTCAGTGGGAATAACAATTTCCCACAACAGAAAAACCTTAGATGGAGAAAATCATAGAACAAAGAGTTGGAAAGAAGACTAGGAGGAAGACATATCCTGAATACTTAGTGTAGTGGAAAGATCATTTAGTGGAAGACTCAATTTGGGTCACCGAACCTAATATTTTGAAGCATGGAAAAAAAATACAAGAGCTCATGGACAAGAGCCCATGAATATTTTAGCCAGAGGAGTATGATGCAGGAGCATCTCCTTCAAATTCAAAGAAGAAATCATGGAGGAATGGATATGATATTAGCATGACATAATTTCAAATCAAGATTTAACTTAGAAACAAAACGAGTTGTTGATATATTTTGGAAACACCGTTTTTAAATATATCTTATTTGTAAAGTCTTATATGACTGTAAGGAGTTGCAGATAGAGAGTGTCAACTCTTATCTGGTAATAACTAATAGTTATTGTAATAAGAAAAAAGTAGGTAACCGCTAGAAACTGATAGGATAGGTTGCAGACAGGATGGAGAAGAGATCAAGGAGCCACTCAACTAGATTTGTTGTTGTATTGTATGTGACACAGATTAGAGAGCATAGTATAAGAGAGTAACATATAGGAAGAGAAGAAAGACGAAGTGAGGAACTGTAATACTATGTAATTTTATTTCATGAATGAATATAACAGACATAATTGTTCCAATTCCTTGGACAATGTTCATTTTGATGCATGATTGAATGAATGATGCATTATATGTGTGTTTTAGTTCATTTCATTTATGTATGATTATTTATGGTTGATCATATGAAATTGTGACGAGTTGGATAAATTTCAATCGTTTCTCTTTTGAGAACTCGTATGCAAGGAGTGCATCTCGTACGCAAGGAGTGCATCGACAGAGTCTTGAATTGACTCAGATAAGTTCAGAAGGAGTGACGAGAACTTAGTCCAAGTGCAAGGAGTGCATAGAGTCAAGGAGCGACTAAGTGTCGAAGAACCAGAACAGAGGAGCGTAAGGAGTGCGGGAATAATTCCTTTCGAAGAAATCCTTCGATCTACGTTTGTCGAGATCCCAAGAACTTAAGGAGTGCGTGGGAGATAAAAATCCTCAAGGGGATCAAGCTCAGAAGAGATGGCAGGGAGAAATATTAAAAAAAAGGTGAATCTTTGAAAGCTTCATGAATTATCGATCTGATCCATCTAGGAGGGAGAGGGATCGTTCCAGATCATTGGAATTGGGAAAGGCGCACGAGCTTTAAGTCTATTGAAACATAGAGGAGAGTGGACTGCCGAAGTCCCAAAGTCCCAAAGTGATTTGGGACCATCCATCGTCAAGAGGGAAAGGTGGTGCAAGATCCACAACTTTGGAAGTTTGTGGACAAGGAGGAGGTGAAATCACCGAAGTAGATCCTGACCGTTGGTCGCCAGGAGATACGTGTCAACATATCTGAGTCTTCGGGTAAAATAATTCTGAGAGGAACGAGTGTGCAGGAGTTTTAAAATCTCAAAGCCCAAAGAGATGAAGTGAATATGGGCTGCCAGATCCAGAGGGACGTGTGGTGAAAATCCATTGTCTTTGGGTAAAAGCACTCCAGGAGGAACGAGTGTGCAGGAGTTGAAACTCCCGAAGCCCAAAGTCTCAAAGTAAATCATAGCCATCTGATTCAGAAGGACATGTGGCATAAATCCATGGACTCTGGGTAAAGACTAGAAGAAATCGTAGCCGTCGATCTGTGGGATACACACATCAATAGATTGTGAGCTCCAGGTGAAAGCATTTTGGGAGGAAGTGAGGGTTGACATTTGAATCTCCTGAAACCCAAAGATCTGAAGTGAACCATAGCCGTCGATCTGTGAGGGGAACATGTATAAAAATCATCAACTTCTGGTGGAAGTGCTGTGGAGGAAGTGAGAGTTGAGATTTGAAACTCCTGAAACCCAAAGGGAGAAATCAATCATAGCCGTTGATTGAAAGGGACACGCATTGATAGATCGTAAGGATACGAGAACGCGTGATCCAAAGAGAAGGAAGGAAAGGAGGCATATATCATACGTTGATCAAGAGGCCCCACCCGTGATTGCGAGATCAATGGTCACACTAGATTTCAGGGACATAAGATTCTTGAACTTTTAAAATTTGAGAGAGGGCCGCAATTGAAACCATGGTATCACCAAAAGGACGCATGGCGATTGGTAGTGAATTGCGGGGAGAAAATCGGTGTGGTTTCAAAACACTTTTGGTCACCCCGCAATCATGTGTTTACGTGAGGTCATAGTCCAAGGTTACATCTAGGAATGGGCTAATGGAAAAGGGGTTAACGTCTGAAAAACAATAGTCCAACAGCATGAAGGGAGAGGTTGCAGGTGAAATAGAACCTGCACCAAAAGGCCGAAAGAGCCTGTGTTTAGTTACAAAGTGAGACCATAAAGGTTTTAGAGAGTCGATTTGGCTCGCAGAATCGAAGATCCTTGACCGGGAGGTTGCATAGCCCGAGGGAGAGTAGGGGGGGATGAATCAATGTTACATTATGACATATATACAATAGGATTCACTACCCTTCAAAAACCTACGCACTAACCAATGCACATTGATTTCAGTGTTGCACGCCTATTCCTTTAGTGCACCATCCCTTCTCTTAACACTTGCATGTGCTACATTCATTAATCTATTTTACTTTAAATGCACCATTCTTGTGTACTTACACAGGTGCACACCAAACATTTGACTACGTGTTGTATCCTTTTACAACCTTTCACACTCCTTTGATGTGAGATCTTCATGCACTAACTTAATGAGCACATAACCAAATCGACAAATTTTTACTTTAGCTCACCAAATTATAGGTAAGGTACAACCACATTGATATTTACACTTGGGAATCGACCTAGGGGTATTACAAGATTGATTTATGATGAATTGGGTTCTAGAAAACTTCATTCAAGGAGCATAAAATGGATTTGAAGATATGTTATTACAATTCCAAAAAAAATCCAGTTATGCCAAATTTTGCGTAACCAAAGAACCATCCAATAATTGGGAGTATGATCTCCCTGGTGACTCCATCATTAAAACTACATATTTTGAAGAAAGATGCCCTAGCTAGTCCACCAAAAAGATTCTAGAATTTCAAAAAGATCTATATGATGACTCCTTTGAGGATTTTCTTTCATGTTTTGATGATATTTTTCCTTCTCCACCAATCCCAACTAAATTTTTTAAAGTTATGGTAAAGGGAGAAGGTACCCAAAGAAGGGAATGGTTGCATAGAAGTCCACTCAATTTGCAAGGAGAAGTTCACCCCTTGCCAAATATTTCCATGGAAAATTTTTCCATGTTCTTTACAAATATTTCAGAGGATGCAGAGAAAAATTTGTTTAAGTTTGATAGTGTAACATCCCCAACATCCAACTAGGCTATGCCATGCAAAATTTTTCGAACTATATGTGATGCAACCCCCCTACTCTCCCTCGGGCTACATGACCTCCCGATCAAGGATCTTTGATTCTACAAGCCAAATCGGCTCTCTGAAACCTTGATGGTCTCACTTTGTAATTAAACGCAGGCCCTTTCGACCTTTTGGTGCAGGTTCTATGATACCCAAAACCTCTCCTTTCGCACTACTGAACTGTCAAGTTTCAGGCGCTATCTCCTTTTTCATTAGCTCCTTCCTGGATGTGACCTCGTGCTATGTCCTCACGTAAGCACATGATTGTTGGGTGGCCAAAAGTGGTTTTAGACCACATTGATTTTCTCCCCGCAATTCACCACCAATTGCCACATATCCCTTTGGCAATATCGTGGTTACGATTGCGGCCCGCTCTTATATTTTTAAAGTCCGAGCACTTTTTGTCCCCGCAATTAAGAATGACCATTTATCTTGTGATCTTGGGTGGTTCCTCTTGATCGAATACTGAGATCTACCTCCTTTCCTTCCTTCTCTCCGGAGAATGCTCTCACATATTTCCACAATCGGTCGACACATGTCCCTTTCAAATCAACGATCGTGATTTGTTTCGACAATTCGAGCTTCGAGAGTTTCAAACTCTCCACCCTTGCTTCCTCCGAAGTAGCTATATTCCAAAGTGGAATATCTGCTAACACTTGTCCTCAAAAAACGAACGACTTAGATGAACTCCGACTCTCCAACCTTCGGGAGTTCTTGTTCAACACACTCCTTTTTCTCCTGGAGGGACTTTTTTTGAAATGGCAGATCTTTTGCCACACATCCTCTCCAAATCAAAAACTTTGGTTCACTTCGGCTATTCGGGCTTCAGGAATTTCAATTCCCATACGCACTCATTCCTCCCTGAGTGCTTTCACCCAAATACAATGAATTTCTGTCGTGTTTCCTTATGAATCAGACAACTACGATTCACTTCGTCTATTTGGGCTTCGGGAGCTTCAACTCATGCACACTCACTTTCTCCCGGAATGTTTTCACCTGAAGTTGAATATCTATCAACACGTGTATTCCTGTTGTCCCTTGACCAAGTCTTGGAGATCCTTGGTAAATTTTGACTTATTTTGGGACTTCGACAGGCTATTGAAGTGGAGCGCAAGTCGAAGCAAAGATAGCAGAATCTCGACCCCTTTTTAGGGATTTTTGGGTTTTGGACTTATGTAACGGGTATGGGGATGTTAGCCCATGGTTTAACCCATTTTTAGGCCCATTTTGTAATGTATAAATAGATGTCTAGGCGATGTAAGAGGAGACAATATAGGAATATGTGTGATGATGTGCTAAGTGCAAGTGATAGTTGTACATGCTTCGTGCATACTGTGTGAAACTTGCAAGGCTAAGTGCAAGTGACTATAAGAGATTTTGTAAAGGCTTTGTGCTGTAACCTAGCTCAGGGAAGGAGGACCTGGTGAGGCGTGCACAGATATCCTATTCTATGTAGAGTAGGACATTATTGCACTGTGCATGTATATGATTGAAAAATATAATAAAGAAGACGAAGAGTTGGTGGACGTATCCCTAGGTTGGGGGTGAACCACGTGTATCCTGTGTTATGGTTGTTTTGTGCATTTTGATTAATGATTTGTGCCTTTGATGTGATTTATGCTTARTGCTGTTATCTTTATGAATGTTAGAAGAATCTGATATAATAACTTAGTGCTCAGTATTGCAAATGAATTCTAGATCTGATCTGTTTCTTTATGCTAAGTGCTTAAATGTGTTGAATCTTGTTGAATACTKTGTTGCGTTGTAATTAGGGTTTATCTGTGCTRTAGAAAAAGGTTAAGTACTAATGAATGACATCTKCTAAGTGMTTTCTTAGAGTATTGAACCACAGATCTGTGTCCCAGCTAAGGTTGCAGACATTGGAGTCCTGCAACCACCCCTGCCTCTACCTCGGGTGAGACTTCATCTCCTTCATAGGTGTTYCTGAAAGGGCCAGTAGTTAGTGTTTTGTTGGTGCGTTGTTGAAGTGTTGAAACCTAGGTCTACCCATGTGACAACAAATGGTTCCGTTGCCTAGACGTGAAACTATGATTGTTGGGAACTGAGGAAAAAAAAGAAATCTCTGTGCGTAGATTTGTTGCTTTAGTGCACAATATTCTACTTGAATGCGAAGCTCTGTGCTAAGAAAGGAGGAAGATCTGAAGAAAAGAGGTAATATCAGTGAAATGTTTTTATTAGAGAGGTAAGATATGAAATCTTTGTGCTTTGATAAAGGTAATATAAGTGGAAATTTTTGTTTTGAAAGTATGGATCTAGGTATGTTTGATAAATTTTGTCCTAGTCTGAAAACTAGGGCACAGTTAAAAGAAATAAGATTTGATATAAATAGATATGATAGAAATAAATAAAGATATGTTATTCCTATGCATAGAAATAATGTTTGGACTAACAAATGGATGCAGGATCCTAGGAAGAATTTTTTGCAGGTTAGCTACCACAATCCTAGTGCGCAGTACAAGAAAGGATGGAGATCATTTAAGAGGAAGAGAGGATTAAACCTTTGTTACATCTGCAAAAGGCCAGACCATCTTGCTAAGGATTACCCTAATAGAAGACCTAGTTGTCTTTGTTGTAAATCTATGGACCATGACATTCTGAATTTCCCTAGAATGATTGCTAAGGTTGAAAGAATGAATATGAGATAAGAAAACCCCGAGAAAGGCCAAGAAACTGAGACCATGGAAGAACCCCAGAAAGAATCAGAGACTGTATTACTACAAATGAAAGAAACGTTGAATAACCATAGAGATATCAACTTATCAGAGATCTTCAAAGACAAAGAATGCATAGAATCAAGAATAGGAGACTTTGACATAGACTGTGTTCTAGATGAGGAAACACATGTGAATGCCATGACAGAAAGTACTTGGGAAATTTTAGGAAATCCTGATATGATTCCTTCATTGGGAGGAATAGGATTATTTAGAGGAAAGATGACAACCCTATGTGGAAGAATTACCCAGAAATCTATGAGTGCTCATGGCACTTTGACAGGAAGAATTTGAGGTTGTTAAATTTATTGAGAACAACACTCCATTTGCTATGTTTCTAGGAAAAAACAGGATTGAAAAAGATCAGATCCAAAGAAAACAAGAAGAGGAAGCTCTAGAACATAAAAAGAAAGAACTAAGATACTTCATGGATAAGAGAATAACACACTTACTAGAAGAACAAGAAAACTAGTTGAAGATTCTGAGGACTAGAAATATGGATGTTGAAGTTGAAAGAACACAAGAAGACCTGAAACACCTATCTGTACAAGAGAGTAGAGCGCCTACCCCAGACATAGAAGAAGTATTGGCCTTGGACCTTAAGAAATACCATCAACAACACAAAGTTACTATGCCAAGAGGAGATAAGAATCATAATGGGAAGAGGAACCTAGTAACGCAGATCACAGGGAAGAAGGCTAGAAAGCTCAAAAAGAAGAAAGCAAAGTTGGAGAAATTCAAGAAGTTCTAGAGAATACTTCACAGAAGAAAGGTCTCTGGAATTCGAACTTCGCTATAATATTAGAGCAACTCAGATTGACACTTCACCATGGTGGAGAGATATTACCATTGGAGGCATTATAACTATTAGAATGATGTTCCCAAATGGTTAGAACAACATTTATGATCAGAAACCTTGCCATCGGACCATTGGGATCGTGCCGTAATGGACATAACTGCATTGATGAAGGATTTTTGTTCGTTGGAAGGATCCGTTACATCACTGTCTACTTATCCTATCGACTATTGCACCAAGCGCACTTTCATGAATTGTATTCGAGCCAACAAGAGAGCTCATTGTTACTGTGTTATTCTTATTGAGACCTTGCCATCCATTCTATTGCATTGAGAAATTTTTCATCAGCCTGAGATATCCAATCTCGAGCATGCATGTTAGATGAGCTCAGCATTGCGTAAACTCAATAGAGGAAATTTGAATCGATCTAATGGAAGAGAGAGTAATTTCCACAGGAGTTCAAGATTCATCGACATGAGGAGTGCAATCCTCCCCGCTGACTACTTGTGAATTCAGACCATCCCGAGTTGTAGATGAGAAAATAACCAAGCATCGAGATGACTTGGCAAATGCGAAGTTAATGCCTTCTATCCTGCCCGACTACATCCTGCCTCTGGTCGACGTGGTGAATTGTGACAATGTCCCCAGGGACTTCGACTGCGCCTTCATCACTGTGTACCTCCCGAAGGGGATACGCATAGGAAAGCCTCAGCCGAATAATATCATGACACTAAAGATAAACTACTTTAACCTAGGGGATCGCAAGAACTTCGACATGCTTTCTCCTCACAGGTATTTGACTAGGACGAAGGGGAAGAAGTCGAGGATAATCCCCCAACCATGGAATATGGACCTCGCACAGTTCACCATCCTAAACGTAATGAAAATACCCCATTTTGGAAGGCACCAGGAGGTTAATGCGTGCGTTAATATTCTTCTCTCGAGATTCCATGGCGGTTATTTATGTCTATAAATATGCATCACTGTCGATCCAATGCTTATCCATCAGATCACCAGATTGAGCATGCAGGGACCATACCCACAAGACTTCTACCTAGGGAAGGCTGTAGACCACGCCCTGGCGCAAAATATTAAAGATACATACGGCGATGTAGAGAATGGGAAGAGAGGCTACATGGTAGCCTCCATCCAGAATGGTGTAGTGCACCTTGCTTTCCAGTTGATTGCTAGTAAACTAGTCTAGAGGAACAGACCCACATAGGTCACATGATTTGTTGTTGACCTCGTAAGGAAATGCGTGGAGGGGCTACAGATGAACTGGAAAAAGTACTGAAGAACTAGTTAGAACAAGATTGTTGCGAAGCTTAGGATCATGTCTATGAGTTCCATTTTAGTTGGCTACTGATCCTCATCATGTTCATATCTTGGGAGATGTCGAAAGGTGTGACCTTCCCTGAACTAGATCCATCTAAACCCTTAGCCATGAATTTCACTTCTCTATGGTATTCAAGCGATGTGGGAAAAAAATGGAAATAAAATGTGGTGTTCCACACCTACTGCCTGTAGTTAAAGAGGGCTATTGAGGCTATCCCTCATATAATACCGAACACCCTGCACAGGTTCAAGCCATTTGTGAAGTTCCATGCAGACAAACATTTTATCTACATCACTGCGTGCAAAGACAGACAAAAAGAAGTAATACAAAGTTATTACATACTCATAGAAGAGGAATTAGAAGAAATAACTAAGGAGTGGTATGCATAGCTCCTTTTCCCTGTTGACCCCGCAAAACTGTCCTATCTTGAACTAATTGGAAGCTCGGTGATCACTCGTGAAGGGCATGATACACCTGGAACTAGCAGAAGGAAGAAGAAAGAAGAAGTCCAATAGCTGAGCAGTGCATCAGAAGAAACTGCTTTAGACTCACCTGGAGGAGGAGGTGATGATGAAGTAGATAAAGAAGAGAATAATGGGAAAGAATATCAACAGAATCAAGGTGAAGTAACATCACCATAGAATCCCCTTGATGACACAGAGCCATCTCACAAAAGAAAGTTTTCTCCCACGAAACCCACATCGTGGAAGAAGTCAAAATCTAGTAAGACCAAGTTGCAAACTGTTCTCATGCTCAATTACTTTGACTTCATCATCATAGCTATATCAGATGGCTTAAAAGATATTTTGCAGAGAAATGAAGCTAAGTAAGAGATCATGTATGAGAAAATTGAAGCAGAATTGCGAGGGGTACAACATGCCCTTCACTCCAGCCACGCAGTATCCACTGTGCCCCCTTCATCAGAAGAAATAGAGTTGGGAGATGAGCCTACCCAACTTTTTAGACTAGCCGATGTGACTGAAGCCCTCCTTCATCATGCATAGGAAGAAACAAAACAGGCCACAGTGGCCCTGAAGCAAGCATAAGAGGAAGTAATAGAGAAACACAAGGTTATGCATCAGGAGAAGGCTGCCCTCCAAGCAAAGTTTGAAGAGGAAAAGGCACATATCCAACATGAGAAGGAACAACTACTCATGGAGTAGGTTGGAGTAAAAGAAGCAGTCAACAGAGCACTTCGCTTTGTGACAGGATTATAGAAAAAGGAGGAATACCCAGTGGAGCATCAAGTAGCATAGCTTACTGAAACCATCCAACAACTTCAACAGAGAATAACAGATCTAGAGATACAAAAAGTACCAAGTACTCCGTAGGACGTGCGAGACCAAAGAGAAGCCACTTCCCAAAGAAAAATTGACAGGATCAGATCATTAACTTTGGAATGTCAACAACTTATCAGTAGAAGTGAGCAGACTTATGAGTGACTTACTGAGGACCCTGAATTGAAGACATTGGAGTCACAACTCCAAAAAGAAAAGCAATAAGCAGCGACAGTATAGGCGCAACTGAATATCTTGCCATCAATTGAAATAATGAAAAGATCCCAGGAACAACGCACTGCTAAAAAATAGGTCCATACCATACAAAGCAAAGTCATGGAAGTGACTCAGAGCCTCTAGCCAGTCCAGGAGGAAACTTGCCAACTGTTTGAAGAGATTGAAGGACGAGGAGCAGAGTTGGAACAAGTTGTCACTTCAGTCGAACATCGCTTAGAGGGACCTGTGAATGAGCCAGTTCTTTAGGAGTTCACTGAGCAGGAGGCCTTGGTGAAGCAACAGGTCGAAGCATCTCGAGCCAGGCTTGAGGCTTTTGAAGCAGAGCTACCTATATCAGAGTGACTTGGGACGAGTCACATGTGAGTGTTGGGGGCCTGTTGGCCCTTGACCAAGTCTTGGAGATCATTGGTAAAGTTTGACCTATTTTGGGACTTCGATAGGCTGTCGAAGACGGAGTTCAAGTCGAAGCAGAGATCATAGAATCTTGACCCCATTTTAGGGATTTTGGGTTTTGGGCTTATGTAATGGGTATGGGGATGTCAGCCCATGGGTTTACCCATGTTTAGGCCCATTTTTTAATGTATAAATAGATGTCTAGGATATGTAAGGGGAGACAATATATGCATATGTGTGATGATGTGCTAAGTGCAAGTGATAGTTGTACATGCTTTGTGCATACTGTGTGAAACTTGGAAGGCTAAGTGCAAGTGACTGTAAGAGATTGTGTAAAGGCTTTGTGCTGTAACCTAGCTCGAGGAAGGAGGATCTGGTGAGGTGCGTGCAGATCTACTGTCCTATGAAGAGTAGGACCTTATGGATTTGTGCATGTAGATGATTGACATAAGATAATAAAGAATATGAAGAGTTGGTGGATGTAGCCCCAGGCTGGGGGTGAACCACGTATATCCTGTGTTATGGATGTTTTATGCATTTTGATTATTGGTTTATGCCTTTGATGTGATTTATGCTTAGTACTGTTATCTTTATGAATGTTAGAAGCATATGATATAATATCTTAGTGCTTAGTAATTTGAATGAATGCCAGATCTGATCTGTTTCTTTATGCTAAGCGCTTAAATGTGTTGAATCTTGTTGAATACTACATTGCACTGTAATTAGGGTTTATCTACGCTGTAGACAAAGGTTAAGTACTAATAAATGACATATGATAAGTTCTTTGTTAGAGTATTGTAACCACATATTTGTGTCCCAACTAAGGTTGCAGACATTGGATTCCTGCAACCACCCTTGCTTCTACCTCAGGTGAGACTTCATCTGCTTCGCAGGTGTTTCCAAAAGGGTTAGTAGTTAGGTTTTTTTTTGTGAACCCTGGGTCTTCCCTTGTGCCAACAAATGGTTCCATTGCCTGGACGTGAAACTATGATTGCTAGGAAATGAGGAAAAAAAATAAATCTTTGTGCGTAGATCTGTTTCTTTAGTGCACAATATTCTACTTGACTACGAAGCTCTGTGCTAAGAAAGGAGGCAGATCTAAAGAAAATAGATAAGATCATTGATTTTTTTTTATTAAAGAGGTAAGGTCTAAAATATTTGTGATTTGATAAAGGTAAGATAAGTGGAAATTTTTGTTTCGAAAGTATGAATCTAGGTATGTTTGATAAATTTTGTCCTAGTTTGAAAACTAGGGCACAGTTAGAAGAAAGAAGATTTGATATGAATAGATCTGATAGAAATATTGAAAGATATGTTATTCCTATGCATAGAAAGAATGTTTGGACTAACAAATGGATGAAGGATCCTAGGAATAAGTTTTTGCAGGTTAGCTACCACGATCCTAGTGCACAGTACAAGAAAGGCTTGGGATCATTTAAGAGGAAGAGATGATTAACCCTTTGTTACAATTGCAGAAGGTCGGGCCATCTTGCTAAGTATTTCTGTGATAGAAGACCTAGTTGTATTTGTTGTAAAGCTATGGACCATGATGTTCTGAATTTCGCTAAAATGATTGCTAAGGTTCAAAGAATGAATATGAGACAAGAAAACCTTGAGAAATGCCAAGAAACTGAGACCATGGCAGAACCCCATAAATAATCAGAGACTGTATTTCTACAAATAAAAGAAACTCTGAATAACCACAAATATATAAACTTATTAGAGATATTCAAAGATAAAGAATACATAGAAGTAAGAATAGGAGACTTTGACATAGACTGTATTCTAGACGAGGAAACATAGGTGAATGTCATGACAAAAATTACCTGGGAAATTTTAGGAAATCCTTCTATGATTCCTTCATTGGAAGGAATAGGATTATTTAGAGAAAAGATGATAACCCTACGTGGAATACTTACCCATATATCTATGGGTGCTCATGGAACTTTGACAGAAGAAGAATTTGAGGTTATTAAATTTATTGAGAACAACACTCCATTTGCTATGTTGCTAGGAAAAACCTGGATTGAGAAATATCATATCCGAAGAAAATAAGAAGAGGAAGATCTAGAATAGAAAAAGCAAGAACTAAGAGACTTCATATCTAAGAGAATAACACACTTACTGGAAGAACAAGAAAACCAGTCGAAGCTTCTGAGGACGATAAATATGGATGTCGAAGTTGAAAGAACACAAGCAGACCTGAAACACTTGTCTGTACAAGAGAGTAGAGTGCCTACCCTAGACAAAGAAGAAGTATTGGCCTTGGACCTTACGAAAGACCATCAACAATGCGAAGTTACTATGCCAAGAGGAGATAAGAATCAAAATTGGAAGAGGAACCGAGTAACGTAGATCATAGGGAAGAAGGATAGAAAGCTCAGTAAGAAGAAAGCAAAGTTGGAGAAATTATAGGAAGTTCCAGAGAAGACTTCGTACAATGAAGGTCTCCAGAATTCGAACTTCGCCGGAACATCAGAGAAACTCAGATTGGCACTTCGCCATGGCA
>ML780625.1:746791-759408 GCA_009831015.1 Picea engelmannii
TCCTTAGCCGGATAATATCATGACACTAAATATCAATGACTTTAACCTAGGGGATCACAAGAACTTCAACATGCTTTCTCCTCACATGTATTTGACTAGGACAAAGGGGTATAAGTTGAGGATAATCCCCCAACCATGGACTATGGACCTCGCACAGTCCACCATCCTGAATGTAATGAAAATACCCCATTTTGGAAGGAACTAGGAGGTTAAAGTGTGCATTAAGCTTATGCTGTCGAGCTTCTATGGAAGTTATTTATGGCTAGATAGACGCATCACCATCGATCCGACGCTGATCCATCGGTTCATTGGATTGAGCATGAAGGGACCATACCCGCAAGAATTCTACCGAGGGAAGGTTGCAGACTGTGCCCTGACGTAGAAGATTAAAGATACATACGACGATGTAGAGAAGAGGAAGCGAGGCTACAAGGTAGCCTCCATACATAATGAAACATCACGCATTTCTTTCCAGTTGATTTCTAGTAAGCTAGTATGAAAGAACAAACCCACATAAGTCACAAGGTTTATTGTTGATCTCGTAGGAAAATGTGTGGAGGGGCTACATATGAGTTGGAAAAAGTACTTAGTGAACTAGTTATACCAAGACTGTCATGAAGCTCAGGATCAGGGCTATTATTTCCATTTTAGTTGGCTTCTGATCCTCATCGTGTTCATATCTTGGGAGATGTCGGAAGGTGCGACCTTCCTTGAACTGGAGCCATCTGAACCCTTAGCCGCGAATCCTGCATGGTCCTATATTCTTCATCTGCAACTTGTTATATGTTCCCCTTGGAAACCTTTCTTTTATCAAATGAGATAAAACTTCATCTCCTACTTCGAATTGAACTTCTCTCCTCTTCTGATCAATTTTGTTCTTATATGTCAGGCTACTGTCCTGTAGCTTCTCTCTGACTCTGTCATGGAGTTTCTGCATTTCTGTTGCAAAATATTATGTGCCAATACTTCTGAATTCATCTTGATTCAGTTCTCTCAACTTTGTAATCCCTCTCGGCTGTATACCATACTCAATTTCAAATGGACTTTTTCCAATGCTCCTGTTCATTGATTTGTTAAATACAAATTCTACTTGTGCCAGAATCTGATCCCATTGATGGCCTTACTCAGTGACTAAAATTCTTAACATGTTTCCTAGACTCCTGTTTACTACTTCAATATATCCATCTTTCTGAGGGTGATATGCTGAAATAAAGGACAAGTTTGTCCCCAAGAACTTCCATAGAGTTCTCCAAAAGTGTCCTACAAATTTCGTGTCTTTGTCTGAGACTATGCTCCAGGGAAATCCATGTAGTTTCACAGTTGGCACACAGGTAGACCCAAGGTTCAACTCTATCATCAAACCAACAAACCGTAACTACTGGCCCTTACGTCCGCACCTGCAAAGGCGATGAAGTCTCACCCAAAGTAGAAATAGGGTGGTTGCAGGACACATGTGTCTACAACAAGAGGAAATGAAAGATGATTCTAGAGCAACAACGCAGATAACCTAGAGATCCTTAAAATTATTCTACTTACCTTCGTGAATTTAGTTATATCTCTTATATTTACTAAGGAAAACAACAATGCAATAAAAATATATCAGAGATAAAATAACAAAGCATTAGCCACATAGAACAAAATTATTTTATGTGGTTCACCCTCTCTCTAGGGATACATCCACAGAACTTTGTTTTTGATAAAGTAGATGAAAATACGTAGTCCTATCTGTGCACTCATCTGCAAACCCTTCTCTCTCTCTCCTCTTTACCTCCCAACCCTGCACATCCAGTTGCAGAGTTGATCTTCGCACCTAGCTGAACATCCAAAATACAAGAATGCTGTAAGACATAACACATTTTCATCTCAATCTCTCTATATCTATATATATCTCAACTCTTCTAGAACTCTATTTATCATTCCATGACTCTTAGAAACCCTATACCATAGTCTAGGTTCCAAAACCCTAGGTGCAAAAACACCAGGTGCCAAAACCCTAGGTACCGAAACCCACATTTTAAGGATTTCGCTAACCTGTTCTTCCTTATTCTCCATGAGGTGCTCCAAAGAACCCATTAGTGTATTCTTCCACTTGCTGACTTATCCATGATCTATCCTCTTTTCTTCTTTGTCTTCCTTGATCTTCTCTTTTAACGACTTTCTTTCCCCTACTTCGTTCCTTCTTTTATGCTTCTTTAACCACTTCGACCCTTCCTCGGTTTGTGTGCCTTCCACACTCTTCACACTTTGTCTTTATTCTTATTTAATCTTTTCTTTCTTCCTTAATACATGACCAAGGACCAATATTCCCCCAACACTCACATGTGACTCATCCCGAGTCACTGTAGGGTGAATCCTCCTGTATCACTTCAACTGTAGATTGCACGAAGAAGCCCGTGATTTATGCTCTTTCCCTCCCTATCTTGCGCATACTATATTTTATGTGTCTAGTACCCAATTTCAACTACACTTGGTACCTAGACACTTCTTCCTTTCTTTTACTGAGAGCTGCGAGGCAACTGGTTGTCACAATACATCTTCAACTGACTCCCATTTACTAAACCATCCTTCCATTCTCCATTAAGAGTATTTAAATGCACAACTCCTCCTTCGGTAATATAGACAACCTCAAATGGCCCAAGCCAATGTTTCCTGAACTTTCCTGGATGCTTCATGAACTTGATGTAATATAAAAGTACCAAATCTCATTGTTTAAATGCTTTCTTCTTGATATGTCGGTCATGGTAAGCCCTTTCTTGTTATTTTTGTACTTGCTAATGAAATCCTGCAATGAGCCTTTCTTTCTCTATTTCCATCAACCACATGAGCCTATCTTGAACATTGCCGATGTCATCCATACATGTAAATGATGCAATTCTTAAACTAGGAACCAAGTATTCCATAGGTACCACTGCTTCCAGGCCATAAAATAACTTGAAGGGAGTATGCGTTGTTAAATTTTTGCAAGTAGTTCGATAAGCCCATAACACTGCTGAAATTCTCAAATCCCAATCATCTCTGTTAACAGTGCAAATTTTAGTCAACGCTCTCTCCAAGATCTTATTGAAAGCTTCGACTGTACCATTCGCCTATGGATGGTACGTTGTTCTCTTTTGATGGTGAACTTCGAACTCCTGAGTCAAGGCTTCAATATTTTTGTTAATGAAGTGTATTCCTTGATCACTCATAAGGATCTTCGAACATCCAAATCTGGTTATGATATCATCAAAGATGAACTGCGCAGCTGTAGCTACACTACATTCCTTAACTGATCTTGCTTCTGCCCATCTGGTAAAATACTCTGTAGCAGTGATAATGTATCGAGCTTCTGTGTGGTTTCCTGGTGGGTTGATAGGTCCCACAAAGTCAATAGCCCATTTCTAAAATGCATGTAAAGTTAACTGAGGTGATAAAGGCATCTCATCCCTTTTGGATGGCTTCCCTACTCTTTGACATACATCACAGGCTCTGTAGTATTCCTTAGTATCCTTATGTAAAGTGGGCCACCAGAGGCCAGCTCTGAGAACCTTCTGCAGTGTTTCTTTCCCTTCATAATGCCCTCCTGTGATGACTTCATGTGCTTCTGCAAGAATCAATGGTCTTTCTGACTGCATAACACATCTTCTTAAGATTTCATTTAGTCCCATATTGTATAACTGTCCAACTATAAGTTGAAAATATGCAGCGCAAAATACCAACTGTTTCTTCTGAATAACTGTATACTTGCGAGTTTCCATTCCTGTGAATAGGAACTGGACTATCTTGGCGAAGTGATCATAGACTTTTCTGATGGCCAAAAACTATGCATATGGTAGTATATCATCCAAACTAATAGGTTCCTCTCCATGTTCTAATCTGGATAAGTGTTTAGGTCCCTTATTCATTCTTCCTAGCTTGACCATAATCTCAAAGTCATACTCCTGGAATAATAGTAGCCATCTGCATATTATCCCCCCCAACACTAGATTTTTGACAAAGTGCTTCAATGCAGAATGATCAGTAAACATCTTAAAATTTCCTCCCAACAAGTAGTGTCTAAACTTCTGCAGTGCATATACCATAGCTAAGCCTTCTCTTTCAGTGGTAGTATAATTCATTTCATATGTAGAAATCTTCCTGCTAGCAAAGGCTATAGGGTGGTCAATATATCCTGCACTTGGCTGTGCTAAAAATTCTCCTAATGCAATTGATGAAGCATCAACATGAACATGGAATTCCTTACTCCAATCTGGGAAAACCAAAATAGGAGCAGTGGCCATTTTCTGCTTTAGTGTGTTGAAGCTCTGCTGGAATTCCTCTGTCCATTGAAACTTACTATCCCTTTTTAATATATTTTCCATAGGTGATGCTATCTGTGTGTAACACTTAATAAACTTTCTGTAGTATCCAGTGTGTACCAATGCAGTGTGCAACTGTCTAACCGAAGTAGGAGGAGGTAGATCAACAATGATAACAATCTTGGAAGGATCTACCAACAACCCCTGCTTACACACAATGTGTCCTAACAACACTCCAAAAGGTGAAAAGAAAATACACTTCTTCAAGTTCAGGGAAATCTGACATTGCCTGCACTTATCTAACATTAATATCAAACATTCAATATGATCTTTCAATAGACTAAAAATGGTCCAGTCATCAAAGTATGCCTCCAAAAACTTATGTAAAAATTCCTTAAATGCTTCAACCACCACCCTGGAAAATATGGATGGTGCATTCTTCAAACCAAAAGGCATCACAATGTACTAAAAAGAACCCCATTCTGTTGCAAATGTAGTATTATGTATGACCTCCTTAGCAATTTTGATCTGGTGATAGCCTGAAAATCCATCTGTAAATGAATAAACTTCCCGTCCTCCTACATTATCTATAACTTCATCAGTAAAAGGTGTAGGAAATGGATCATGTAAACATGCATCATTTAATTTCCTTGGGTCTACACAGATTCTGATTTCTCTTGACTTCTTATCTTGGACCACCATAGGGTTGATCCATTTAGATTCTTCAACCGGTTCTATGATTCCTGCTTCCAACATTCTATCTAATTCAATGTTAAATTTATGCTTGTACTTGGGATTCAGTCTATAAGGCCTCTGCTTGATAGGCCTTGCATCTACTTTCAAAGGAATCCTCATTTCTCCCATGGGCCCTTTAATTCCCTTCATGTCCGTGAACTTGGTTGGAAACAAGTCCTGATACTCATGCAATAGTTCTGTAATCTTACTAATAGTATCATCATCCCAATAGTCTCCAACATTTGATAACTTAGGTGCTTTATCTATTCCAATGTTAAATTTCTTAATTTTAATAGGCTACCCAAAAAAAGGTAATTCAATCCATGGCCCTTCTATATCTCTTTGTCCTTCAGTTTCTAAAATGTTCACATTCCTAGGGTCATCATCCTCATCAACATTAATATTATAACAACCTTGTAACCTTTGAAGAGGCGTAGTCCATTCATCTTCTTCTTGTTCAAGAGGGAGGTTAGGTACTTCCTCAAAGACCTTATGTCTTACAATTTGTAAAGCCTGATCTACTATGGGGTACTGAATTTCAAATATGAACGTAGCTATAAAGTTCTAGGTCAAACCATACCAATCTGTAGTGCCTAAGCACATTTCTGCTTGAATATACCAGTGGTTAGGCATAGTATCTAAGGTGTTAATGAACTTATGTGCCCACTGTTCTTTAGGAATGATGCTCCAGGCTCCCTCACAACTTTTCATATGGTCCCTAGGACAAATTTGACCCATGTATCGAACTTCGTAGCCTTAATCTTGGTCTGAAAAGCATACTATCAACAAGTTGTGACATTGTACCCATTCTGCGATGTTCTTCTTGTGGGATTCCCACCATCTAGTTGGAGTTTCTTTCAAGGCTTTGTCTAGTGCCAACAACCTCTATTGTATTGGTACAATTCCTTCAAATTCAAGTAGAAATGTCTCTAAATTATTCAAGCCATCAAATGTAGGAAGATTACTTACTTCTGTGCCAATCCAGTGAACCACCTTAGTTAATCTGACACACCTCCACGTAGAGACTTCATACATTATGTTCTGACAATTTTCCAATGCTTCTTCTGATTCTAACGAGCATGCACTCTCACTTCGCCAACTTAGATTTCCATTTATTGTAGGATTAATATAAGCCTACTGTACTACTATTAGTTTATAGATGTTCTCTAGATCATAGGCACAATATTCTTCTCTTATGGGTTCTATTTATCTACAACCTTCATCAGGGTCAAGAGGTGCAATGACTCTAAGGCCATCACCTTCAAATGTCATTCTTCTCTTTTTTAGGTCAACAATGGTCAAATTGTTGAAATCCAAATCAATACCCAACAACGTAGGATAAGGAAAACTATCATCAACAATATCAATAAATTCAAAGTCTGCAAATGTCCTCACTCCGTCGATGTCTACAAGGACATGCTCACGTCTTCCAAAGGGGCTCACCGCCCGTTGATTAGCCATCCTGAGCCTAATAGGAGAGTAAATCAATTTAGGTTTTCCCATAAATTCCCAAGTCTACTTCATCATAACATTTACTTCTGATCCCAGGTTGAGGACCACATAGTCCATGTCATAGTCTCCAACCTGAGCACTAAGGTGCCGTTCCTTGATTGTCCTCCTTTTTCTAGATACTTGATTCACATCTCTATTTAGTAGAAGATATACTCTTCCAATTTCATATTGTCTTATCAAGTGTTGTAGTTCTTTTACAACTATTTCATCTTTAATCAAATTTATACAAGTATAAAATAAGTCCACAAGATTTCTTACCTCTTTTCCTTTCCTAAGTTAGATATACTGATCAAATGCTGGAGGCATTTCACATTACCCTACTTCCGGTTGTGCCCTAGATGAAGAATCTTGTTCACCTACAAATTATCTTCTTGCTTATTTAAAAGTATGATTCTCTTTCCTTGGATAAAATAATTTCACCTTCTCTGCAGCTGATCCAGGTGGATATCGGTGGCTACCCACCTTTTCCAGCTGGCTCAATCCAATTTTCTGACAATTTTGGCAATTTACTATTTTTAGAAATTTTAACTTCCGGGGCCATTTTGAGGGCCTAAATGAAGGTTTTCTGGGATTGAGATTCTCAATGATATCCAAAGGCATGATTGAGCCTCCAAAATGAATCTCTTCGATGATACCTTTCCAATGAGCTATTGCACGCCTAAAACAAAAATCATATGCAAAAGTTACGACCCCGGGAAGTTGATGTACTAACTTGCCCAAATGGGGCTCACATGACTTTTGGTGCTTCATCTCCTAGGGTTAGGTTTTTGGTTGTCTATGGTTTTTGTCATTGTTTTTTATTGTAAAAAGGCCTTTATATCATCATTTTAATCATCTTCTTGAGAATGAGCGCAACCATCACATCTCTTCTCAGAGATAAATCGCCACCATTCCAGCAAGCTTATTTTCGCAACATTTTATAGTTTTAACTTATTTCCTTATTGAATAAAAAACCAGTCTTACTATATCTATGTTATTTTGTGTTAAGAGCCTGTTAATAATCTGTAGTCATTTCTTTCTTCTCATAAAATCTGGATCAATGGTATCAGAACAGGCTTCTTCTTGTCGTCTTAATGCATGTCCCCAACAAGGTCAGAGTACAAAGAGTTGGGTCTCAAGCTTGTTTCTCTTGAGGACAAAATCTCTCACACACTCAAGCGACCTCTCATGGTAGGAGAAATAAATATGATGGATAGGATATCCTTTCAAATGTTTGATTGAGGAATCCCTCATGCAACAAAGGAACGAGATGATGGATAGTTTCGTGCAAATCCTTCAGTGGCCACCAATAGGCAATGCATCTTCTTCGAGCGGAGGCACCACCGCCTTCAAGGTGAAAATAAACTTCAATATTCCTATATATGAAGGTCAGATAGACATAGATGTTGTAGAAAAATGGTTGAATCTACTAGAAGGGTATTTTTCTATCCATAACTTTTTGAGTAGAGAAAATATTACTTTTGCGCTCCTCAAAGCTGTTCCCCATGTCAAAGATTGGTGGGAAACTTTCTGTGAGAAAAATGAAATAGAGGAACCCTCATTATTTATAGTCACGACCACCTAGGATTCCTTCAGGGATTCTATTAAGGAACAATACTACCCTGTCGGAAGTTATGATGACTTGTATACAAAATGGACCACACTGCGGCAAGAAAGAGACCAAGCAGTGCCATATTTCAGGAATATCTTTCATACCTTTTGTACCAAGCTGGGTATCAAAGATTTAGAGCGACATCTGGTGCTCAAGTATTACGATGCTCTGCATAGATACATCCAGACTGAAATGGAATTTTTGGACAACTCATCCTTGGGTGCAGCCTACCGATATGCCGTTAAAATCAAGCAGAAGATCAAACAAAAGACACGGAAATTTGGGCTTGGGAACCCCTCACAAAAAAATCAAAGAAAGGGTGGCCCCAACCCAGATAAAAACAGACAGAGCAAAGATGGACAGTATCAGGACAAGCGGTCCAATCTGCAAGCAAATAAGGACACTAGAAAGACAAAGAAAGATACCGGGAAGTGGTGCAACTTCCATAAGAGCCCTTGGCATAACACTACTGACTGCCACTCAAAGTAGTCGATAGTGGCTGAAGTGAAATCCTATGAATCAGATGTGGGTTCAGACTCTGATCTATAACTAGAAAGGGGGAGATAGATCATTGATGCGGAACTCAGTGCCAACATTTCTACCACCAAGCTCCATCTTGGTGAACCAGACGAGCCAAAAGAAGGAGAATGAGTCTTCCATTCATAGATGTGGGCAAAAGGATCCCCACTGCACTTCATCATGGATAGAGGTAGCCAGAAGAACCTCATCTCAACAGAGTTCATCAAGTGGTTGGTCCTGCCGACAACACCACGACGACAACCCTACACCATTGGATGGCTCCGCCAAGGAAGCGATCTCCGTGTCAGACAACAGTGCCGACTGTCGTACGACATCAAGCCCTTCAAAGAGGAGGTATTATGTGATGTTTTTCCTCTCGAAGTTTGCAATGTTATTTTGGGCCAACCTTATTTATGGAAACTTTATGTTGTATATGAGTGCTGGGACTCAAAAATGTCATATTTCCATCCACCTTTCCATTCATCATTCTTCACATTTCATTGCCCCATTAACCTTTCATGATACCATTTTCATAATTAAATATGGGTTAAACCTTATTATTTTCCAAATAATTTATTTTAGTATTAAAAGAGAATTTGTGATTAAATATTAGAAAATTGACATGTTTTCATATATATCTCAAAAATGTGTGAGCTTTATCATGTGTAGGAATATGTGAAGGATTAATTCAAAAAGACTTCTCGAATACTTCCTCCACCATTTCAAGAATTGAGGAGATAATTCAAGCCTATTCCAAGGAGAAGATCATGGATATTTGGTTGTCATATCTTATCCAAGATATATGAGAGATATGTGTGAGGATTTGAAGGGATAATATTTTGTAATAATGGGAAATTGGTTGAGAGAAAAGTGGATCTGTAATTATGAGATGTTTATCTCCTTTTCAAAGCTTTCATGTATAAAAGAGAGTTCCCTCTCTTCATGAGAGGAGAAGAATTATTATTATGTATATTAAGGGGAGAATTATTATGATAGGTTCGTGAGGAGAATTGTTATGATGTAGATTGAAGAGAATTGTTATGATGTAGATTTGATTAACAAAGAGACTCCTTTTGTAAGCCTACTTGTTGAAGATTAATGCAAGTTTGAGTTCAATGATCTTGTGTCTCTTAGAAGTTAACATCTGGTGATCTAAAGCTTCCATGTTGGCACCGACAAGGGTCACCGATCCAGCTTGGTAAACTTATTGTAAATTGTTAGTGTAGATTTTCATTTCATGTATTTGTTATTTTGATTTCATGTTATTTTGTTTGATTTCACTATTAGAATTTGTTGCAAAGTGTGGTAATGAAGGAACAATTGGATCTCCATATTTCACCATACATGAGCTTTAATGGAGCATTCCACTTGTTAGTTTAGTTTCCCCAAGAGATAGAATCAAAGTTCATCTTTTCTTTTCATGAGCCATAAATGAACATGTCCATCACCTAAGCAAGAGCTTTTGCTTGTTTATGAGTTTTGCTTTCCAGCTTTTGAATTGTGTGAAGATTGTTATTTTTAAAAGTGTGTTGGTTTCTAAATGGTTTTCTTATATAAGCTATACTATACAGACATAGGAACCTATCTGTTATCAGCACATATAGTGCATCAACTCTATTGATTACGAATCCCGGTTGATAATTTATGTTTGGTAATATATTATGCATATAATTTCACCAACAATGAGTCTAGGCCTCGTAGTGTCATTATTACTTTGAATAAGAAATTGTACAAGATACTCGAGGCGGTCCCACCTAGTGCTATTTCCTTGATCTCTGCTAAGAAATGCATGATGATCATCTCTCAGACGAGGAAGTTTGTCTTCTTCGTGATTCGCTCTCAGAATAAGTGAAAGATCATAGCCACATCTAGGGTCTTTACGGCCAACCTCTCCACACAGCAGAAGCAAGTAGATAAGGTCATGGAAGAATACTTAGATATGTTCTCCTCACCTATCGGGGTACCTCTGCACTGCCAGGTTAAGCACCCCATCGATTTGACCCCCGACGCATCGCTGCTCAATGGGCCAGTCTATCACCGCTCTTTATTAGAGAATGAGGAGATCAAGCGACAGATCCAAGAACTACTCCACAAGGGGCACATCCGTCACATCTAATCACCTTGCAGGAGCCTGATCATGCTGGTACAGAAGAAAGATGGAACCTGGCGATTCTGCATTGATTATAGGGCTCTGAATAAAATCACAGTAAAAAACTGGTACATGATTTCATGGATCGACAACCTCCTTAATCAACTCACGGGGGCCAAATACTTCAGTAAGATTGATCTAAAGTCTGGCTACCACTAGGTCCCGATAGAACAAACATATGTATGGAAAACCACCTTCAAGTCAAAGGAAGGCCTTTTTGAATGGTTGGTCATGCCCTTTGGTTTGACAAATGCTCCAACCACTTTCATGAGGATGATGGATGATATCCTGTGACCATTCACGAATACTTTTGTAGTGGTGTATCTAGATGTGATTCTCATTTACACAAAGACTTGGGCCAAACACTTGCAGCATATTCAACGAGTTCTGCACACCCCGTGGCAACACAAGCTATATGCCAACTTGGAAAAATGCTCCTTCGGCATGGACATGGTCCATTACCTGGGCTACATAATTGATCAACATGGCATACATGTGGATCCAACCAAGATCCAAGTCATCCGTGACTAGCCATCCCCAACCACACTCACCGAGCTTCGGAGCTTCTTAGGCCTTGCCAATTTCTACCGCAATTTCGTGTTGGGATTCTCCCATATTGCATGGGCCCTTAGCCAAATAACCAGGGGTTGTGGTAAGGAAAAATTTGCGTGGGGCCGGTCCCAACAACAAGCGTTCAATGATTTGAAGAAACACTTGTGCTAAGACCCAATAATTTTACTACCAGACCTACATCAACCCTTTGAGATCGAGACAAATGCTTCAGACTATGCAGTGGGCACCGTTCTCACTCAGCATGGCCACCCCATGGCCTATCATAGTGAGACACTATCATATGCTGTCCGTAAGTTCCCTACTTACAACAAATAAATGTACTCCATTATGCAAGCTTGCTGCTAGTGGAGACATTACATTATCAGGAAGGAGACAGTCATCCACACTGATCATAAGCCACTATAGTTCATTCAGACACACGGAAAATTGTAGAATCATCACCATCAAAAGTGGTCCACATACTTGCAACAATTCCACCTCAACATCAAGTATAAAACAAGAAGCACCAATCGCGTCGCTGATTGCCTCTGCAGACCACTAGTCGCGGAACTCACCATGGTGCTAGACTCCTATGGCCATGAGACCTCTGGATGGACCCAAATCTATGAGACAGACCCAGACTTCGCCACCAACTACCAAATGTTCGGCGCAAACACAGTTGTCGATAATTTCCATCTTCAGGATGGGTTGTTGTGTCATCTGGGCCATATCTGTGTTCCATCAAGTGAGCAAGAAAAGATGATCTAGGAATCTCACTACGGTCATGTGGAAGGACACTTCAACATTGAAAAGACAGTGGCGATGCTACATAAACATTTCTACTAGCCAAAACTTCAACAGGAGGTCAGCAAGTATATCAGGTCTTGCACTATTATAACCCTAAATTTCACCACACATGCTTACCTAGCATCAGGCCAACTCATATCCCTTCTTTTCCAAAGCACCACTTGTTTCAGGATTAATCCGTAAGTGCGGACACGAACCGATCTCCCTAGATCCACCTGGATCTAGAACAAAACAAGACAGAATGGGACGCTTTCCTTAAGTTTTAAATATTGAATTTACTAAGAGGCAAGAATCATGAACATACCTTATGATCGCTTCCTTTATTCTTTGTTGCTCCCGCTTCGCTCCAGTGCTCTTGTGCAGCCAAAATCAAAACAAAACAAACCAACCAAAGTGATAGAGATAGCATAAACTCAATATAAACCTATGTATGTGATCAAGGAATCATACAATAAAACACAACAAGTTTTATAGGAAA
>ML780625.1:783072-802491 GCA_009831015.1 Picea engelmannii
CCCCACTACATGAGGCTGTATGGATGGCCACAGGTCCTCTATCTCTTCCATCGAGACTGTGCGAGTGAGTGCAGTAAAGTTCTGCTCAACTCATCTAAGTACCCTCTCAGCCTCCCAAGCTAGGAGGTTCCCTGCTACTGCTGGTCCCCTGATAGCGGCAACTGCGGCTTTTGGCCGAGGAAAACACCTATTCCATGCATAATCAACAAGTCGCATGGGTCCTACATCTGCATGCAACAAACATATATCTGTCAAATACTTTGGCATACAAAAAATGATATATATAACAAAAACAACATAAAAATTACATATAAAACAAAAAAAAACTACAAAGGTGGAGACTTACCCATCTCCCCTCACTCCTCACCAGGAGGCACGGGTATCTCAGGATCTCTAGAAAAGTCTATCCCTGCATATGGGTAATCCTCGATCACAGGGATCTGCCCTGACAACCATGCAAAGAAGTCATCATCAAAGGACTCATTGGTCCTTCCACCACCTTGTTGTGGTAGTAATACTACCCATCTACATATAGCAGGAAAAGAGGCCTGATGTCCTCGTACCACTTCCCGAGGACTAAAGCTCGAAACTCTCTCAAAGAAGAATGAACACAAAATCGTCCCGAACCCGAAGTTCCTCTATTTCCGCTGCCGACAATATGTCAATTTCCTCTTCATACACTCTAGTAGTGTGGTACTCCAGTCAAAAATTTATGCATTCAAGCACTGGATAACACATTTCATCTGTGTGCGGGATGCCTGATGCAAGGCTGCTGAACCGGTAATCCACCCAATAAGAAATAGTATCGCTTGCAACGATAGGTTAGTAATCTTACTTATGGGCACCTAGGAGCTCAAACGGTTTGTCCCAACCTCAGAGTGCAGGGCTATAAGTTTTTCTATGTTATGCGGCCCCACTGGAAATGTCCTAAAATTGACTGGTTCCCCTCTCCGTGAGAGGCCAGTCAAAAAATAGATATCCTCGGTCGTGGGCACTAGTGATTGCCCCTCTAGCATGAAGGCCTCTGCATTAGGGTTCCAATAGTCAACCAAGGAATTAAGTAGCCTTGTTTGCACCCACATATATGGACATAGTAAGAAATTTAGTAAACCACATTGCATCAACACAACCATGACATTCGGATCTCCTGCAACCAACTCACTAACTTCTTCATGCTCCCTTTCCCTCCAATGGACATACATCCTGCCAACACAACAAAGTCCAGGAGGTTTAGTAAGGGCTATTTGGTTCTTTTATCTATAAAGGGGGGTCCACATGTGCTATCTAGGTGACAGTCGCGTGTACACGCGTGTAGGTTTTACTTTGCCTGAGTGTACACGCGACCTGTCCAGAGACAACCCGCATGGACCTAGGGCTGACCTTTTAAAGGTCGACGCCCACCCAAAAAACAAACTCAAAAGTAAAATTGAAGAATTGAATAGCTAGATAGAGGAGTTTGTACTTACTTGGTCCAAGAGGAAGTTCGTTTCGTCCACTGTAGCTCCCAGAATCACCGTTTTTATCAAAGGGGGTCTTTTGGCTCCATAGTCAATTTCCAAATCAGCAATGGTGATAATGAGCTGCCAACTTCTATTTATAGAATTTTTGGCCTCTTTTTGTCACTTTTTTGGCCTCCCTTATCAGTTTCTTTATACCAAAAATCATTTAGAGTGATTCAGGAGTTATATGGGAGGGATTTGATCGGGTATTGGGACACTTTTTTAGAGTTTTGAGGAAATTTTGACGGTCCATGATTTTTTTTCCAAGAATCAATTTGAGCATATAGGTTAGGTTACTACGCCAACTTTTGTGTCTCGTTGTCTTTTTCCTCTGCCATAGGATCGATCCCATCAGGTTGTGACATGGAACCATCATATCTACTTTAGAAGTGTCGCAACTTGGCGGTAGAGCTTACCAGAACATGGATGCCCTAGGTAGGTCCTGGTTGCATTATGGTTTCCATGCCATCTCTAACACACTGTAGGCTCGGGAGTCCTTATAGTCTTTCCTGAATATGAGTTTGAGCCTCATTTGCATGATTCTTCTTTGCTCTTGATCTCACCCTCATGACTCCCAAAAAATAACAGGTCTCCTTTTAAGCCCTTTTCAGACCCTCTAAACATGAAAATATTGCCGAGCAATCTTGTGGCCTTTCACGCTCATTAAACTGAAATTTGAAGTCACGTCTATCCACCAGTAGTTTACCCCTTTTTCGGTCTAGACAGTCAACTATACGAACAAAGGTATACTCTATGGAACTTCAGATCTATATAAAAGTACTCTCAGGTATAATTTTATCCCTTTTTCGGGCCCGAGGGACTAAACTTATGAAGAAGGAAACCTGATGGAGTCCATAGTTAATCTTTTTTCAGACTCCATAAAATTGAAAAGATTGCCGAGTGACCTTATTCTTTCACACTCGTTAAATTGGTCCAGAAGAACATTCCTGACGGAGTCCATAGTTAATCTTTTTTCAGACTCCTTAAAAATGAAAAAAATAGTTGAGTGATCTTGTCCTTGTCACACTTGTTAAAATGGTTTTGAATCGACGTCTATCGGTGCTAGTTTACCCTTTTTCGAACCATCTAGACTATATTCGAAAAAGGTACCCTAATGTATTCTCCTTTTATGTTTTTTCCGACTCTCTAAATATGAAAAACCGCCGAGCTTACCTTCTCTGGGCTCGTTAAAATTACATCGAAGGACATTACCATTGTGTGTTTTATTAACCGCATTTGCATACCTTATACACCATCCTTGTGACAATTTGCTTCTGTGTCTTAACACCTTTGGCCCCCGGAGGATTTTTCCCGAGTATCATTTTACTAGAACATTAGTCTTGTCCCTTTGCCTTGAGCTTGTATGTTTGCAACACCTGTTCCTTCTTTGTAACGTAATATTCCTTTATTCTTTTTCCACAATTATTGAAAAGAACAAAAAAAATCAAATATACCCCAAAAAGAGGAAGGGAAAAGTATTTTCTTTATTAGCAGCATAATGAGTCGCCCTTGGATAAAGCACATCTGTCCATTTTTTCATTAGACTATGGGATGTAGTATGACCTTAGAAATATTTTCTCGCTATATAGAGTTGTGTCCTCCATCGTTTGGTTATCCTTCCAAACATATGGAGAGTTTGCGTTGCCTCCTGCTTCGTAGAATTAGGATTAACATACATGCTACCTGAGTCTCATCATTTGTCGTGTCATTATCCAAGGGAAGTTTATCACCAAGCTTGAGTTGGCCCCTTTGCAATATGTCTCTTGTCCTCATGCTTGGCCATCCTGAACATCCAATCAAGTCCTTGTTCAAAATCACTGAAGCCTTCAGTCTGATCATCAAGATTTTCAATTCCATGACCGACGAGCTATCAAATATCTCTGGGTAGTGCAGTCGTACACTCATATTACACTCCTACCTAAGTTTTGAAGATTTTGAAGTTGTTGCTCGAGCTCTGAAGATCTCATCTCCAACCATTAGGCCGAATCAACTTCTGGAAGATGGATACTCTATATGTATATCTTTCTGATTTGGAGATGTAGCTCCGCTGTGTATTGTTCATGGCTACTCTTTATAGTTATTTGACATGGATCTACAATGTATTTGATTGGTTATAGCCATGGTTCTATTTTATCCCGAGCATGGGTATGCCCACCTCAGTGAGACATTTGTTATTTTGCAGATGACAACTCCTGATTCCTGATCCTTGGGTTCAATCGTTCGGCACATCAGTAAAGATTGGTAATGTATTTCAGCCATCAGATGCTCTTCTGACCTCACACATTAGGGGGCATCTGTTATAACCCTAAATTTCACCACACATGCTTACCTGGCATCAGGCCAACTTATATCCCTTCTTTGCCAAAGCACTACTGAACAACTCTTTGAAAATCCTCTTTTATAAAGGCCCATGCACCCTAATCCATTACTGCATGTGTGTACACGCTGGTTGACCCAAAACAACCCGCATGGACCGACAAAAGCATGAAAAAAGGAAAGTTGCCGATGGAACAAAAATCTATGGGTGAGTTAACTGAAACTCTTGGCCATGCATGGCCGAGGGTTCGTCCAAATACCTAGCTCCTTCTAGACTATAAAAGAAGGGGTAGGGGTCCCATTTGGGAAGAGGAAAAATATAGCAAAGAAACTCTGCCCATTTACGTATTCCCATTGTACAAATCCTTTAGCCTTTCCTTATGCCAAAGGAGATTCAAAGCAAAGTAGTTGGAGGATAGAAGAAGAGGAGACCAGGATCAGGTTCGATGAGCGGTGGTCAGTCTCAACTTTTGTAAGTTGACTCATTCAAAGTAATAAAGAAAATGCTTTTCCCATCCAAAATCATGAACTGTTTATAGTTTGATCAGTATATGTTTGGATTTCTAACATGTTAGTATATAAGTAGTATGCATGCATAGTTGTTGGTTGTCTTGGATGCAAGTCATCTTTGGAAGGAGTATTGCGAACAAGTAATCAAGNGCCTCCCATCCAACAAGTGGGGAAATGATTGTGTTTTTGTGGTTGTTGATCGCTTTTCTAAGATGGCGATTCTAGTTGCCTGCAAGAAGAACATCATAGCAGAGGCCACTGCCAAGCTCTTCTTTGAATGAGTCTGGGTACATTTTGGAATCCCACAAACCATTTTCTCAGATTGGGATAGTCGATTTCTCATCACATTCTGGTTGAGCCTCTGGTCACTGCTGGACACCAATCTCACCAAATCCACGACCTTCCATCCCAGACAGATGGCCAAACCAAGGTTTTCAATCGAATGATTGTGCATATCCTTCACATGTATAATTCAAAGAACCCTCACACATGGGATGAGATACTTCCCTATGTCCAACATAGCTACAATCGAGCCCTACATAACTCAACTGAACACAACCCCTTTCAGGTGGGGTTGGGATTCCAACCATTGGGTCCCATAGATGTTTCACTTCCCCTTGTGATCACCTCGACCGACTCATCTCCTACTCCAGCTGAAGCTAACAAAGCCACCCGGTTCATTGAGCAGATCTAGCACATCCACCAATAGGTTTAGGATATCCTACAGAAGTCCAATGACAAGTAAAAGCAGTGCCATGATCAACATCGAGTGCCACATAAGTTTTAGGTGGGCGACAAAGTTTGGTTGCACTTGTAGAAAGAACGCCTTACAGTACCCCATCAGAAGCTTCACCCACTCTGTTATGGGATGCACACCATCACCAAGGCTGTGGGAGATAATTATTTTGAGCTCAACATTCCTCCTTTCCTTGGCCTGCACCCAGTGTTCAACGTGGATCTCCTTTGCCCTTATTTCCCACCATTATTGGACACCTTAGACGTAGCAGAGTAGCTGAAACCAACATAGCTCAATCATGAATGCATACAACATGCATCCAATGATCATATTGTGGACACACTGATCAAGGGCACTTGACAACAAAGGATCCATATTTATCGAGCCGTCAAAGCAGGGTAGCTCCTGCACCAAGGCAAGTAGCTCACCTGGGGCCAAATTCAGCAGAAATTTACTCATCTGATGGGGGAACTCAATGAAATGGAGACCATTTCTTAATAAGGAGGGAGGATTGATCCAGGTGGATATCTTTGGACACCCACCTTTTCCAACTGGCTCAAAATAGTTTTCTGACAATTTTGGCAATTTACTATTTTTAGCAGTTTTAACTTTCGGGGCCATTTTGAGGGCCTAAATGAAGTTTTTTTTTCATAATAAAGACTCTCAATTATATCCAAAAGAATAATTGAGCCTCCAAAATTAATCTCCTCGACGATACCTTTCCAACAGGCTATCACATGCCTAAAACAGAGATCTTATGAAAAAGTTACGACCTGGAGAAGTTAATGTACTAACTTACCCAAATGGGGCCCACATGACTTTTGGCGCTTCATCTCCTAGGGTTAGGTTTTTGGATGTCTAGGGTTTTTGACATTCTTGTTTATTTTAAAAGTTCCTTCAGAGGCTCATTATAATCATCTTCTTGCGAATGAGCGCAAAAATCACATCTCTTCTCAGAGATAATCCGCCACCATTCCAACATGCTTGTTTTCGCTGCATTTAACAGTTTCAACTTATTTCCTTATTGAATAAAAAACTAGTTTTACTACATCTCTGTTATTTTATGTTACGAACATATTAATAATCTATAGTCATTTTGTTCTGCTCATAAAACCTAGATCAACAACTCTTCTGATCCCTGAACCATATGTAGTCTTTCCTAGATTCACCCTATATACTCCTGTGACAACGCCTCCTCTAGTAATGACATCGACTCTGGGTTCCTCACCGCAAGGTTCAGCTGATATTAGTTGGACTTGCTGGTTTCCACCTCGTATTTCCTAAACTTTAGCTAACAAAATTGGACAGTCTTCAATGACATGGTCAAATCAATTACAATAGATGCAAGTGGTGTAAGGGTTATGAAAATCCCTTGCCAAATGACCTGGCTGGGCACAGTTATAGAAAATAATCTGGCCTTGACCTTGATCCATTCCTCCTCCTCCTCCTCTTCCTATAAACCCACCACGAGGATTGAATTTTCCTCTTCCTGGGGAATTGAACTGCACAACCTTCCCTTATTGATGTAATTATCCTTGAATTCTATATGCATCCCTTGACCTTTCATGCATGAGGTCATAATCCCTACAGTCCTTCTCATCATGCCCCAAATATTTTCAGAATGTATAATAAATATTGATGAGTGTCTGGACATATTTCTGCATATAATAACATTCACCATGGCGATGTCTAGTTCTACATACCTCGCACCATGGTAAAGTAGCATGCTTCAAATTGTTAGGGGCTCCAGAGCCTAAGTATTCATTAAATAAAGGACAGTTCTCTTGGTCACGGCCCTTTGCTTTACATCTAATACACAAGTTGTCTTCTCTTTTCTCCTTTCCTTTATCTTTCTTCATGTCTTCAACCTGTAAAGATAAACTAATTAATTGATTCAAAATCTAACTCATACCTTGACTGGATTCTCCTACAAGGTCTGCTTCTAGTTTCATGGCAATATCTAGTGCCTCATCTTACGAAGCGACCTTTTGTTGCATTAGAGGAACTCTAATGTGTGGTAGGAGGGAAGCGATGAACCATTCCTTATGCTGTTTGTCTGGAATATGAAAACTTAAATGGCCTGTCAAGGTCTTAAACCTATGATAAAATTCCCAAATAGGTTCAGTAACCTTCTTCTTGATTTCCTTCAACTCTATAATGCACTGTGACTCCGACTTAGGCTTCTTGAGCTTTGCACTCAATGTAGTCTTAAATTCATTCAACGGTTTAGGCTATACATATCCTGTAACAAACTTCATGTACCATCTCAATGCACGGTTCCTCAAGGTAGTACTAAAATAATCTCTCTTAACAGCTTTGTCGATGAATTTATTAATGCTCCATACAACTTTAGATAAGAACCAATGCTGGTCAGGATCCGCAGATCTATCTCCTCTGAAAATGGGTAACCTCATTTTATCTGCCATGGATTTTCCTTAGTTTCTCAACTGAACATGTACTAAACTACTTGTAACAATGCTCTAAGTGCTCTGAGTACTCTGGTTACTCTGGTTACTTACTGCTTCTAAAACAATAGAAGGAGTAGTAATACTTACTTTGATAGTAGGCACAATCCCTGAAATTTCTGGTTCTTCTTGGTGAAGTTCCTCAGTCTCTACTTACTCCGCCCTTGCAAACTCTGAATATTCTTTGTTTGATTGCCCTGCTTCTTCTCCACTGTAGAAATATTCGTCTTGTGAAAATGGCCTGTAACTCTGCTTAAACAGGTTCACAAGAGGAATCTTTCTATATCATCTCCCACTGCGCGTGTATCCAACCTCTGCATCACTATCGTTGTATGAATTTTTGAACATTAGATTTAAAATCCAACTGATTATTGTATCTTCAAGATATTCTTTTCATGTAATAACATCTTAATATTTAGTTTCAAAAAGTGTAGAAACATTCCTCTAGGTCCCTTGAAGAAATATCTCTCTACTTGGATATATGATTCCACTCTGTCAATAGAAAATTCAGTAATGTTTCCTCCAATATTTCTATCAAACCAGAGATCCACCGCTCTAGACACAACGTTATTGACTCTCTTGAATTTCTTAATCAACGTCGCTGTCCAAACCATAGGTGGTCTAGATCTAATTTCAAATCGAGTGTCTGCTAGTCTGGCTAGCCACTCATACAAATCCTTATGAACTCCTGCAAAGAAGATCTCATGCACATCAGTAAAGATGTACCTTCCCAACCAATCTTCTGTACTAATGCTAGGGTTCTTGTTCAAAGCTTCGACGAAGTCCTTTTCTTTTTCTTCTGTCCAGTTCTGAATCTCTGTCTTTGATGGAAACCACCTTGACATTCCCTCAAGAAGATCCTGGCCCCAACAACATAACCATTTTTTGGCACAAGGGTAGATCCAGGGTTCAACTCTAACAATGCACCAAAAAACCCTAACTATTGGCCCTTATGGCAATACCTGCAAAGTAGATGATGTCTCACCTGAAGTAGCAATAGGGAGGTTGCAAGACACATGTGTCTACAACCAAAGGAGATGCAAGATGATTCCAAAGAAACAACACACATAACCTAGAGATCCTTAACAATATTCTACTTAACTTTGCTAAGTTAGTTATATATCTCATATTGAATAAGGAAAACAACAATGCAATAATAATATATCAGAGAGAAAATAACACAACATTAGCCACATAGAACAAAAAGATTTTACGTGGTTCACCCTCTCCCTAGGGCTATGTCCACATAAATGTGTTATTGATAAAGTAGATGAAAATACACAGTCCTATCTACGCACTTAGCTGCAGACCGTTCTCTCTCTCCTCTTTACCTCCCAAACTTGTGCACCCAACTATAGAGTTGATCTTCTCACCTAGCTGAAGATCCAAAATAAAAGAATCCTCTAAGACATAACACTTTTTAATCTCAATCTCTCTATATCTATATATCTCTCAACTCTTCTAGACCTCTATTTATCATTCCACGACTCTTAGAAAACCTAGACTAGAGTCCAAGTGCCAAAACCCTAGGTGCCAAAACCCTAGGTACCAAAACCCTAAGTACCAAAACCCTCATTTTAAGGACTTCTCTGACATGTTCTTCACTATTCTCCACGAGGTGCTCCAAAGCACCCATTAGTGTCTTCTTTTTCTTGCTGACTTGTCCATGCTCTATCCACTTTTCTGCTTTGTCTTCCTTGATCTTCTCTTTCAATGACTTGCTTTCCCTTACTTCATTCCTTTTATGCTTCTTTAAACACTTTGACCCTTCCTCGGTTTGTGTGCCTTCCACACACTTCATACTTTGTCTTTCTTCTTCTTTTATCTTCGCTTTCTTACTTAATACCTGACCAAGGGCCAACACTCACCACTTCTCTGTAAAACAAATTGGCCATGTGTTTGTTTTCTGGCATGGTATGAAATGTGCCATCTTTGAAAACCTGTCCACCACAACAAACCTGGAATCACACCCTTTCTGGGTTCTAGGTAATCCCAATACAAAATCCATACTAATTGCATCCCATGACCTTTCTATAATTGGTAATGGATGATACAAGCCAGTGTTTTTTTGTCTCCCTTTTTCATATTTGCAAATCCTTCATTTGTTCACAAATGTTTTCACCTCTGCCCTCATGCTTAGCCAATAGTATGAATTGCTCAGCTGTGAAAATGTCTTATCATGATGAAAATATCCAACTAAACCTCCACTGTGTTTCTCTTTCACCAGGTTATCTCTAATTGAGCATATTGGTATGCATAGTTGGCTCCCCTTGAACAATAATCCATCTTGGATCAAATATTTTGTCCATGTGCTTCTGTCTCCCAACAAAGGATTCTTACATGCCTCATAAGCTTCCTTAAAATATGGATCTTCTCGATACATTTCCTTGAGGTGTTCAAACCCTAAGGTCTCCACTTGGAATTCCTGTACAATCAAACTCCTCCTGCTCAAATCATCTGCTACTTTGTTAGTAGTTCCAACAATATGTTTAATAACAAAAGTAAAATTTTGCATAAACTCTACCCATTTAGCATGTCTCTGATTCAACTTTTCTTGCCTAGTAATAAACTACAAAGATTAATTATCACTGTACAAGACCAATTCCTTAGGAATTAGATAGTGCCTCCACTTCTTCAAATCTTGAATCACTACATAAAATTATTTGTCATATATGGAATACTTCTTCTTGGTGTCATTCAAATTCTCAATGAAATAAGAAACTAGCCTATTATCCTAACTCAAGACTGCTCCAATAGCTATTTCACTTGCATCACATCTCACTTGAAATGTTTTTCCAAAATCTGGTAAGATGAGAATTTGTTGTTCTGTGATATTTTCTTTCAACACTTTGAAACTTTTTTCAGCTTCCTCTGTCCAATTAAAATACTTGTGTTTCTTCTTCACAGTGTCTATAATGGGCATACATGTACCACTAAAATTTCTATAAAAACTTGCTAACCCATGAAAACTTCTTACCTCAAATATGATTCATGGAGATGGCCATTCTTTGATTGCTCTCACCTTTTCTGGATCCATCTTCAATTAATTTGAATAGATCACAAAACCCAAGTATATGAGTTCTGTCCTCATAAAAGAGTTTTTCTTCAGATTTATCATCAATTTTTCTTGCTGCAACCTTCTCATCACTGATGCAAAATGTTTTAAGTGTTCCCCCTCTATCTTACTGAAGATCAATATGTCATCCATATACACTATGGAAAATTTTCCTATGAAGTCTTTCAATACTTCATTCATTAATATCATAAATGTGCTTGGGGCATTTGTCAACCCAAACGGCAGGACCAACCATTCAAACAAACCTTCATTTGTCTTCAATGTTGTCTTCCATTCATCTCCCTCTCTCATCCTTATTTGATGATATCCACTCTTCAAGTCTATCTTGGAAAAATAACTTGCTTCACTCAAACAATCCATCAAATCATCCATCCCAGGTAAAGGGAATCTATACCTAATGGTGATCTTGTTGATGGCTCTAGAATCTATTCACATTCTCCATCCTCCATCCTTCTTTGGACTCAACACAGTTGGCACTGCGCACAGGCTTAGGATTTCCCTTACTAAACCTCTATCCAATAAATCTTGGACTTGGATTTTGACTTCCTCATTCTCTCTAGGTGTCAACCTATAATATTATTTGTTTGGTAAACTAGCTCCCGGAATAAGGTCAATATGATGGCTTATACTCCTAATGGGTGGCAATGAGTGAGGTAACTCATCCACTACTATGTCAACAAATTTTTCTAACATTTCCTAGATTTCTTCACGTAAATATTTCACATAAGTATTTGTAAGGATAACTCTTGGATTCCTCACTATAGCAAACTGTATTTCCTACTCCTTCATGACTTCATTCAAGAGTTCCTTCCCACTCATGAGAAGTATACTTGAACTAGCTTCCCCCTTTTTCTCTTTGTCTTCTATTGGTAACAACATATGTGTCCTACCATTCTTTTTTATGGTATAAGTATTCTTCCTCCCATCATGAATAAATTTTTTCTCAAATTKCCATGGCCTCCCCAATAAAATATGATAGACATCCATAGGAATTACATCACATAATATTTCATCCCTATAACCTCCTATTTTAAATTCAACWTGGCATTGTTGACTTACCATTACTTGATGTCCTTTCTGCAACCATGATACCTTGTATGGGTTTGGATGTGCATTTGTCTCCAGCTCCAGTTTCTCCACCATTTMTGTGGATACTAGATTGTCAGTGCTCCCACTGTCTATGATCACCTTGCAAACTSTGTCTTTCATTTTGCAAGTAGTTTTGAACAGACTTGTTTGCTGAACTGGTTCCTCTACCTCATTCTCTAGTTTAAGAAGAACTTTACTCATCGTGAAGTTGTTTCCTCCTTATGTTGCTTCTACTTCCACATGGTTTTGTGATTAAGAAATGTGTGCTTCTCCTCCTCTAGTGTCCTTCTTCTTCTCTGTACATTCCCAATACATGTGCCCTATCTTTCTACAGGCATAACATCTAATTTCACCTCCTTTGGATCTTCCTCTTCCTCTAGGAAAAGAGATTCTCCCTCCATGTTTTCCTTCCTTAGAACTTCAACCTTTCTCAGGATGACTATGTTGCTTTCCAACTTCATACTTTGGTTTCTGGAACTTCTCTCTGCTGGTTCCCTTACCTCTACTTGAATTTCCTCCTCTATTTCGTTGGCTTTGTTTTCTGGCCAATTTCTCTTCAGCTTTCAAAGCTTCTTGGTAAGCATCCTCAAATTTAGTAAAAAACATCATGATGATTTCGTCTTGTATTTCATATCTTAGTCCATTGTTATACCTGACTATTTTTTCATCATCATTCTCTTTCTGTTCAACCCTAATGTTTAGTCTGTAAAATTCCTCAGTGTACTCCTTCACTGATAACATTTTCTGTCTCAGGTTCTGCAATCTCCTGAACATATTGATTTGATAGTCCTTTGGGATAAATTTTTCTTTTAGCTTGGATACCATCCTATCCTAGATTTTAATTTTCTTCTTTCCCTTGCATCCATGATCGACTTGCATTTCGTCCCACCATAGTGCTGCATGACCCTTAAGTCTTGTCACTGCATGCTTCACCATATTCTCTTCTTTGATATCTTCATAATCGAAGTACTTGTCCATAACACGTACCCAATCCAACAATTCTTCAACTTCTAAATTGCCTTCATACATTGGTACCACTATTTTTTCTCTGGCTCCCATTCTTGAAACAAATTTCAATAAGCGATCTTTTGTAGCATCCTCTACTACATATTCTTCAGCCTCTATCTCTTCGCTTTCATCTTCACTGATATCTCCAATGTGTGGTGCTCTCCTCTGCACTGTGTCCATAACGTCCAGTCTCATTCTGAGTCGCCTCATTTATTCTTCCATTTTTGGATTCGCTCCGTGTCTTCTGGGTGGCATGATTCCACCGCCTCGCATTTTCAGGTCTACAAACAAAATATACTCTTGATACCACTGATAATATCAATTTATCTCCTTTCTCCTTTGTCTACTCTCTGCAAAAAAATTCAATAGCTCTGATACCACCTGATGCAACCCCCCTACTCTCCCTTGGGCTACACGTCCTCCCAGTCAGGGATCTTCAATTCTATGAGCCAAATCAGCTCTTTGAAACCTTGATGGTCTCACTTTGTAATTAAATGTAGGCCCTTTCAGCCTTTTGGTGCAATTTCTATGATACCCACAACCTTTCCCTTTGTACTATTGAACTGTCAAGTTTCAGGCGCTAGATCCTTTTCCATTAGCCCCTTTCTAGATGTGACCTCGGGCTATGTCCTTACGTAAGAACATGATTGTGGGGTGGCCAAAATTGGTTTGAGACCACATTACTTTCATCCCCACAATTCACCACCAATCACCACATATCCCTTTGGCAATATCGTGGTTAGGATTGTGGCGCATTCTTAGATTTTTAAAGTTCGAGCACTTTATGTCCCCACAATTAAGCGTGACCATTGATCTTGTGATCTTGGGAGGTGCATCTTGACTGATGGCTGAGATCTACCTCCTTTCCTTCCTTCTCTCCAGAGCACAATTTCCCAGATTTTCATGATATGTTGATGCGTGTCCCTTTCAAATCAACGGTCGTGATTTGTTTCGACAATTCGGGCTTTGAGAGTTTCAAAATATCCACCCTTGCTTCCTCCAAAGTGGCTATCTTCCAAAGTGGAAGATCTGCTGACACCTATCCTCAACAAATAAATGACTTAGATGAACTCCAGTGTAATATACAAGATATAAAATGTATGTAGAACAGAAATAAAATGCTAGAAATGGTAGAATAACAACAATATAACCAGAACATTCACCACAATAGCACTGAAATGATAAAAGAATAATAACAGAAATAACACTTTGAATCTGAAAGAAATGTTCATGGGCCTCTTTGAGGGGGAAACCTCCAGTTGAGCAGAGCTCTATTACAATAATATCCAAGCTGGGGTTATCATACCCTCGACTCCTATTTATACTAAAAATAAGCATCTAGAGGAAGATCGTTCTAGAAGTGGAAGCTTCTATTAGGTCTTCTTACATCCACCTTATTCTATTTTATTGAAAGGCCTTATTAATATTGACCTTTATTACATCTGAATATATTGTTCTACCTATGTGCGGGTTAGGACCCTAACATGTCCGCCCCCTTAAAAACAACCTTGTCCTCAAGGCTTGAGATGAGGAAATTGTTTCATAATGGTATATGGTTCCCAAGTGGCATATGCTAGAGTTGTATCTTTCCACTGGACTAACACTTCCTTGATGGTTCTCTGATGTAGGCAACGCTCACGCTGGTCCAAAATGGCTTCTGGCTGGAGCCAAATGGATCCTTCTTCAACTAACTCTGGAAAGTTGGTTTGAATTTGGCACTTATCTCCAATCACCTTCTTTAAGCATGAAACATGAAAAACAGGATGTAGCCTCGAATGGTCGGGCAAAGCTAACTAATAGGCCACTTGTCCCACACACTTGAGAATGGTATAAGGACCATTAAATTTGGGCACTAGCTTCTGACAATGCTCTACCTTGAGGGAAGTTTTCTTGTAAGGTTGCAGTCAAAGAAACACCTGATCCCCTTCTGTAAATTGACATTCAGAGCGACCTTGATCTGCTTGTTTCTTCATGCGATTCTATGCCATGGCCAAATTCTCTTTGAGTGTACGGAGAATAACCTCTTGAGCTGTAAGTGTTAGGTCAACCGCCTGGACCTTCGAGGAACATGGTAAGTATGAGAGAACTGAAGGTGTCTTCTTTCCATATACTGCTTCAAAAGGAGTCATACATTTAGCTGTATTGTATGAAGTGTTGTACCACCATTCAGCTAGGGGTAACCATTGAGCCCAATGATTTTGCTTTTCCGAGGCAAAACACCTCAAATATGTTTCCAAGAACTTGTTGAAAACTTCTGTTTGGCCATCAGTCTGGGGATGATAAGCTGTACTGAGATGCAATTCGATGCCTTGTGTCTTGAACAGTTCTTGCAAAAAATTTCTTGTGAAAGTTGGGTCGCGATCATAAACAATAGAGTGTGGCATGCCATGAAGCTTGAAGACCTGATCCATGAAAATTTGAGCCACCATGGATGCTGTAAATGGGTGTTGAAGGGAACATAAATGAGCATACTTGGAAAGGTGATCAACAACCACCATGATGACTGATTTATTTCCCGATTTGGGTAAGCCGGTAATAAAATCCATAGAGATATCCTTCCAAATAGCATGTGGAATCGGGAGTGGTTTTAGTGTTCCCGGAGATTTGACTGTTTCTCCCTTATTGCATTGACATACATCACATTCAACGACAAAATTATGAATTTCCTGTTTCATACCATCCCAGAAAAAGGAATGTTTGACCCTGTCATAGGTTTTGGTGAACCCGGAGTGCCCTGTTGTGGGTGTAGCATGAAGCTCATAAAGTACCATGGATTTAAGCTTTGATTGTTTACTTAAATACAAATGGCCTTTGTATAGAAGTTCATAATGGATCCAAGAGTACCCTGGGGAAGCTAGAGCATTGGACTGCAATTGTTGGATCAACTTCAAACTTTTGGGATCTTGTAGCCATTCCTGGCGAACGGTTTGGAGCCAATATGGGACAATGAATGAAAGAGAAAAAAGGGATCCTTCATCTTCATATTTGCGGGAAAGTGCATCCACAACCACATTTTCTTTTCCTTTCTTGTAAATGATCTCATAATCATATCCAAAGAGCTTAGTTACCCATTTTTGTTGTTCTGGGGAGGAAATGCATTGTTCCAAAACATACTTGAGGCTTTGATAGTCTATCTTAATTTGGAAACATTTCCCCAATAGATAAGGGTGCCACAGATCAATGGCATGTAGAATAACCAACATTTCCTTTTCATAGATGGATTTTCCCATATTCCTTTCAGATAGTTGCTTGCTGGTAAAGGCTAAAGGTTGACCCTCTTGCATAAGGAAAACACCAATTCCTTTCCTTGAGGCATCACATTCCAACACAAAGGTCTTTGTGAAATCGAGAAGGGCGAGGACTGGAGTGGTGCACATGGCCATATTCAAGGTTTGAAAAGCTTGAGCAGCAGCTGGAGTCCAAGTGAAAGAGTTCTATTTGAGGAGATCAGTGAGAGGTGCTGCAATCTTCCCATAATTCTTAACAAACTTTCAATAATACCCTGTTAAGCCCAGAAATCCACGTAATTTCTTAAGAGTCTTTGGGTGAGGCCAATCTTTCATAGCTTCAATCTTTTTAGGATCCACCTTGATGCCATCCTTTCCAACCAGATGACCCAAGTATTCTACTTCTGAGGTGCCAAAAGAACATTTAGATTGTTTCAGGAAAAGTTGGTGCTGAGAGAGTAGATGGAGAACTTGATCCACATGAGCAAGATGGTCTATCTAGGTTTTTCTATAGATGAAGATATCATCAAAGAAAATGAAGACAAAATGGCGGAGAAAAGGATGGAAGACATGATTCATGAGGCTTTGGAAGGTGGAGGGGGAATTACACAAGCCAAAGGGCATGACCAAAAACTCATAGTGCCCCTCATGAGTTCTAAAGGAAGTCTTGGGAATATCTACCTCTTTCATACATATCTGGTGGTAGCCCGAAAAAAGATCCATTTTAGTAAAGAATTGGGTGCCACTCAATTCATCCAGGAGGTCATCAATGATAGGAATGGGGAATTTGTCTTTGATGGTAAGTTTGTTGAGGGCATGAAAGTTAGGACACATTCAAAAATAACCTTATTTCTTTAGGACCATGACCATAGGAGAAGAGTAGGGGCTCGCAATAGGGTGGATAATGCTTGCAATAAGGAGTTCCTGGACCATTTTCTCAATTTCATTTTTTTGGGAAAAGGGGTGATGATACAGATGGATATTGGGAGGAAGGATTCTGGGTACAAGGGGAATGGAATGATCTTGAACACCATGGGAAGGAGGGAGTCCTTGGGGAGTGGAAAAGACCAATTGATGTTTAGAAAGGATGGCTTGGAGGTCTTGCAGAACTGAGGGTGTCTTTGTTGCTTGTATGGCATGGAGTTGGGTGATAACACCAGAATGACCTTTTTTGAGAAACTTTTCCATACGATGGGAACTAATGATCTGAGGTGAACCGATGGTGATGCCTTGGAACTTATATTGGTGGCCCTCCTGGTCGAATTGCATGGTTAAGTCTTTAAAATCCATGAGAACGGGACCCAAATTCCTTAGCCAATCTGCACCCAACATAATGTCACAACCTCCCATGTCGATAGCAAACATATGGGATTTCAGGTGGTAGTCACCAATTTGGAGACGCACATTTTTAGAATGCCCTCCACATTTCATGGAACCACCATTGGCAATCATGATTTGGAAATTATTGATGGGATGGATGTAGCAATGAGTTTCTTGGGCAATGCGGCAATGAATAAAATTATGGGTGCTGCCACTATCAACTAGAATAATGACCTTCTAATGCTTGATGTAACCGATTAGCTAGAGGGTTTGGGGAGCGGAGAAGCCAATGAGAGAATTGAGGGAAATGACCGGTTCTACTTTCGGAGAGTCTGAGGGAGGGGTTATGCCAGTGGATTCAGGTGACTCAGACATAAGGGGAGTTTCTACATCCTCTTCCAAAATATCCTTGGAGATGACCATAAAAAGATTTTTTTCTTTACACTTGTGGCCCCAAAAATATTTGTCATCACAGTTATAACAAAGTCCTTTGAGTTGGCATTCAACCATTTCAGACCTGGTCAATTTTTGGATCTTAAGTGGAGCAGAGGGAGTAGTGGGATTTACTGGTTTAGGGCAAGGGATAAAGGAGGGTTTTCAGTTTTGAGAGGATACCACCTGTTGTGCTTCTTTAGCACTTTTAGTAGCCTCCACCCAACTCTGAATCCGAGCCATGAGGACATGGGCCCGAATCTCATCCTTGAGGCCGCTGATAAAACACTCTCAGAAAAAGGCATCAGACATGCCCTCTGTTATAAAAGCCAAGCACTCAAAGGCAACTATAAATTCTTCCACTCTTCCTAATTGTTTCAACTTTGTCAAACGACCCAAATGGTTGGTGTCAGTGTCAAAGTGTTCATAAAGAGAAATAATGTTCCATTTGTGTTACCCAACCAGTGGAGTCTGAGTCATCAAATTTGGTCACATCCACCCACGGAAGGCATAGGTCACGTTGAAAGTGATGGTTCTGAAAGATATTAGAATGAGAGGAATGGTCAGCTTTAGGATGTGGAGGTGAGGAAGAGGAAAGGTTATCTGTAGGGATATGTAGTTTGGTGCAAAGTGCCACAAAGACTGATTCAAGTTGGGTGGTGAGGTCTTGTTTGATTTCCTCCATTAAGGACTACATGGTTGTATTGATGGCTGCAACATTGGCACTGAGTTGTTTCACTTCTTGTTGGGTTTCGATGAGACCAGATTGCAAGGTGTTGAAGCGAGCTTCCAAGTCTTGGCTATGGGTATGGGCCATGAGGATGGGGGCACTGAAAAGGAGCGGGAGGGGTCAATTTTTTTTCTTCCGAAAAATTATATGGATGAATGTGATAAGGACGAAGAGATGAATCCAATGGAATAGGTGTCAAATAATGGTCAAAAGAATACTACAGAGAGAAAATGCCCAAATGCTTGATTTTTTTTTTCTTTTTTTTACAGCTGTGGAGTTATAATCCAGTCTGAAGAATACTGCAGAGAGGAAATTCCCAAATGCTTAACCAGAAAGAAATGTGTATTTTCTTGGCAACCTGAACACAGTTGCGCAACAATAGATCTTGTCTGTTTTAATTTGTTTATGTTTCTGTCCCCAAGGGTTAGGTATTCAAGGGTTCTACAGACAAGGATTTTCCCTGTGCTATAGCTCTATGAAATACATTCAGGGTCCAATAGTAGTACTCGACCCAATATATCAGGGCACTAACTAAGGAGGATAGACCATACCCTTAGCTGTACTACCCGACTACCCAGGTACTAGAGAGTATCTTCCCGAGTGCTGTTCTCGGTGACACTATAGAAGTCAGGCGATCGATCAATTTATCTAAAGAGGGATTCAGGGAATCTAGTCCGATCCATACACAGGTTCTGTCTGATGCGCTACCACTCGAAGGGGTACCAACAGGGGTTACAAGGGTGGTCAACAGATGTGCAATTAAGTACCACTTGTATTTCCTACGTGTATGAATCCCTCAACCATGGGTTTATGCGCATAACGAAAAATCTCTGTGGCTTAAAGATGTCGGAACACATCTCTAGAAATTTTTTTTTAACCCACAATTTCTGCCGAGGAAAGTGCTCTGATACCACTTGTAATATACTAGATATAAAATGTATGCATAATAGAAATAAAATGCTAGAAATGGAATAATTTCTCCAGGAAGTCGAGCAGGAAACAACCCAAGAA
>ML780625.1:839144-850086 GCA_009831015.1 Picea engelmannii
TCCAAGTTTTTCTATAGATGAGGATATCATCAAAGAAAACTAAGACAAAATGACGGAGAAGGGACAAAAGACATGATTCATGAGGCTTTGGAAGGTGGAGGGGGCATTACACAAGCCAAAGGGCATGACCAAAAACTCATAGTGGCCCTCATGAGTTCGAAAGGCTGTCTTGGGAATTTCTGCCTCTTTCATATGTATCTGGTGATAGCCCGAGTGAAGATCAAGTTTAGTAACGAATTGGGTGCCACTCAATTCATCCAGAAGGTCATCAATGACAGGAATGGGAAATTTGTCTTTAATGGTCAGTTTGTTGAGGATACGGAAGTCAGGACACATTCTCCAAGAACCTTCTTTCTTCAGGACCATGACTACAGGAGAAGAGTAAGGGCTTGTACTAGGGCGGATAATGCCTACGTTAAGGATTTCTTGGACCATTTTCTCAATTTCATTTTTTTGTAAAAATGGGTGGCGATATGGACAAATACTGAGAGGAAGGCTTCCAGGTACAAGGGGAATGGAATGATCATGAACACCGTGGGAAGGAGGGAGTCCTTGGGGAGTGGAAAATACCATTTGATGTTTAGAAAGGAGGGTTTGGAGGTCTTGCGGCACCTGGGGTGTCTCTGTTGCTTGTATGGCATGGAATTGGGAAATGACACCAGAATGACCTTTTTTGAGAAGCGTTTCCATGTGATGGGAACTAATGACCTCAGGTGAACCGACAATGATTCTTTGGAATTTATATTGGTGGCCTTCTTGGTCGAATTGCATGGTTAATACCTTAAAATCCATGAGAATGGGACCCAAATTTCTTAGCCAGTCTACACCCAACACAATGTCACAACCACCCATGTCGATAGAAAACATATGGGATTTTAGGTGGTAGTCACCGATTTGGAGACACACATTTTCACAGTGCCCTCCACATTTCATGGAACCACCATTGGCAATCATGATTTGGAAATTGTTGATGGCATGGATGTAACAATGAGTTTCTTGGGCAATGCGGCGATGAATAAAATTATGGGTGCTTCCACTATCAACCAAAATGATGACCTTCCGATGCTTGATGTAATCAATTAACTTGAGGGTTTGGGGAGTGGAGAAGCCAGTGAGAGCATTGAGGGAAATGACCGGTTCCACTTCGGGAGGGTCTGAGGGAGGGGTTATGTCAGTGATGGCCATAAAAAGATTTCGTTCCTTACACTTTTGGCCCAAGAAATATTTGTCATCACAATTATAACAAAGGCCTTTGAGTTGGCGTTTAACCATTTTAGCCCTGGTCAATTTTTGGATCTTTAATGGGGTGGAGGGAGTAGTGGGATTTACAGGTTTAGGGCGAGGGATAAAGGAGGGTTTTTGGTTTTGAGAGGATACAATCTGTTGTGCTTCTTTATCTCTTTTAGTAGCCTCCACCCAACTCGAGGGTCGAGCCATGAGGACATGGGCCCAAATCTCATCCTTGAGGCCACTGATAAAACACTCTCAAAATAAAGCATCAATCATGCCCTTTGTTTGAAAAGCCATGCACTCAAAGGTAGCTATGAAGTCTTCTACTGTTCCTGATTGTTTCAACTTTGTCAAATGGCCCAAATGGTTGGTGTCCATGTCAAAGTGTTCATAAAGTTCAGTCACAAATTGGGTCCAAGCAATATACCCTTGATGAGAAGTTTTTATCCATTTCCACCATTGCCAACGTTCTTGATCTAGATAGAGAACACCATACCAGAGTTAAGCCAAGTCATCTGTAATGCCGTATAAACAGAAATAATGTTCCTTTTGGGTTACCCAACCAGTGGGGTCTGAGAAGGCGTAGGTCACATTGAAAGTGATGGGGCTGAAAGGTATGGGAATGGGAGGAATGTTCACCTTCAGTCTTTGGAGGTGCATCAGAGAAAGGGTCATTTGTAGGGATCTTCAGTTTGGTGCAGAGTGATGCAAAGACAGATTCAAGCTGGGTGGTCATTTCTTGTTTGACTTCCTCGATTGAGGACTGCATGGTTGTATTTATGGTTGTATTGATGGATGTATCAATGGAGGCAATAGTAGCACTGAGTTGTTTCACTTCTTTTTGGGTCTCGAGGAAACCAGATTGCCAGGTTTTGAAGTGATCTTCCAGGTCTTGGCTATGGGTATGGGCCATGAGGATGGGTGAACTGAAAAGGGGCAGGTGGGGTCAAATTTTTTTCCCGAAAAATGATATGGATGAATGTGATAAGGGTGAAGAGATGAATCCAATGGAATAGGTCTCAAATAATGGTGAAAAAATTTCCAAACATTTTTTTTTTCACCTGTGGAGTTATACTCCGGTCTGAAGAATATTGCAGCGATGAAATCCCCAAATGCTTAACTAGAAAGAAGTGTGTATTTACTTGGCAACCCAAACACAATTGCACGACAATAGATCTTGTCTGTTTTAATTTGTTTATGTTTCTGTCCCCCAAGGGTTAGCTATTCAAGGGTTCTACAGACAAGGGTTTGCCCTGTGCTATAACTTTCTGATATATGTGCGGTGTCCAATAGTAGTACTCAACCCAATATCTTAGGGAACTAACTAAGGAGGATAGATCGTATCCTTATCCGTGCTACCCGACTACCCATGTACTAGAGAGTATCTTCTCGAGTGCTGTTCTCGGTGGCACTATAGCAGTCAGGAGGCCGATTGGTTTATATAAAGAGGGCTTCAAAAAATCTAGGTCGATTCGTACACAGGTGCTGTCAGATGCGCTACCACTCGAAGGGGTACCAACATGGGTTACAAGGGTGGCCAATAGATGTGCGCTTAAGAACCACTTGTATTTCCTGTGTGTATGAATCCCTCAACTGCAGGTTTATGCGCTTAATGCCAGATCTCTGTGGCTTAAAGACGTTGGAATACGTCTCTACCCTGAAAAAAAAACTCCCACAATTTCTGCCAAGGAAAGTGCTCTGATACCACTTGTAATATACCAGATATAAAAAGTATGTAGAACATAAATAAAATGCTAGAAATGGCAGAATAATAGTAATATAACTAGCATACTCTCCACAATAACACAGAAATGATATAAGAATAACAACATAAATAACACTTTGATTCAGAAAGCAATGTTCATGGGCCTCTTCGAGGGGGAAACCTCTAGTCGAGCAATGCTCTATTACAATAATCTCTAAGCTAGGGTTTTCATACCCTCGACCCTTATTTATACTAAATATGTCTATCAAGAGAAGCATATAGAGGAAGATTCTTCTAGAAGCGAAAGCTTCTATTAGGTCTTCTTACATCCGCCTTATTCTATTTTATTGAAATGCCTTATTAATATTGGCCTTTATTACATCCGAATATATTGATCTACCTATGTGCGGGTTAGGACCCTAACAAATTGTATCTCCAACACTTAATCATTTTTCATGACTTACCATGTTTTACTCTTTTTTACACTAAGTCCTCCATTGCGAATGCAAGACTTCCTCTACCTCCGCATCACCTTTCCCCTCAACCCCTAGTCCTGCAACCCATAATTCCATAATACTCAATTTTCACTTCCCAGTTCCCAGTTCCCTTATCACTCAAATTTATGACTTACATCCCCAACTCTTAGTCATTTTTCATGACTTACCACATTTTACTCATTTTTCATGACTTACCATGTTTTACTCTTTTTTATCCTAAGTCCTCCATTGCGGATGTAGGACTTCCTCTACCTCCACATCACCATCCCCCCTCAACCCCTAGTCTTGCAAACCAGAATCCAACAATACTCAATTTGAACTTCCCACTTCCCACTTCCCACTTCGCACTTCCCACAATACTCAATTTGTACTTCCCACTTCCCACTTCCACAATTTGCACTTCCAAATTCCCACTTTTCACAATACTCAATTTGCACTTCCCACTTCTACGATTGCACCCTTGCATGACTTATTTTACACTTATTTTTTACTCACTTTTACGCTTAGTCTATTTATTGAATGCGAGAATGTGAGATTCATCACTTCTAATTTCTCATATCTCCCTACTTCATACTTAGTCATTTATATCAAGTTTTATCTCCTCACCTACCTCCTATACCTTCACATTCCCATAACCCTGCCAACATTTCTTTTAATTTTTTAATGTGGTGGTCAAAAGATACTCCATGCACAAGCTACATAGAATTCTATGGTTCTCTTTACTTCACTCAAAATCATGGAGAATAAATTTATTTATAAAGATGTTATAATAACCCTCCCACAATGCATGTGGGACAAAGAAAGTAGAATTTGCAAATCAAAGGCCCAGATCTCACAATGACAGATAAAATGTGGCCGAGTCTCCATCTTTCGAAGTTCATAACGTTTGATCCCAACATCTAATTTGAGAAAAAAATATCTCATTGGAAAGGTAAAGATATGGAGAACACATTGAACGTGGTTTTAATGGCTGAAATATCAGTTATTAGGCTCTAAAAATTAAATTACATGCGAGACTATTTTTGGGATTGGAAACAAATTATCTTTGGAAAATGATTTATTTAAACAAATTCCCGACATTCTAAAGTGGTTCCCAATTGATGGCACACACATCTAATATCAAATTTAAAAAGAGGTAAAATAAACCCTAACCCTAACTAAAAAGAAGTTTTAAGAATATGAAGAGAGGACTATAAAATAATATGTAAAAGGCATGGAAAGGGTTCAAAATTTCCATCATAGTAAGTCAAGTAGTCACTTTGTTTTTCTCTCAACTGGATTTCTTTCTCAGTTAGTAGTCATTCTTCATTTATTGTTTTAGGATTTGTGAAAACCTAAGACTAACCTCTGGCTGTCTCCTTTTGTCTTCTAGGTATCTCTTTCATTTCATGGTCTGCAAGAGCCCAATCCCAGTCCTCTTTGAAGGAAAAATGTAATTTACTTTTTATGAACTCTCAGACATTATTTCTTATTTTATTAAAGACATCTATTATTTTTTGAGGTTCCCAAAGAGCTAGTTTGGGACATAATATTGTTGATCTCTCAGTATTTAATTTTAAGCATGAGATTTCATATGTGTATTTATTAAAATATTTATTTCATATAATGAAATGATCATTTAGAGTTTTCTGCCACATGTAGTCCATACTTTCCTTTCCTTTGTTGAATATCGTGTCTTACTTTGATGAATGATGTGATAGAAATGTCCTCCTATGATAATGTATACTCTGTTGGTTTATAAATCTTGTATCATGGTGTAAATATCTTCTTTATGTAAGATACCTGATTCTTCTCAGGTATTCTTTACATGTGAATGTTTGTTTCAAGAATAAGCCTGGTCCTCTTTCAGACCTCTTTTACATTCTTGTATATTAATTAAATATAGAGGAGTACCACTTCTTTAAAAATGTAGGGGGATTTATCCTCATGATGTTATCTTAAAGACCGTAAAACAATCTTTTAGATCAACACCTACCCCCCTTTGGATTTAAACATGTGACCTCCAAGGAGGAAACACATATTATTAACTATTAGGCCCACTCAAGTTGTAAAAACAATCATGAAAACATTGTAACTTAGTTTATTTATTTAATTTATACCTTTTTTTTCAATTTGTTAAAATTTTAAAGTACTTTAAATTTACATTAACATAGAATAAATATCCATTTAGTATGTGAAGATAAATTAGATATTTATACCTTTCCTATGTACGATCAATGACTTCACTAATTAATGATAGGGTAATTAATCCTTTGACTCTAATCTAATCAAGCCTCTAGTCTCTATTTCATAATTTTGATGTGGGTTTCTACAATGTTTTTTCATAGAAAGAGGAGGGTAAAGCCTCCAAGGACACACTTCCTTGGAGGCAAACTCATTTGAATTTGTATTTCCTATATAGGATCATCACTATGTATTATTGAGCCCAAGTGAATAAGTTGACAATGAAGCCTAGACACAAAATTCAAATGGTTTTTAGTTTGAACTTTCAATTCTATCCTTTACATAATAATAATAATAATAATAATAATAATAATAATAATAATAATAATAATAATAATAATAATAATAAGTTTAAGGTCACAACTAAGACAAACATCAAATTAGTGTATGAGACCCCTTGTTTGTGGGACAAAAGAACCACTCCACACAATGATTTGATTGCTAAAGTCTATAAAGGTGTACATACCCTACCCCCCTCTAGATTTGAACTTATGACCTCAATAACCAACCTTCTCCCTTGGTTAGTTTTCTCAATGAAGTAATGTTAAGTAAAATATATTGTGTCGAGGTCAATGTGAAAGTAAAATTGGAATTCTAATTAGAATAGACTGATCATTAAATCCATGTCTATTGATAAGAGGTATACAAACCAATTATATTTTTTGGTTGTTATATTGTTTTTTCATTTTAAATTATTAGTGATGCACACATGCCCTACATATACATGACCATAGAGATTTTCACCATAGGTTGTAAGAATACCTATTTTTTCTAGATTCATTTTTTTCTCTCATTGAAATGGATATAATTATATTGATATATGAAAATTATGGCCCAAACTGATCAATAAAAGATATATATTGTCCATTACATTGTAGTACCAAAATCAAAATTTCCAAGTTTTCAAAAAATTGCTTATTCACTGTTTATTATGACTATACCTACTTCTTGTTCTCTTTTGGGAGAATATGTATCGATATATCATGTTAAATTACCCTCCTAACAAAATACATTGTCAATGCACAAAAATATATTAGTACTAGGTGAAATCATACCTATTGTGTGCTTCTTCTATGGCAATGTCTTCTATCTTTGGGATATCTTTGATGGTGCGATAGACTCAATAAAATATTTGATGGTGCGAATGTCTTCAATAAAATGTTTGCATGATTTTATTGAGGCTATCGCACCATCAAATCCTCTATCCATCCTTGATTAACCAAGTCCATGGAATCAGAGGAAGGAACCATAAGAGATTGATAATTGTGAGAAAAACCCAAGATAATGTGAGAGAGGCACTACAACATTATCCTACTTCTTATAGGATAATGTAAACTCTAGAAGAAGTCTAGAAGCCTCTAGAATTAATGGGTGCATTTGAAGAAGTTTCCAAAGTGGTCCCCTTATGGCATATCTTTAAGCATGGATTTCATGGGAAGACACTTTGAATAAGTCTACAAGAAGCCATGAAAGTGTGGTCATGAAACCCGGAAGGTGTTTGAGGAAAAATAGGATGAAAGACATTGCAAATACATGCAAAACCTTTATAGACAGATATTCCTTGTCACATTGTTTTCAATGGTTGATGGTACATCACCTGGTTCCTCACGATTGAAAATTTATGTCGTATTAAAAATGAATCCAAAAAGTATGGATGAGAAGTTACAAGTCGGCCCCAATTAATTAAAGGAGAATATGTTGTAAAAAAAAGTTACAGGTCGGCCCTAAAGTCAAATAAAGGAGGCACTTGGAAAAGTATAAATACACATCAAGAACATATCATTTGTTCAACCATCCAAGTGTGTGTTTATGGTATGGAGATAGCATAAGTGGGTATGCACTTGTGCTAGGAGGAATGACGATCTCAACAAAGAAAATATGGCTTAGGAGAAAGGAGGTCAAGGAGAGAAAGAGGTGACAATACTAGTTTTCTAAGGTTATCCGCGGGTTGCAGTGGACAAAGGTGTGGATTTATGAGGTTATCCACTTGCCACAATGGAGAAAAGAGTGGATGTACATGGGTCACAATGGAGCAAAGAGTGGATTTTTGAGGTTATCTACGGGTCACAATGTATCAAAGAGAAGATGTATGTGGGTCACAGTGGACCAAAGAGAGGATGTATGTAGGTCAAAATGGAGAAAAGAGAGGATGTACATGGGTCACAGTGAAGCAAAGCATGGATGTTTGTGGATTTATATTGTATGAGTTTCAGATCTATGAATTTTTTTTGAAGAAGGATCGCTTGTCTTGATGCTAAGGTTGAGAAAGGTATGATGATCAAAGATCTGACGCATTAGGTTTTTCTCATGATGAAATGTATGTTTTTCTACATGTTTTGAAGTATGTCTTGGATATTTTGGTATATTCCTTAAGGCATATCTTGGAGAGTCTTTGGCATATGGATAGAGACATATTTTGGTGATATGAGATCTGATGTACCAGGTTGTTACAAAATGTAAGGTATTATTTCTATGTGTTTTTATGTTCATTTACAAAATGTAAGGTATCCTTTCTATGTGTTTTGATGTTCATATCTTGGTGGTTATGGCATATACTTAAGGAATGATTTTGGCACATGGTTTGAAGAGTATATTGGATATTTGGAACATGGTTTTAGGTGTATTTTGGTATATACTTTGAGACATATATTTTGGTATATAGTTGAGGCATATCATGAATGATATGACATATGTTCGAGGCACATCTTTTTGTACATGGTTGAGGCATATCATGAATGATATGGCATATGTTTGAGGCACATATTTTGGTACATGGTTGAGGAATATCATGAATGATATTGAATATGTATGAGGCACATATCTTGGTACATGGTTGAGGCATATCATTAATGACATGGAATATGTTTGAGACATATCTTTGGTACATGATTCATGGATATTTTGGCATATGCTTGAGGCATATCTTGGAGGTGTTGGCACATGGTTTGATGCATCTCTTGATGATGTTTGGGAATATGTTTTGAGAGATTCTCTTGGTGACCTTGGCATATGATCTATGTGAATAAATCTAGTTTGATGATGGTGATATATCAGTGACAGTGACAGGTTGATCATCAGTGACAGTGATAGGTTGATTATCAGTGGTAGTGAAAAGTTAATTATCAATGACAAGTTGATTATTAGTGACAATGACAATGACATGTTGATTATTAGTGATAGTGACAGGTTGATTATTAGTGATAGTTTCAGTGACAAGTTGAGTCTCCATTTATATTTCAAGGAAGTAGGAAGGGGTAAGGAAAGGGGGTTGGAGCCTCCTTCTAGTTGGTGCTAGAGAATATAGGGAGTTGGAGCTTACTTCAGGTTGGATCTTGTAAACAAGGGGTGAGTTCCTCCTTCTAGTTGGTGCTAGAGAATATAGGGAGTCATAGATTCCTTTAGTTTGGAGCCTATAAATCAGGGGGTTGGAGCCTCCTTCCAGTCGGTGCTGGAGAATTTAGGGAGTTTTAAATTCCTTAAGGTTGGAGCCTACAAACAGGGGGTTGGTGCCTCCTTCCAATTGGTGCTGAATAATTTTGGAAGTTCGTGCTTCCTATGAATGTAATATTATGATATATAAGAAAGAATTCTGTTGTTAAGCCCTAATATTGGCTCATTACCCCTTAATTGGGGCATATTACATTAGTAATGTTATTTTATTTATGTCAGATTTATTCCATTCATTGTAATTATACCTCCTAGTCTCCTATATATACCAAGGAGACATTTTCATTTGGAATCATCTTGTACTTGAACATTTATGTGGGGTAAAAGGAGGTTGCCCCCTCGAAGAGGCTTATTATATGAAATTCTCTCTTTTTCAAGGCATTGAGTACTTATTCTGAGGTTTTTCTATGCTATATTGATATTTGGTTCTTAACATATGGTATAAGAGCTCAAGGTCTTGGGGTTTCACTGCTGCATCTGAGACACCTTGGAATTTTCACTATAACTTTTTTTCTACAACGTTTCTGAAGGAACAAGTTGGATGATATTTAGTAGACAGATCAAGGTACGTTGGTTTAAAATTTCATCTCCTGAAGCCTTATACTTTTGGAGATACATCTTGTGCAAGATAGGGTTCTAGAATCATCCTGAACTAAGACATTGTGGAATTTTCTCTATAATTTTTTTTTTGTAATGTTTCAAACCCTGAAATATGGAGGCTATTCATAGAAATTAGTAAGGTAGATGTGGTAAATATTTCGCTTCTGGGTCATCTTACATTTTTAGATACACCCTGTGGAAGATAGGGTATCTGACTAGTCTTATTGACTAGTCTCAAGAAGGTGTTCCATGTAGCACAATCATAACTTATTACTAGAGTATCCAAATCGAGTGAGATTAGTTTCATTGGATAGTGGACAGTCTGTAGTATTTCTGGTACGAGTTTCAGAATTTTATATCAATTATTTTGTGCGAGGCATTCTATACAAGTGAGATCTCTTGGAAAGGCCAAAAATCAACAAATTGTGGGGAAGTTACTATAAATTCCACTTGGCACATCCAATTTTGATAAGACCTGTGGCATTGCAGAGAAGAACTATCATAGAACTAAAAAAAAAGAAAGTTTCATACCCAGAAGGGCCGAAACGTGGGAGATACAACAGAAGAAAGATTGTCTACCAGAACCACCTCAAAATCAAGGTTCAAAAGTGATACTTGGCCAACATGCCACCCAAAAAGGGAACTTCTACACCAAATAAGCCTCTAGACAATCCTAGTTGGACTCTTGATGAAGGTGAAGAAATGCATAGGGACATAAATGATTTAAAAAAGAAGACAATAACAAAAGATGAACTACAAGAGATGATTGATTCAACAGAAGCGAAGTTTGAGGCAATAAATACTAAGATGGATGCTTTAAAAGGGGAGATCATGGAAGTATTGAAAAATTTCGTAACAAAGAGGACACCTGAAAGTGAAAATGCATCCCATGAAATTCATTATGAGGACACAAGGAAGGTGAATCAAGAATGGAGAAACTCTAACCTTGGGTTGAAGACCAAACACGTTCCTAAGATCAATATGAATAAGTTTGATGTCAAGGACCCTATCACATGGATACTTCAGATGGATAAATTATTTGATCTACATAATGTGCCACATACACAAAAGGTATGAATTGCTTCTTTATATTTAGAACCCAATCAATTTATATGGTATAGATGGCTTTTTTCGAGCAAATCACTTGTCACTTGGAAAATTTTCACGGAAGAAATGATAGCACACTATGAGGATACAAGGAGCAATACCTTCTTTAGCCAATTGATAAATCTCAAGAAAA
>ML780626.1:6328-20942 GCA_009831015.1 Picea engelmannii
AAGTTGCTAAGAAGGCATTTCCATCCTTTCAAGGAGAGAAAGGGACAGAGACCTTTGAAGTCTGAGCTACAGATAAGCTCAGAAGAGATAGCACCTTTGTATGCAAAAGCTCTGTAAGGAGTGAATTGAGCAAGGAAAGCGCAAGGAGTGCATTGAGAGTGAACTTGTCTCAAGTCCAAAAGCTCAGGAGGGAAAGCGTCCTTATAATGCAAGTGGGATCCGAGAATACAGGCTTCACAGCAGAAGAGAAGGAAGCAAAGGCCGAGACCTTTGGAACTTCGAAAAACTTCCAAGGGAAAGGAAGAAGCACATGCTCAGAGAGGAGCTACAGTTGTCGTCAAATCTGGGTGCATGGACTGATAGCCATCGGATCCAGGAGGAGTTGCACGAGGTTTAATCCTCGTATGCAAAGGAAAGGAGCCGTCAAATTTCAGAATTTTAGATATTCAGGGTTCGACATTTCGGGAATCCCAATGACAAGAGACCGAGGCACTTCACAGTGAAAACCCCGAAGTCACGAAACACGACTTGCCTTTGGAGTAGAAATTCGGTATTTCGGCACATCAGGGTTTCAGATATCAGGGGATCGAGGACCAAGAGTTCAGTCGTGGAGGATTCATGAAATCGTGAATCCCGAAGTCCCGAAAGGTGCACACGAACAAGGTTTCGAGGAAATCCCTGAAAGGCCATTTCGGTATTCCGGCTACCAGAAGATGTAGGGGTAAGAGTTCGGAACTCTTGACCCATATAATTATGAAAGGATATGAGCCATTGGATTAGGGAGGCTCATAGTCGTTGATCTTGCTCAGGAGAAAGAGGACCGGAGTTTCAATATTTTGGTACTTCAGTATTTCGGATACCGGAAGTACGAGAGGACAAGGAATTATTGTGTCAGGATTCACGAAGTTCCGAAATGCAAATTATCGAAAGTGTTCAGAGGAGTATTTCCAGGTCATGAAGATAGGATCAGATTTCGGCATACTGGGATTCGAGATTTCAGAAGTCACGAGGACAAGGAGTCGGGCATTTCGGTCTTGGAAACTCTGAAGTTCCAAAAGAGACTTGTGGTCACAGGGAAAGTGGTCACAGAGGATGGAATTTCTCCATTTCAGCATTCGGAGGATCGAAGAGTCAAGGACTCTTGACATCAGGGTTTGCAAAATCGCGAAACCTGAAATCCCTTTTTCGGGAAAAGGTCGCGATTGTCTCTAGAGGTCGTGAGAAGGTGAAAGCTCGCACCTGGTGCATGTTTGTGTAGGTGGGGTTTTCAGGAAAGGACCTATGGATCGGGTTCATTGGGTTTCAATAAAGGCCCGAAGAACGATTTCGGTTCTGTGGATCCAAAGGAAAAGAACGATCCTGTAGCATATTCTGGCTCGAGGGTCGGGGGTCTGCGTCAGTTTGGTATCAGAGCCTGATTTTTCTCGAATATTGCAGGAAAAGGAAAAATAAGATAGAGGGTTGAAGCTCTGTGATGATTGTTGCAAGTTGTGCAACAGTCAGAAAGACAGTCAGGAGGACTGTAGAGAGAAGGCTGGAAGCACTCACAGTTTGAGGAGTGACAGCAGTAGGTTTTCCAGGAGGGCAGACGAGAAAAAGAATATGGCTACTGGAGGCCATGGACGTGGTGGAAAGAAGAACCTGGAGCAGATGAGCAAAGAAGAAATAGATGAAGAGCTCGTTTAAGGGAAAATATGGAAGGACTTGCACTGCAAATGCAGAAGAGCGCAAAGTCACGATGGGTATATGAATGGCCCATGAGAATAAAAGAAAAATGGCCAGTCAAGAAACTGTTGGCCAAAAGACAGTGGAGGCTCATTAGAGGATGGTTGAGGCATGTTGAAAGCCTCAGGGATGAAGAGGAGAGGTCACAGGATGATCTCAAAGACTGCCAGGAAGGCAGTGAAGAAAATTTAGGTTGCCAAAAGGGCACTGAGATGAGATCGGTTGATCTCATAGATTGCCAAGAGGGCAGAATAGAAATTTCCAATTGTCAAGTGGGTAATGAGATGAGATCATTGCGGGATCTCATAGATTGTCAAGAGGATAGCAGGGAAATTTCATGTTGCCAAGAGGGCAATGAGATGAGATTACTGCAGGATCTCATAGACTGCCAGGAGGCAGAGAGGAAATCCCATACTGCCAGGTGGGCAAGGGAGAGAAGATGAACTCAGAGGTAATTTCATATCAGCAAGGAGTGTTGATGAAGATGGGATCACTGGATCTCATAGAATGCCAAGTGGGCAGCAGAAAGTTCCCAAATTGTCATGTTGGCAGAGAAAAAGAAGTGAGACTGTCTGAAAGTCTCATGGACTCAGGAGTGAGTTCATATCAGCAAGGGTTGTCGATAAGTGAAGATTCATGTGGTTTTACAAGCCTTGTTAATGAAGATGATGACAAGTTAAAAACTTACACCATCCAGCAGGAGGATCAGGAGAGCATTCTGATGACTGGGGGAATGGAGGTATTCCTACCAAGCAGCCAAGTTGAGGCCAGGGAAGATGTTGCGGGTGTAGCAACAGAAAGATAGCCAGCAGAGACTATCATGGAGGAAGAAATGGAGCAGCCACTGATGACTTCCCAAGCAGAGGAAAAGGAGCATTCAGAAGAATTGCTCAAATTTTTCAGCGAAGTAGCTGAAACAAAGACACCTACAGCACTGAAGCTGATAGAAGAAGAAGAGCATGCAGTTAATATGCTCACTCCTTGGGAGAAGGAGCTAGAAATGATGGAGGATTGGCTGAACAGTCCATAGCTAGTAGATGACTGCTATGAATAGACAATCATGGAGATTTCGAGAGAAGAGAATTCTGAGGAATCGCTCAAAATTTTCAGCTAGGGAGTTGAATTGATGATGACTGTAATGCCGAGGCATGCAGCAACAGATGAAGGAGAATTCCAATCTGAGGAGAAGCTGGAAGAAGCTAGACATATGCCAACAAGAGAGTTGACAATCAAGTTGTCAGAAGAGGAAGAAGTTGAGCAGTAATTCAGTGAGAAGACTGCAGAGCTGGAGTCTGCAGTAGAGTGGCCAGTTAGTGCCACAAGAGATGAAAAAGACGGCATGGGAGATCTAGTTGATCGGCCCATTTGCAAAGAGAGAATGCAGTCGAAAATAATGCAAGGACAAAGCCAGCCACTGCAACAGCTGGACGAGGAGATTGACCAGATAAGAAGGTTGATGATCCGATCATCAGAAGCGGTCAGCAGGGGGAAGCTGAACAGCAAGGGACCTTCCATAGCAGTAGGGTAGCAGCAGCAGTAGCAGCAATAGAGAAGAGGAGCAGATGGACATCTGCCAAGAGCTGTTTGGGATCCAGGGGAATTTCAACAATAGAGCTGGGAATCTCATGAGCAGGAGCTCATGAATTTTTCACAGTAGAGGAGTATGATGCAGGAGCATCACTCCACGCCAGCAACGTGCCAGCCGGCGAGGCACATTCAAAGCACGCATTCAAGGAGGAGAGGCATCAGCCCTCACGTTTTTCATATTTTGAAAATGTATTTAATGTTTGTAAGGCCGTAGAGCCAAAAAAAATCCATGCATATGCGCAGGCTATAGTTAAAGGAGGCCTTTAATAGTTGTAAGGCTGGGATCTAGATCCGATCTGGACTAGACAGCCCATTCAATGTAACTTCAATGTAATTGAATAGGGTAGGTAGCTTGGAGGGAAGAGCTCAAAGAGCCCCCTCATGTAAAAGATATTTGTATCTTATTTTGAGTTAAGGTGGAGAGTTGGTAGACGAAAGAATAGGAAGAGAGGAGAGATGAGACTCTATTGCAGTACAAGCTCAACACATTGTAAAGAGGCATTTCTTGATTAATATAAACAAGAGAAGTTTTTCCTACAATGATTATGTGTTTATGAATGAATGTCTTTATGTGTGTTGGTTTACGTTGTAGATGTGCATTTGCAGGGACAGATAGAGTTTTCTATCTGAGAGTTCTTTGATTCCAGGTCTGGGTTCTTTGATGCTTCATGCAGGAGTGCATGACAGAACACTGCAGGTTCTGTAAGCCAATGCATAGAGTGCACTTCTAAATCACTGCGAGATTTGGACAAAGACGTGCCAGGAGGGCGCACCAGGGGAATTCATTGACTCGGGGAGAAGCCTCAAGGTTGTTGAACACCTTGGAGGTAAGATTGTGCGGAAGAAGGCACAGAGAAGATAGAACTACTAAGGGTTCTGTAGAGTTCTTCCAAGAGGGCATAGAGCGCATGCAAGAGGTGCATAGAAGGAACTCTATTCTGAGTTCAGCAAGAAAATAGAATCACTGAAGATTCTAAAGAACTCTATTAGGAGGGCATTGAGCAGGTGCAAGAAAGCACAAAAAGACTCTGTTTTGATTTCAGAGGAGAAGACAGAATCATTGAGGATTCTGCAAAATCTCTGCCAGGAGGGCATTGAGCAAGTGCCAATGGGAACAGGAGAAGAAATCCATCTTGAGTTTAGTGAGAAGACAGAGTCACTGAGGAATTTTGTGGAAGCTTTGCCAGGAGGGCATTGAGCCAGTGCATAGACTGCATAGAAAGAAATCTTGTTTTGAGTTCAGGAGAAGAAGTGTCAAGGAATGAGACATTCACAGGGTTACTGAACACCCTGCAGGCTCAGCAAGGAGTCCTTGAGCAGGAAGTTGCCAAGAAGGCATTTCCATCCTTTCAAGGAGAGAAAGGGATAGATACCTTTGAGGTCCGAACTACAGATAAGATCAGAAGAGATAGCACCTTTGTGTGCAGAAGCTCTGCAAGGAGTGCATCGAGCAAGGAAAGCGCAAGGAGTGTGCTTAGAGTGAACTTGTCTCAAGTCTAGAATCTCAGGAGGGAAAGCATCCTTATAACGCAAGTGGGAGCCGAGGATATAGGCTTCACAACAGAAGAGAAGGAAGCAAAGGCCGAGACCTTTGGAACTTGGAAAATCTTCCAAGGGAAAGGAAGAAGCACATGCTCGGAGAGGAGCTACAACTGCCTTCAGATCTAGGCGCATGGACCGATAGCCATCAGATCCAGGAGGAGATGCACTAGGTTTAATCCTCGTATGCAAAGGAAAGGAGCTGTCATATTTCAGCATTTCGGAGTTTCAGGGTTCGACATTTCGGGAATCCTGATGATAAGAGACCTAGGAACTTCACAGTGAAAACCCCGAAGTCATGAAACACGACTTGCCTTTGGAGTAGAACTTTGGTATTTCGGCACATCAGGGTTTCGAATAGAGGGGGATTGAGGATTAAGAGTTTGGTCATGGAGTATTCGGGAAATTACGAATCCTGAAGTCCCGAAAGGTGCACACGGACAAGGTTTTGGGGAAATCCCCGAAAGGCCATTTCGATATTTCAGCTACCTAAAGATACAGGGGTAAGAGTTCATAACTCTTGACCCATAGAATCCCGAAAGGATCTAAGCCATTGGATCAGGGAGGCTCACAACCATTGATCTCGCTCAGGAGAAGGAGGACCGGAGTTTCATGATTTCGGTACTTCGGTATTTCGGATACTGGAAGTACAAGAGGACAAGGAATTGTTGCGTTGAGATTCACGAAGTTCCAAAACACGAATTCCTGAAAGCATTCAGAGGAGTATTGTCAGGTCACAAAGATAGGATCAGATTTCAGCATACCAGGGTTCAGGATTTTGGAAGTCCCGAGGAGAAGGAGTCGGGCATTTCGGCGTTGAAAACCCCAAAGTTTCTAAAGAGACTTGTGGTCATGGGGAAAGTGGTCACAGAGGCTAGATTTTTTCCATTTCAGCATTTCGGCATTCGAAGGATCGAAGAGTCAGGGACTTTCGACATCAGGGTTCACGAAATTGTGAAACCCGAAATCCCTTTTTCAGGAAAAGGTCACGGTCGTGTCTAGAGGCCATGAGAAGGTGAAAGCTCATGCATGGTGCATGTTTGTGTAGGTGGGGTTTTCAGGAAAGGACCTATGGATCGGGTTCGTTGGGTTTCAATAAAGGCCCGAAGAACCATTTCGGATCTGCAGATCTGAAGGAAAAGAACGATCCTGTAGCAGATTCTGGCCCGAAGGTCAGGGGTCTGCGTCAGTAAACCCAAAATATTCAAGGGAATATTGGGGAGTCTCACCCAAACTTGGGCTAGGGAGATAATTTTAGTTGCATGATTGAAAGAAGGAGTCTAGGGTTTCATGCACAAACCTAAGTTTCCTCAAAACCACAGACATGAGTTGAAAATCAGATCACGATCCTCCTCAATGTTGAAATCAACAATGAAGAAGCCTTTTGCACAAGGATGAATGAACACTTCCTTTTGCATGATAGGGATCTATGTAGCAGAGATCGAGTTATTGAGATATGGTAAATTTGGCCAGAAACCATTGAAGTGATAGAGTAAACTCACAAATCTGTAATACTCTTTCTTTTCATCGACATCTTGTCCAATGGGAATGACAAGAGAAGGGGATTCTTGAACCAAAAAAGATGAAGAAGGGGGAGTTTAGTCCCTTTGGTCTACTTCCCGAAAATAGGCACCAGATGACAAACCTGAAGAGACACGTGTTGATCTATAGACAAATATGGAGGGGAGGGCCCCACGGCTTGGGGCACCAGCAGATATGGAGGAGGCCACCTCCATGGCCGACGAGGGAGGAAAGCTCGAGAACTTCAGAATAGGTGAGTATAGGGGCTACGAGCAACCAAGGTTAATCCCTAATCGTCACGACCATGAAGAAGAGTGGCACCATCACAATTACACTAATTTTAATAAATTGTATTAATTAAAAATAATAATAATATATTTAAAAATATTTCTAAGCTCTTATAATTTACTATTAAATTGTTATAGACCAAAAATGTCAAAGCATTTTTAAGAACCTCACTAAGATGCATTGCAAACCCATAACTAAGAAACATTGCAAACCCATAATAATAATAATAATAATAATAATAATAATAATAATAAAGTAATATTGTACAATTAATCAAATCATCGACACAACATGTATTTCATTGAATTTAGCACCCTCCCACCAAAGATCAATTAGAGCTCGCTGAAATAATGAAATCAAAATAGCTTGTGCTAATAAGATAACAATATTATTACACGTAATATTATTTTTTTTTGTTAATTCAACCTTTGTTTTCTTGTTAATTCAACCTTAATGCCCACCCTTTTATTGCATCATTTTCTAGCAAAATAGAAGCATAATAGTTACTAATTCGAATCAGGGAAATCGTTCTTGAAGTGTAAAGACCCTTAAGGCAAGCAGTAATGAACATAAGTCAATAGATTTTTCCTTAATTCTTTACACTATCTAGAAATTATTCTATAATTAAAGTATAACATGATACACATGATAATGATAAGAAAATGTTCTATTTCCTTTTGTTATAACCCTAATTTACACCAGACATGCTTACCTGGCATCAGGCCATCTCAGATTCCTTCTTTGCCAAAACATTGTTGAACACCTCTTCTTAAAAACCCCTTTTATAAAGACCCACGCGCCCTACTCCATTACTGCACGCGTGTACATGCTAGCTGACCCAAGACAGCCCGCGTGTACCTACAAAAGCACGGAAAAAGGAAATTTGTTGACGAAACACACAGCTTTGGGTAAGTTAACTAAACCTTTCGGCCATGCATGGCTAGTCACTCGACCAAATACCTAGCTTCTTCTAGCCTATAAAAGAAGGGTTAGGGGTCCCATTTGAAAAGATGAGAATCATAGTAAAGAAAATATACCCGATTAAGCATTCCCTTTGTCCCAACCTTTAGCCATCCTTGTGCAAAGAGAAGTATAGAGAAAAGTAGTTGGAAGACAGTGGAAGAAGATCCCAGGACCAGGATCGAGGAGCAGTAGCCGACTTTATCATTGTAAGGTATCATTGTGAAGTTAAAAAAAGAATTGATTTTCCCGTCCCGCCATATGAGATTGTCATTATTGGAATATTGATTATATGATTGATTAAATCTCTAACCCGTTAGTTCATAGATGAAATGCATGTGGAGTTCTTTGTTTGTCTTTAGTGAATGCAGGTCAGCATTGGGAGGAGAGTTGAAATCAAAGAACGACCAAGCGCGAAAAGGGATCGACATCAAACACAAAAAATAAGGTACGTCAACTTAATCTCTTGAGCCTTGTATTTACATATGAGTAATGGGGGTCTAGGCATGGGATGATGGTAAAAAGTAAGAATCTTTAGGTCATTTCTGCATGCATGATAAAACCCTTAGTGCTAGTCTGTAGGAGGGATTTCACACCCACAACAGAATTGGCAACCATACTGGGGAACTCTAGGGTTTATGGGAATGTTTTTTCTTGGGTATTTTTAAGAACTGGTTTCATTTCTTGTTTTTAAAGTTTTTGCAAAAGTCTGAGCTAACAGAGATTTTGGTCTTCCATACCAGTTATCTCTGTTTCTTTGCTTAACTGCATTTTTTTTTTCGAGACCCACAGAGGTACACGTGGCCTGTATAAGGTCTGCACGCATGTACCCGCGCCCTACCTTCTCACAGCCCACGTGTACACACTAGCTGAGAAAGTGTTAGTCGCATGTATGATTCCAGAAAATTTCTTTTAGAGAGGCAGTCATCCTCTCCCCTGTCAGAAATAATCCTTCTCGAGGGTTTTCTGGAACTCTTTCTAGTCTTTGTTGTTTGCAATCTATAGCTTAGGTTTCACCTTGGATTGTTTTGTTCTATGAAGTTTTCCTTGAATTATTTTCTTTTTTCTGTTAAAGTAAGCGTTTGAGTCTTCAAGAGATCCTGGTTCTCAGTACCAGTAGTCTCAGCCTAGGTTGGATTGCTTGGCCTTTCATTTGTCTTAGAGTTTCAAAGATACACACGGCTTGTATAAGGCCAATACGCGTGTACACACGCCCTGACTTTACACAGCTCTCGTGCACACGCTTGTTGTTGAACTGTCAGTAGTGTGTCTGTGGAGAAATTTTTTATTGAAGGTGAGGCAGTCATCCTTTCCTTTGACAAGAGTTATACCTCTCGGGTTTTTGGGTCTCTGTCATAGCAGTCAGTAACTTAGGTTTGATCACAGCAATAGCTTTCTTTTTCATTATGAAGTTTTCCTCAAAATTTTCTTTTTATAAGGTTTTTAGACAAGTGTGAGAGTCCAGATTTAATTTTCTTATGTGTGATTTTTAAAGTGACTCTTTGCAATCTGCGCTTAGGTCAGAAGTTTTCTTGGTTTTTACTTGTTAATATTTTTCCTTTTTGCGTTGTAAGCATTCAAATAAAAAAAAAACTTGTATTTCTTTGTTTGGTTAAATAGTGTTGTTTTGCATTAGTAACCAGGGAAAAGTCTTTGCTTTTATAAGTTCTTGATGGTTTACTTAGATCATAAGTAGCTCGTAGTCGAGTGAAATCCTTCTTTGAGTTGGATGTTCAAAGATCTTAGAAAATTTTTAGTTTGAAAAGTTGTTTAAGATTTGAGTCAAGAGAAGTTATTTTGTTTCTAGGTTTTTGTTTATTTTGCTTTCATCTTTCAAACATCACTAGTTTCACCTTCATAACCTTTGAATTAAAACAAGCCATAAAAATTAACGCCAAATCTAAAATTCATTAGACTTTTTATGTTTGTAGGGTCAACCAACTAGTTTAGGGTTAGGGCCTTGAATTAGGTTGGAGAGGAAACTCTTCAAGGCCATTAAATCAAACATTGGAGTCTGAGTTAGGGAGTGTCAAAGTCTAGTATCGTGAAAGTTATCCGGGACCCCTCTCTAACACAGGGGCTAAACACGAGGTCATTTGCGGAAAGGTAGTGGCGATAACCCCTCCAAAGCTAGACCAATCGTAGTGGAGAACACATATAGAGGGCTTGTCTTGGAATTCCGTCGATTGCATTTGCCACGGAGCTTCATGTGTCTCAAATCCATTCGAGGTCCTCAGTTGTCTTCCGGACCACTTGCTTTCGATACCCTTGGCAGGTTTCGGGCTTGATACCCTACTCATTGTGGTATACCTGATTGTCAACAGTACCCGCCTGGTGACTATTCACGTGCTGGCAACCTAGTTGCCTATCTTTCTAGTGACATACACAGGTGACTGTGGGGGTATACCATGGTACCTAGGACATACATCAGGCCACGCTTTGCAGAGTATATCCGGAGGGTGCTTCCATTTTCGAGTTGCACTTGCACCGGTAAGTTTCTCTAGTGTTGGTTGGTGTAACTGGTCTTCCAACTAGTTAGTCGTTTGCTTGATTTTCCTTTAGGAACTTTTAGTGTGTGCTCTGTGCTCCCTAGTTTTCCATAGTGAGTTAGTCATTTGTGGCTCTAGGTCTCTAACCTAGGGTGGTAGACCGCCCACTCCGCTGGTCGTGAGGACTTTTTGGTCTTCCACTTAGAAACATGGAGTCACCTCTTTATATGCATTGTTTTGATACCACTAGTTTTCCAGAGTTAGTGTGTGAGACTTTTACGGACTTAAACGATCCTGCAAGGGGAGAACCTGTGCATAGGATATTCATGGCTAATTTTCCCGACCATACCAACCAAGGAACCCATTCACAAGGGGATTCTTGTGCTTTTCCCTTCTTTGGAAACGTTGGTGTCCCTTTGATGGTCACTTTGTACATTCTTGGGTTGAATGTGGGATTACCGGTTTGGTTGGGTACCATTCCAAATGTCCCAAATGCTCTTGATGCTTATCAGTTAATCACTTTATGTCATGGGCACCCTGTTGATGTTTCTTCGTCAACAAAGTCTTCTCGTCCTCCTTCTCCCGCCTCTGGTGAAAGTACAGTTACTAGTAACTGAAAGTCTAAACGAAATAGAAAGAGGAAGAATAGAAAGAAGAAATCACCAACCTCCGCGAGTCATGTTGGAGATAGGTCGACAACCTCTACAAGTCACGTTGAAAACCAACACCCAGCCTCTGCAAGTTATGTTGGGGGCACACACCCACCCACTACAAGTCATGCTGGGGGGGAAAGTCCAGTCATTGCTAGTCATACTGGTAATAGGTCTGTAACCTCTACGAGTCATGTTATCGACCCGTCACCAACCTTTGCAAGTCATGTTGGAGATGTGAAACCATCCACTGCTAGTCATGTTGGGGGCATTGACTTTGTTGAGAAACCTAGATGGATAGGATGTAAGCTTTGCAAGGGAGATCACTTTACTCATTTGTGCCCTGGCATTCCAGAGGTACAAAGATTGTGGTCCCTGTTTGCAAGCTCTTAACATTTTTATAACATTCAAAGGGACCACATCATACTCATGTCATCACTAAGTCCTTAAATGTAACAATTTATTAGGTATAAGATTAATAAAAGTATATTTAACTTTAAGAAAACAATGATAGGCAACTTGGATTTTTTTATAATAGAAGATTATTTTTTTAATGTAACAATTTGTAAGTGTAACTTTAATAGAAACATGTAAGCATGTTTAACTTTAATAGAATAATATGCCAACAAAAGGCCATGAAATTATCTACAAATGAAGATGAACCTTTATTTTTCCTATTTACAATTTCACCACCTTTTTGTGTTATAGGAATTTAGAAGGGTTTAATCCCTTTGTCCCTTTGTGATAGTTCTAAATATAAATATGGTGTTTTTGAATTCTAATAAGATTTTTTTTTGAAAAATATAATAAAAACTTTCTATTTATTCAAATAAACAAGAAAGGGATGGATCCTTAGCTTTGGAGACATGTCCTTGTTTCTCTTTGTGCTAGATTTTTTTTTTTAAAATATAATAAAAACTTCCTATTTATTAAAATAAAAAAGGAAAAGACACGTCCTTAACCTTGGAAACATGTCCTTGTTTCTCTTTATGCCAAGAATGAGTCTCCCCCTCCCATAAAATACTCCTTCCCCTTTGTGTATGAGACAATATTTCATGAAAAGTAAGAGACATCCCCTTGACACAATCTTAAATTCTGATTTGTAATGTCTTATTCCATGCCTTATGTTCTAAGTTTTTATCTTTGATCTATATTTTCCATATCCAATAATGTATTTTAATTTTCAATATCCATTTGTATGCCTTGTAATCTGATACATGACATATTTTATGTCTAACTAGTCTATATAAGGATTTAATCCAAGTATTATATGTCTATTCATTGTATGATGGTTGAAATTTGTTGTTTTTTAGATTCATACTTTTTAAGATTATGTACACTTTCTATAGTTTGATATAAATTATGATGAGTTTGTTTAATGATTTATAGTTTGGTTTTACAATTCAATTTTAAGTTGTAAGTTTTTATTGTTTATATTAATTTTAATTAGTTTTTTTCAAATTATTTTTTATATATGTGTTGCATTTTCAACTTTCAAATATTTTTATTAAAAAAAAATTGTTAATTTCTTTATTTATATTTTTTATGGAAAAAAAAATTAAAATAATAATTTAATACAATTTTTATGAAAAATAAATAAAATAAAAATTTTGATACAATTTTATTATATAACTCAATTTTATTATATAACTCTTCAGTATTACAAATTAATTTATAACATAAGTAAAATATATGATAGAGCTTTTCATTACCTTCAGTTAACAAAGAATTACAAATTAATTTATGACATAATTAAAATAAATGATAGAGCTTTTCATTACCTTCATTTAAAAAAATATTCTTTGTTAGCATCCTCTCACTTATATTTTTAATAAAGTAATTTTATTATATAAGTATATTAAGAAAGTAATTTTATTATATAAGTATAATTTTAAATTAATTTTATTATATGTAATAATTAAAATCTGTATTTTGAAAAATACTTTTAAAATAATAGTATTAACATAATTTTATTGAACTATAGAAAATTACAAAATTAATTTGTGGTATAATTAAAATATATGATAGTTATTGTTGAAAGGTGTTTTATGCTGCAGCATAATATAGGTGTTGTTATATGGGTAATATTAAAATTAATTTATGGTATAATTAAAATATATGATAATTATTGTTGAAAGGTAATTTATGCTTCAGCATAATATAGATATTGTTATATAGGTAACATTTACGTGTAATATATAGATTTAAAATAATTAAAAAAATCGGTATATGATCATATATAAAAATGAATAAAATCATACAAAAAATATATATAATAAACTATGTCTAAACAATTTCAATGTCAAGATCATTAAACATTCAATCTTAACATAGATTTTGCCTGCTAAATTAATCTATATTAATTGATTTAAGCAAAATGAACTAAGCCACAATGTCTCATGATCCATCTTAACCAAAATAAGGAGTGAGTTGATCCATCTTAATCTAAGAAAACTAAACCAAGAAATAAATTGATATGAGATCCTATTCAATTACACAAGCTCATTCATATATATATATATTAGATGGATAAAAAATATGGGTTCCATTTTCTAGGGGTATTTTCTCCAACTGTAAGTGTGCTTATGATTAGAAGATGGATAAGCAATATGGATTCCATTTTCTAGAGGTAACATCCTCAACTCCTACATGTCTCAATTCAATATATATATATATAACTAATGACCCATTTTTACATGATATAACTAATGAGGAGGGAGGGAACTTCACTAATCTACACCTTATTCTCGTCGATGGTGAAATCTACAACTGCTCTCAAATTTTCACCTCCCCACGTTCAAATTACAGGGAAAACACACGGTTTTTGGTTTAAGATTGCGTTCACAAAAGATTGACGAGACTAAGAAAATATGAAATAAAACAATTTGGGATTTGAGTTCTAACAAAATGTGCATTTTATATTTTAGTGTTCTATTGCCTGTATTAATTTCAATGTTTGTATATTGCCTGTATTAATTTCAATGTTTGTATATTGGATAAAGATTACATGAAAAACATTTTTTTACTATTTTAAAATGATTGATTATATAAAATTGTAGGGAAATCATTACACTTGGTAAATGAAGTTAGTATTGAAATAACAAATAATTAATCAATTAGATGGTTTAAGATAGTGATCACATACTAAGTAAATATATACTTAAACAACTTGGGATCTAGAATTTGATTTTTGATAATATATACATTCTATAATCCTTAGTGATTTCAATTTAAATTTGATTTCCCCATTCTCATAAAATAAGTTGTTTACTACATTGAATTCATTATATTGCACAGATTTTAGTGTTTGTAAAGTTCATAATTTTTTACTATGATGTCCATTGCATTGTTTTTAGTATAGTGCATTTATTTCAATGTTTGTATAATAGATAAATGTGAATATTATGCTCTATGCATTGATTTTAATTTTTTTTTAAGTGGACAAAGACTACATGAAAAACATTTTATGTCTATTTTGAGATGATTGATTAGATAGAATTGTGTGGAAATTATTACACTTGGTAAAGAAATTTAATAGTGAGGTAGTCAATAACATATCAATTAGATTGTCTTAGGTTGTAATCACAGAAAAATTATTAAAAGAAAAGATCACTTGAGCTCCAAATCACAAGTTAATAGAATTGGAATCATGAAGTAAAAGGTCACATGATTCAAACATATTCAACGACAAAGGCTTGGATGGTAAGAATCCAAACTAAGAGATCATATAAGTTCCAGTTCTCTAGCTTTTGTTAGGCTTTTGTTAGGCTTGGATGCCTAAGAATTCATAGCAAAAGGTCACATGAACTTGAAATTCCAAGCTCATCAAGTCAAAACCCAAAGGTTGGGTAGTCT
>ML780626.1:22910-37260 GCA_009831015.1 Picea engelmannii
TTCTGCAATCTGTGCATTATCACCTGGTTCCTGTCCACCAAACTGATTGCATGGAAAAGCCAGTATTTCTAATCCTGCAAAAAAAGTTATTATGGGCATAAATTAATCAGTAATATACTAATGTAGTGTCAAGACAGGAAGGGGAGAACGGGAACAGAATGAGAAGCTGGTTTAAAGTAATGCAAAGTTTTCTAACAGACTGAAATAAAAAAAACTGACCCAAGGATCCTATTCCCATACCATAAAGCTTTCAACTTCTTATACATGCTGAGTGATTTGCTAAAATTTATAGCTTCCTAATTAAGTGAATTTGGTCTAATGTACACCAAATATAAAAGTGGACTTGTTTGTTCTTGTTAGGGCACTGATTCAAAGTTCACTCACTAACAAACTTATAACCAGATCTTTGAGTAACAGATATATGGTTAACAATATGAGTTTAGATAATGCCTTGATCCTTGTACCTAGTATAAATTTCATTCAGCTAATTATAGTTAGAGGTAGTCAACCCACTGCAAGACAGACAAAGCACAGAGAAACCCCAATTAGTCAAGTTTATAAATGGGATAACCTCAGTAACAAAACAAATAGCACTGCATAATCCATCAGTATTTTGTTCCTCAAATATTTTTCTGAACTAAATCTTATAAAAGGCCCGATTTAACAAAATTACAGAGCCACAACCTCTGAAAATAAAAATAAAAATTCCTTCTAATAACATAGAGTATATCCACTATGAAATCATTGATTCCAAACTGAAGCAGAAGGTAGAATTACCATTGAGAGGCAACATTGACAATGAGTAAAACCTTGCCTTTGTAGACGCTGAGATCCACGTCATTACCCCTCACGTCCTACATACCACTCAACACTGTCGATTCAGGATCTCATATGCAGATGCGTGTACTGATAATAATATCAGAGAAAGCAATTCAGAGATATAAATTAAAATCAAAACACATGTTACCTTGACTGTGAGGTCGTGGACCGAGGAATACTGTTCTGATGAGATCCCAGACATGGTTGTAAAATTAGCAGAGAACCCAACACGAAAAAGATCAAAATCTTTCTTTAGTACTCTTGGTTTGATCCAAAAAGAAGGGCCTGAGAATGATTTAGTAATAGAAGAAGCTAGAAAGTGAAGGACACGATGTTACTGCAGGGTTTATGGGGTTTATATAGAAGTGCTCTGAATATGGGTAACGCGGGAAGAATAGAGGAAAGGCAGGAGGAGCACGGGGAATGCGTCTGAATGAGCGACGGTGATGAAAATGGTGTTTTAGGGTGTCTTGAATAACGAGTGAAATCTTGTTTGAGTCAAAAAAAGTGGTGGCATCAAACAGAGGAAGGAAAGGAAATTTGTGATATGATGTTCAGGTATCATTGCTTGTGGTGTAGTTTAGTTGTACTTTTGTGGGAGTCTATTAACATCGTGACAATGAGAAAATGATGTTTTGTGTCAGAAAATATGCTTTCCTTTAATATGGTAGTTGTGGTCTTCTAGAAAAAGGTTTCTAGATAACTAGAAAAATTCAATGACATCCCAACATGTGTGGAAGAGCAGCTTGCATGATGAATGTATTGATATTGTAGGTGGAGATGTTCTAGAATAGTTGAAATGGGTAAAGTGTTCTATGTTTAAATGACGAAGAATTGAAATTTTAACAAATAGTTTTTTTTTCCAGAAAAAAATTAACGCAGATATATATTAAGTATAAAGTTTTTACAGCAACATAGAGACATGTAAACAGTGCCCATAACAGTCCAATAAAGATGGTGACAGTAGGATAACACCGGAAAGCTGAAATAGTAGTAATAGGCTGAAAGGAAAATGCACAGTGCCCGCTGAATTAACGAGATGACTGCTGGAGTGATAATTTGCTCAGAAGAATGCTCATTTATGTTCGTAAATCACAATCTGAGGTTGCACTCGGTGATCTTTACCCTTCACCATCCCTTGGCAATTCAAAGATATTAATGCTGGAGGGCTGACTGTCCAGACCACTGTCCGAGTGATAAACCGATAGTCTTCCTTCAATTTATGTTAGAGCTCTTTTAGAGAGGGCATCGACTTCTTTATTATGCACTCTATAAATGTGGTGGACACTGAGATCTTTGATATTTTTAGCCAAATCCAAAGTTTTTTGTTTCCAGCACTCGATATTTACAGTATTGAGATTGCACTTGTGGTTTATCCAATCAATGATGACCCGCGAATCACCAAGGATTTGTAGTTGGTTAATTGACCAATAGGTTGCCAGAGTGAGAGTTGCCCACAAACTCAGCAGTTCCGCTTTAGTATTTGATCTCGCTCCGCAGTTGATGAACCATTTGGTAACTCTCGAAGAATGAGATCTGAAAATGCCTCCGGCCCCACAGCAAAGACCACTGGAGTGAGCAGCTCCATCAAAACAGGCTAAGGTGAACCCCTGCTTCTGAGTAATCTCACAGACTTCTAAAGGCAGATCCTTAACAGTGGACGGCTGCCAGGAGAAAGACGACAAGATTCTACATGTTACTGAGTGAGTGGAGGGAGTGCAGTCATCAAAAACTGCCTTTTTTCTTTCAATCCAGAGCTGCCAGCATGCATGTGCAGCCAAACTGACAGGGGCAGACTTCTCCTTTAACCATAGCAAAAAACAATCTAAGACAGAGGCAGCTTCCCAATGAAGGCTAAGAGAAAAATGGGTGAGTATGTGCTGCCAGACAGCCCTCGAAAAATGGCAGTGAATGAGGATATGGTGAATATCTTCTGTGGAATGGTTGCATAATTTGCAAATTTTTGGGCCTTCCCAGCGTCTCTTTTGCAGCAAATCCCAGGTAAGTGTCTTTTCTTTTGCAGAGAGCCAAATAAAGATTTTTATCTTGAGTGGAATTGGCCACTTCCACAACCGTTGGAACCATCGCAGATCAGCATGGTAATTCAGCTGCTGTAGAAGGGCTGAGTAGATATTTTTAACTGTGGTGGCCCCCGTAGCATCTCCCCCCGCCCAAATGATTGTATCAGAAGTATTGGAAAGAGAGATTCCTGCACTCCTAAGTGCTTGAGTGAAGGCATCCCAGTCTGAAGCATCGGCACCACCAAGATTAAGTTGACCACTTTTGTACCACATATCCAGCAGAGGGGTGACAATGGAAGCCACACGCGCTTGTGCTAAACACACAATATCACATGATTCTAGATGTGATCTAAGCGAGGAAGGGAGAATCGAACGGTTCTCCAAGCCAAGAATCTTATCTCTTCCAAGAGAGATATCAAAACCCAAGCCGGGTCTCCATCTAAGCCAGTGCAATATAACTTTAACAAATAGTTGAAAGGAGTAAAGTGTTCATGTTTGAATGACGAAGAATTGAAACAGTAACAAATTAGTATATAGGTATTTTTATTTATGAATATATCATATATTATATAGGTAATTTTATTTATGAATATATCATATATTATATAGGTATTTTTATTTATGAATGTATCATATATTATGATATATAATATATGCAACTTTTGGATGAGTTATAAGTTTACTAATAAAATTAAAATTACAAAGTATTAAATTTTTTATCAAGGTATTATTTCAATAGTATATTGTTATAAAAAGAATTGAAGTATTATTTCAATATTATATTGTTATAAAAAGAATTGAGATTGAATGAAAGTTTTGAGTAATTTTTATATAATAATTTTTTTTTTTTAAATAAATAATTGAAATTGAGTATAATTTTGAGAAAATAGAAAAGAATAGAATCTTTTGATATATTTTTGTTTGTATTTATGGGATTAAGAATTTCAAAACTTTGCATTTGCAATATTGATGTCATTTATCTTAAGGATGTCTAATTCTCAATATATTATTTTTTGTAGTGTTATAAAACATCTTTAACATAATTGTTTATTTTTTTGTTTGCAAACTTAGCAAGCTAGGTAAGTTACTTAAATCCTCATGTTGAATTGAGTGTCTCTATTTTACTTGTTCATACATAGTGCAATGTATCATCACATCCATCTCATCCTCAATTTCTCCTTATTTGCATAATGATTTTCTCTTAGACATATTGTTGTTCTAGGTAAGTAATCATTGATTGATCTCACATTGATAGAATCTCATATTTTGACAAGGATCTTGACACAATTTCTCTACTACCCTATTTTGTACCAAGTCTCAAATGGTGAATGTTTCATATAGCAAATCTTTTTATGCAATTCCCCATTTTTAATTCATTGCATCCTATCATGGTATCAACACTTATCTTGAGATGTCATCGTTGCTTGTATATGTAACTCATTCCTATCATTATGCTCTATTTTGATAATATATGCAATTGCACCAAGAGGAGCTTTCTACAACCTAGTATGAGGGAGATGTGTAATTGTTAGAGTTGTATTCTAATTGCTCTACATTTAGGCTCTTTTCCTGGGATATTTTCTCTTTAATTTTGCCCGAAATCCGGTGAGAAATTGTTGGATCTACATATTTGAGTAGTTAATAATGTATAATCCGAGTGCCCCATGGTTTTTTTCAACACACTGAATTTATTTCTGCATCAGATATGCAATTTGAATAACATAAAATTATGATTTCATGCAGATTTATGTCACTAGATTTCGACAAAAAGGGCCAAAATGTAGAACAGCTAGACAACGCCTATATAAAGAGAGAATTGGTGTAGATACATCTTAACTCCAAATCTATCATGCACGAAGAGGGATCACACGTTCCTCGAGGTGAAAACCTTTTTTAGATTGAAAAACATGAGGAAAGGTTTGCACCTCAAGGGATTGCATGATAAATTCGAAGTTAATATGAATCTACATTGGTATGAGGCACAATCTCCTTCTAAAGGCAACATACATGTTTTCTGCTAACATCATATATATACCTTATAAAAGATAACTAGTCTTTCAAAACTAAGGGGAACAAACATATATAAAGTAAAATAGGGATTCAAGAGACATAAATCAATTATGATGGCCACCATTATAGCACATAACACTAATGAATAAAATACAACATAATATAGTTCACCCCATTACTAAAGGGAGCAGTAGCAAACAAGTTGCTAGGAATTGGCCACATAAAAATACTTCCCATATTTGTTTTTGTGAATAACCAATATTGTAATTCATGGATTTGGATGCATGAAATATATTGGATTAGATTAAATATAAATTGTAAAAGTGTGGTTAAAATGAAAGGATTTGAGTCAAGTGAACTTAAATAAATGATCAAATGATAGGATTTGAGTCATATGAGCTTAAATAAATGACCTTGTGGGTAAATGATGTAAATATGCTTACATTATTCTTGGTGCAAAGCTAGGCTAAGATTTGACTAGTGAATGACCAAGCATGTGGAAATGATATAAACATACTTACATAAACCTTTGGTAACTCCATGTAAGGTTTCCATATACCTACAAACTTCTTTTAGCATTGAAAGAGTAAGAAACTGTAGTTTAGTACCGAGGATGCATGCCTTAAGGAATAGTAGCTAATATTTTTGGTTTCATGTTGGCAGAAGGACGTGAAGAAGTTGTTGGGTATTGCTTGATCCTGTTAAGAAGATGTTGGGTATACCCTTGGGAAAAAAAATAAGTAGCAAGACACGGTTTTTTGTAACATCCCCAACCCTCCACCAAGTCGGGCAATGCTACCATGCGGAATATAAAATTATATGATATATATGCATTTTAATGAATTTAAAACACTTAATCACAATAACACATAATTACTTCTATCATTTCAAATTCAAACAAGATCAACAGTAAATCCACATGCAATGGAATACATGATAACATTCAAGCATAACAAAACATGCATAAAATACATAATTAAGCACAACAATGATACTTATCTTTTAGCTGGAGTAAATACACCAACTGCATGCAGACCTTCCACGAACCTCCCAGCCTTAGACTACGTTGCTCATCACTCTCAGCAGTAGGTCACCCCCGAGATGGGACTAAACTGTTGGATTACTAAGAGGGGGGGTGAATCAGTAATAGAGAAATTTAATCCTTTTTAACCATATAATCCAAGTGTCATATCAATGTAGCATTATCATCCAATAACTGCAAATTAAATAAACGATGAACAAATGAATAGTCATACACATACACAGTACACCAGTGTTTTACATGGAAACCCAAAGTGGGAGAAAACCACAGAATGTTTTTTCTCATATGTCTTGAAGAATTACATTCATTGGAAGCACCAACTTCCTTTGTTTTCCAACTGCAACTGGAAGGAGGATCCAACCCCCTAGTTTCTCAGGCTACAGCCTGAGGGAAGCTCCAACTCCCCAATTCTTTGGCTACAACCAGAAAGAGGCTACAACCCCCTATGTTCTCCGGATACAACCGAAAGGTGACTACAACCACCTGTCCTTGCCCCGTCCAACTGCCCTGAAGTAAAAGTAGAATGATGGAACCACTGTCACACTATCACTGTGAGATATACCGTTGTAATCCTGTACCAATCAACTTGTACCAAACAACCTGTACCATGCATCAACCATGGATCAACCTGTACCTCAACCTGTACCATAAACAAGTGCATCAACCATGCACCAACCTGTACCAACCGACCTGTAATCAACCTGTACCATAAACAAGTGCATTAACCATGCACCAACCTGTACCTCAACCTGTAATCAACCCGTACCATAAACAAGTGCATCAACCATGCACCAACCTATACCTCAACCTGTACTATGAACAAGTGCATCAACCATGCACCAAACCTGTACAAATAACCTGCCACAATAACTTGTCCAAACAACCTATCACGACAACCTGTCTCATCAATTTTATCAACCAAATCAGATCTACTCAGCAGTATCAATCACCAAGACAACTCTCAAAGATGTGTATCAACCAAGTATAACACAACAACTCATAATCATCACCAAGATCAATATGTTCTTCTGATAATACAAGTATGCTACATCATCCATAAACCATGTGTCAACAATACTACTAATAAGTGCCTCCAACCATGTACCAAGTATGTACCAATCATGTATTAACTACTCATCAAATATTCATCAATATGTACCAACACCATCAAATATACACCTCGTGTATGTGCCAACTCATCAACTACTTGTCTCAACCATGTACTCAACATGTACCTCAACCAAAAGCCCTCATCAATTTCATCATCCAAATATGATTTGTAGCTCTGTAATAGACCTGGTGTATATGATCACATTCCTGCAAACCTTCATTAACTTTAACAACAAGAGACTAACATTTCCATCAAACTTTTCTTTAGTCTCACATGCCTAGTTTTGGATTAGTCAACAACCCTAACTTGAAGTAATCATAACTTTGTACCTATAATGTATAAAGATCTGAAACTGATATACAATGTTCTTCAATGTGTTTTATGCAATTCCTCCAAGTGTCACTACTTGGAACCTCTCATAAAAGGAGTTATAGCAAAAATGGCATACCTTGATGAATTCTGGCTTATTCTAGAGAGTGACCTTGTAGAGTGTGTCCCGCATGGAATATTTGTTTAAATGATTTGAAATTGTTACAAAGCATACTATAGACTATACCCTAACCAACACATTTGGTTTCACTGAATTTGGAAATGTTATGAAGAAGTTATGGCATTTTTACCTAAAACACTTGTTTTTGACTAGTTTCAGGACTAGCCACAAACCCTATTTTCTACGGAGTGTAACTCCAAAAATACAACGACCCACAAGCTGAATTGTTTACCACAGATACTTGGATATGTTTTCTCAATGGTATAGAAATTTCACGGTCTGAACCATTATAGAAAAAACGTTATAGCGAAAATGGTGAGATGACCTGTAAATAACATACCTTAGAAAACACCATCAAAAGAATTTATCCTTCCTTGCATTCCGGCCTTCTTTTCTTCACCTTCCCTCAGAATTTCAGCTTAGATATCATTGGTTACCTCAGACACCTATAAATATTCAATATGCTCAAGTGTATCTAAAATGAGAGAGCCTTGACTCTTATTTATACTCTCCAAGTAGCTTCCTTAAAAACATCTTCTAGGTCACTTGGCCCCACTTTCCTTATTTTAGGGTTAACCCACTTCTTAAACCACTTTGACTACTTTGACCTTTTGGGTCTTCTAGATGACATATAAGGGTCCTCTAACTTCGTAAGGCCATAACTCTCAAACCGTGATGAGTTATGTGACGTTCCACATACCACCATAAATGGCATGACATGTACTATCCATATAGAATATTATTATCTGAAAATATATCATAACGCATACCGTTACCCATCAAACAAACTTGGGTCCATTACCCAAACCTGGGGTCTCCAACTTCTCATGGCCATAACTCTCTAACCGTGAGGGGTTATGTGACATTCCACATACCACCGGAAATGGCACGAGAAGCACTATCAATCTAGGATAGTTTCCCTGACAAATTCATTGTCCTTCATCTTATTATTCAACAATTAAGCACGGGTTCTCTTAATCCACAAAGCATCTTCCCGTGAGGGATTTCACCATAAGGGGACCACTTTGGAGTTCATCCATATTTACTTCTTATCAACCATGAAAAAACAATAATGAGTCATATTTACATCAAACAATCTTGGGTCCATTACCCAAACCTTTGTGCTACGGGGCTTTCTTCAAGGGTTGACATCAATGACAACCAACCTTAATCAACAATCTCCCCCTTTGGCATTGATGGAAACACTCTGATGCAATACGGAAATTATATCACTCATGCTCCCCCTGGAACCATGCCTCTGTCCTCTGCATCTGATAAATCTTCTCTCACTGGAACCATGTCTCTATCCTCTGCATCTGATAAATCTCTCCCCCTTTGTCATCAATGGAAAATGTATCTCTCCATCAGGGGCTGCTCCCCCTGACTGAACTATTCTCTTATGGTGCTTCCTCATGTGCATCTAAGACATATAAGATAAGCATTCAAAAAACATTCATTTTGGAGTAGAAATAACTCCAAGTCTTTGGTGAAGATATTCAAAGGCTTCCCGTGGAAGTGGTTTTGTAAAGATGTCTGCCACTTGTTCTTTTGTGCCCACAAACTCAACTCTGATGTTCTTTTCTGCAACCTATTCCCGTAGAAAGTAATACTTTATTGGAATGTTCTTCGTCTTGGAGTGCATCACCGGGTTTTTTGAGATACTGATGGCGCTTGTATTATCACAATATATTGGAATGGGCTCATCATACTCAACCTGTATATCTGTCAAAGTTTGTTTCATCCAAAGAACCTGTGTACAACATGTTGTTGCTGCGATATACTATGCCTCGGCTGTGGACAGAGATACTGATGATTGTTTCTTGCTTAGCCATGATACCAAACACTCACCTAAGTAGAATGTTGCTCCACTGGTGCTTCGTCAGTCATCAATACAACCTGGCCAATCTGCATCTGTGTAGGCAATAAGTGATAGATCTTTTCCTTTTGGATACCATAATCCAAACTCTTGTATTCCTTTGAGATATTTGAAGATCCTTTTTACTGCTAATACATGTGATTCCTTTGGTGCTACTTGAAATCGTGCTACTTGTTCAACTGCCTACATTACATCTGGTATGGATGTTGTCACATATAGTAGGCTGCCAATCATTGACTTGTATTGCCTTTGATATGTAGATTTCGAATCATCATCTTTGCTCAACTTACAACTGGTTTTCATGGGAGAGATAACTGGTTTGCAATCTTCCATTCTGAACCTCTTTAGCATTTCTCTGATATACTTGGTTTGAGAAATAAAAATTCCTTGGTTTCTTTGACATATCTGAAGTCCCAGAAAGAAGGATAGTTCTCCAAGTAATGACATTTCAAATTCATTCTGCATGTCTTTTGCAAATTTCTGGCTTAACCTGTCATCATCACTACCAAAAATAATATCATCAACATAAATTTCAATTAATAAAATATTGCCTTGAGTTACCTTGATGTAGAGGTTGTTGTCTGCACTTCCTTTCCATAGTTCGTAGGGAGTTTTGTCATTGTTGTTTCTGAGCATTAATCTATTTTGAATGTGAATTGATGTATGCACTGCATGTATCCAAAAAATATCTATCAATTTGGAATCCATTAGCATTGTTAGATCCATTTCCTATGTAATTATCATCCATTATGATAATGTTCATTTTTTTTTGAATCACTCTCTGAACCAATCTATGAATCCGTTCTGTCGTCCACTATCATATATCTATCCAAACCTACTAAGTGTTCTTATGAATCCATCTCTGTCCATATTGTCCAAGACTCTACTTGTGCAATTGTCCATAATGCTGACCCATTTATCACTATACTATCATGAAGTCTTGATTAATCTATCAAACTGTACTTCTGTTAATTGATTGCTCTGAATCTATCTTCTCAAACTCTACAAGATGCTCGAAGGATGGTTCCTTGGTCTGTCACAGCTATCGCATACACTCCCCCTGTCTAATATTCATATTACTTGGGAGTCTCTAAGCCAGATGACTCAGAACAATTCTTGCTCCGATGTGTATTCATCGTCATCTTCTTTGGTAGATTCATCATCATCTTCATTGGTAGATTCATTATCTCTCTGAGCTCTAACTTCTTTCTTTCTATCTATGGATTCATCTTTCACTACAATGCCTCAAAGTACAATCTCTTGAACCTGTTCCTTATTTACCTGTCCTTCCTTTCTTTCAGTTATTTTCCAAACCTTTCTGTATCTGACATCTTTCATTTTCTCTATAGAATTTTCTTCATCTCGTTTTATTGCCAATCTTGTGATCTCTGGTACTTGGTCTTTGTTCACATGTTCTTCCTATTTTCTTATCCATACTTTCTTATATCTGATATCGGTATTCTCTTTCATGGAATTATCGATCATGCTTCTACAATCACTGGCTATGTGTTCATAGTTATGACATTTGTAACACTCAATGTTACATGCGACCACATCGGCACGGTCTGCTTGAACATTTCTTTTATAATCCCTGCAATCTGCAACCTTATGTCCAAAGTTAGTACAATAAAAACAATGACCATAAAATAATTTTTCATAACTGGGAGTGAATGATCTTCTTTGTGGCGTAGTCCTTCTGAATTTTTTCCTTGACTGATCATGATCATGATTGAAGCTTCTTTGTGGCTTGAACATGGATGGTATTCTTGAACATGTATCTTCAATAGTTTTCTTATATTCTGGTTGACCATGATTCCTTCCCTTGAGTACTTCTGCATAACTCTTTCTATTTTCTTCATTCTTCTTTTCTAGCAACGTAGAGTGCTTCTCTTCATTCTCTAAAACTGATGTGGATGTTTCTGTCTCTTCAACGTTCTTGTTGAGCTTGACGATTTTGACTCTTAGTGTGACAACTTCTTCTTAAAGATTCTCAACCTCTTCTTCTTTCTTCATTATTTGAGACTTCATGACCTCTTCTGTTATCTTTGCTTCTTCAAGTTGGATTTTCAATGTAATTATTTCTTCTTCCAGTCTTTTCTCTTCTTGACCAAACTCTTCCTCAAGTTAGTTTAAGTCATTTGTTCTTTCCTTGAGATGATCCATCAGTGTCTTTTCTCTCTTTTCTTCTTCTTCCTTTTGTGCTGCTATGGTGGCTTCTAAACATTTCTTTTGATATTCTAGAGTTTCTTCAATTCTTCTGGCCTCTTCTAGTTGAGCTCTTAAATTCTTGATGACCTACTGATCTTTTTTGGAACCTTGAACACTTTGTTTTTGCTTCATCATTTTTTTCTTGGATGACTTTTTTTCTTCTCTTTCTTTTCTTAGATATTTAATTGCACTGATCAATTTTTCTTTGTAATCAATTTCTGCTTCATCATACTCTTCCTCTTCTGAATCTGTATGACATGATGAACATCTTTCTTCTTGTTCTATATCTTCATCTTCTTTGGCATTTTCTGAATCTGCGATGGGTGAAGAATATATGTCATGTAACTTATCCCAAAGTTCTTTGGCTGATGAACATTTACCAACATTTTCTCTTACTGGTTTAGGTAATCCTTCCCAAATGAAATCCATTGTTATTTTGTTATTTTTCTTCAATTCCTTCTTGGCTACAGTATTTTCCCTTTTTGAACTATCATATCCTATAACAACTAATAGCTAAATATAATGTCCCTATGCCTGTAAAAATACTTTCATCCTTCTGTTCCACATCTCATACTTAAAACCATTCTGACCATTAAACATTGGTACTCCATTCTCAGAATAATCCATGATCTCCTTCCAGTGGTTAAACTATTTCCTGAAGGAGTCTCACTCTAATACCAATTGTTGGATTACTGAGAGGGGGGATGAATCAGTAATAGAGAAATTTAATCATTTTTAACCATATAATCCAAGTGTTATATCAATGTAGCATTATCATCCAATAACTACAAATTAAATAAACAATGAACAAATGAACAATCATACACATACACAGTACACCAGTGTTTTACCTGGAAACCCAAAGCGGAAGAAAACCACAGAATGTTTTTTCTTACATGTCTTGAAGAATTACATTCATTGGAAGCACCAACTTCCTTTGTTTTCTAGCTGCAACTGGAAGGAGGCTCCAACCCCCTAGTTTCTTAGTCTACAACCTAAGGGAAGCTCCAACTCCCCAATTCTCTGGCTGCAACCAGAAGGAGGCTACAACCCCCTATGTTCTCCGGCTACAACCACCTGTCCTTGCCCCGTCCAACCGCCCTAAAGTAAACCTGTACCAATCAACCTGTACCATGCATCAACCATGGATCAACCTGTACCTCAACCTGTAATCAACCTGCACCATAAACAAGTTCATCAACCATGCACCAACATGCACCAACCAACCTATAATCAACCTGTACCATAAACAAGCGCATAAACCATGCACCAACATGTACCTCAAACTGTAATCAACTTGTACCATAAACAAGTGCATCAACCATGCACCAACCTGTACCTCAACTTGTACCATGAACAAGTGCATCAACCATGCACCAAACCTATACAAATAACCTGTCACAACAACCTGTCACAACAACTTGTCCAAACAACCTATCACAACAACTTTTTTCATCAATTTTATCAACCAAATCAAATCTACTCACCAATATCAATCACCAAGACAACTCTCAAATATGTGCATCAACCAAGTATAACACAACAACTCATAATCATCACCAAGATCAATATGTGCTTATGATAATACAAGTATGCTATATCATCCATAAACCATGTATCAACAATACTACTAACAAGTGCCTCCAACCATGTACCAAGTATGTACCAATCATGTATCAACTACTTATCAACTATGACTCATCAATATGTACCAACACCATCAACTATACACCTCATGTATGTGCCAACTCATCAACTACTTGTCTCAATCATGTACTCAACATGTACCTCAACAAAAATCCCTCATCAATTTCATCACTCAAATATGATTTGTAGCTTTGTAATAGACCTGGTGTATATGATCACATTCCTGCAAACATTCCTCAAATTTAACAACAAGAGACTAACATTTTCATCAAACTTTTCTTTAGTCTCACATGCCTAGTTTTGGATTAGTCAACAAACCTAACTTGAAGTAATGATAACTTTGTACCTATAATGTATAAATATATGAAACTGATACACAATGTTATTCAGTGTGTTTTATGCAACTCTTCCAAGTTTCACTACTTGAAACCTCTCAAAAAAGGAGTTATAGCAAAAATGGCATACCTTGCTGAATTCTGGTTTATTCTAGAGAGCGACTTTGTAGAGCGTGCCCCACACAGAATATTTGTTGAAATGATCTGAAACTGTTACAAAGCATACTACTGACTATACCCTAACCAACACATTTTGTTTCACTGAATGTGGATCTGTTATGAAGAAGTTATGACGTTTTTACCCGAAACATTTGTTTTTTACTAGTTTTAGGACTAGCCACAAACCCTATTTTCCACGGAGTGTAACTCCAAAATACAACGACCCACAAGCTGAATGTTTTTACCACATATACTTGGATATGTTTTCTCAATGAAATATCAATTTCACGGTCTGAAACATTATAGAAAAAATGTTATAGCGAAAATGGTGAGATGACCTGTAAATAACATACCTTAGAAAGTATCGTCAAAAGAATTTATCCTTCCTTGCATTTCAACCTTCTTTTCTTCACCTTCCCTCCGAATTTCGGCTTAGATATCTTTGGTTACCTCAGACACCTATAAATATTCAATATGCTCAAGTGTATCTAAAATGAGAGAGTCTTGCCTCTTATTTATACTCTCCAAGTAGCTTCCTTAAAAACATCTTCTAGGTCACTTGGCCCCACTTTCCTTATTTTAGAGTTAACCCACTTCTAATTTCTCCATTAAATTTATTATTGAAATAATTT
>ML780626.1:54082-96476 GCA_009831015.1 Picea engelmannii
TATATATATAATGTATCTTTATTTTTCACTTACCTTCCTTTAAAAAAAAATTCCTTGTTGGCATTCTCACTTATATTTTTTTTAAATACTTTTTAAAATAATAATTTTGATGTAATTTTAATATATAATTATAGAGTATTACAAAGTAATTTATGGTATAATTAAAATATATGATAATTATTATGTGGAAAGGTGCTTTATAGTTTAGTATGATATGGATATTGTCATATTTTCATGGTACATGTTAATTCAAAAATAATTATTTTTTTTTGATAATATGATGAGATATAAAAATTAATAAAATAATACAAAATATATATATAATAAATTATATTTAAAGAATTTCTAGATCATTTAACATTTAATTTTAATCTTGATTTTTCTTACTAAATAGGGAATTGATACATATTAATGGATATAAGCAAACTAAAGTTAACAACAATGTTTCATGATCCATGTCAAGAACTCAATAGTGAAGTGATCCATCTTAACTAATTTAAGCAAACTAAATTGTGAAATGCATTTATATGAGATCATATTCAATTATACAAACTCATATATATATATTGATATGAGGCATGTGGGAGTTCAATATGTTACCCCTGAAGATGGAACCCATATTGCCCTATATCCATCTTCTAACCATGAGCACATTCACAACATACATAAGCAAAGTCTTCAAGTCAACTATTGATTTTGAATGGCCAAATCATGGGCATTGTTATCAAAGTCATTGAGGACAACATTGAAAATTTTGGACAAAAAATTGAAAATGTTCATAAAATATTGGAACTAAGTATGGATGAGAGTGAATGGAAATTTGCAATGAAACTACAAGAAGCTAGATAAAGAAACTTTGGATTAGGTAACCCAATAAATGTTTAATACTTAATAAATTTCCCATATTAAATACAATGATGTAATATTCACCACAATAGATATTAAATATTAAAATATGCAATATTCACAACAATGGATATTCAATGGCCTTTTTAAATTCCATTCTGAATCCAATTTTCTAGAACAATTTTGACATGATATAACCGAAAAGAAAAATATGAGAGAGGGAATTTCACTAATCTACACCTTTCCTTTTTGTCAAATAGCTGCCCTCACATTTTCACCTCCCTGCATTTCAAAGGGAAAGCACGTGTTTTTTGGTTTATGATTGTGATCACAAAAAATTGACGAGATTGATTATATATAATTGTAGGGTAATCATTACACCTGGCAAATTAAGTTAGTAGTGAGACAACAAATACATAATCAATTAAAAGGTTTAATATCACGATCATGAAATATCGATAAGACTAAATAAATATGTATTAAAATAATTTGGGATCTTGGATTTTAGTTTTGATAATCTATATATTCTATAATTTTTAGTGATTTCAATTTAAATTTGATTTCTACATTCTCATAAAATAAGTTGGTTGCTACATTGAATTCATTATATTCATATATTTTAGTGTTCATAAAGTTGATGATTTTTTACTATATTGTTTATGTTGCATTGCTCTTAGTATAGTGTATTTATTTCAGTGTTTGTATAATGACGGATAAATGTGAATATTATGGTTTGTGCATTGATTCCAATGTTTTTATAGTGGACAAAGGCTACATGAAAAACATTTTCTCACTATTTTGAGATGATTGACTAGATAGAATTGTAGGGAAATTGTTACACTCAGTAAATAAATTTGGTAGTGAAGTAATGAATAACTGATCAATTAGATTATCTCGAGTTGTTATCACATAAAAGGAATTAAAGGAAAATCTCACATGAGCTCCAAATCACAAGCTAATAGAATTGGAATCATGAAGCAAAAGGTCACATGATTCAAACATCTTCAACTCCCGAATGGTGAGGATCCAAACTAGGAGATCATATAAGTCCCACTTCTCTAACTTTTGTTGGGCCTGGATGCCTAAGAATTCATAGAAAAATGTCACGTGAACTTGAAATTCCAAGATCAACAAGTCAAAACCCAAAGGTTGGGTAGTAGGCTCTTAAAATCCATGCATTGATTTCATTACATCGCATAGATTTCAGTGTTCGTAAAGTTCATAATTTTCAACTAAGTTGTTTGTTGCATTGCTTTTAGTATAGTGTATTGATTTCAATGTTTGTACAATAAATGCATTTCATTTATTCTATTTTTCGCATTGATTTCAATGTTTATACATTGGAGAAAGACTAAGTGAAAAGTATTTTCTCACTATTTTGAAACAATAGATTAGATATAATGTAGTGAAATATTACACCTAGTATATGAATTTAGTAGTGAGGTAGCTAATAACTAATCAATTACATGGTTTGAAATCATGATCGCGAAAAAAAAATTAAAGGCAAAGGTTCACATGAGCTCCAAATCACAAGTTGCATGAACTAAGATCACAAAGCAAAAGGTCACATGATTCCAACATCTTCAATTATAGAGGCCCAAATGGCATGAAACTGAACCAAGAGGTCATATATGTCCCGCTTCTCCAACTTTTGTTGGGCTTAGGTGCCTAAGAATCTACAACAAAAGGTCACGCACACTCAAAATTCCAAGGTGATAATGTCAAAATCCCAAGGTTAGGGCAGTCTCCTAGAATTCCAAGTGCACCCTTGGGGGCTAGAGTCTTATTGGTTGACAATATTTCGGTAAGTATTCTTTATGTTGGCCACCTATTGTTGGTTTCATGAATGGGGTCCTTCTTGAGGCTTCATGAAGTCACAAGGATTGATGTTAGAGGAACCGACTATTAATATTGGAAAGAAAGAGAGACAATACATGACCTTTACTACAACATCTCAAGTTAAAGGTTTGAATGGTTTTTTATTTCAACCTCCTTTCTCATATGATTGATACGAAAAAATGTGAAAGTTACTAGTCCTAGCTATATGAAAAGGTGAAGAAGATAGACGGAGAAGATGATTGTGTAATCCATTTGTTAGTTACTATATGTGCCCTACTACTTTCTTACTATTTATCCTTTTTATCATTGAACATTTTTATGTTATAACTATTCACCTTATTCCTTGTGTAACTTTTGAAGTGACCATCTTGATCGAGGCTGTAGATTATAAAAAATACTTAGTAAATTTAAATGATCAAATTTATCTAAAACACACACATATGATCATCTAAAATTTTGATGTGGCTGCCCACACATGGAACCATTCTAGGTCCATCTCAATTCCAGATCTATCAAACAACAGAGAGATCAAATCCTTTGAGGTGCAAACGCTTCTTAGAGCAAAATTTGAGACTTCTAATAAATCCAAAGTTAAAATGAATCTAAATTGATAAAAAAATTTGAAAATTATATTAATTTTTTTTCAATATTATAAAGACTTTTCAAAAATCTAATCTAATTACTTACATATTTTGTTATGAGCTATGAAATTTGAAAATAACACATGGCAAATTTCATTTAAAAAATATAAATACAAGGATGATAACGGTTAAGCTTATAAGTTAACATAATTGTACAAACAAACATATCCACATCATTTTTCATTCCATAAGAGTTCAAGAAGTTAAAATCGCATTGAAATATGGGTATTTTCGTAATATGTTAAAACATATCAAAGATAACATATAACATAGTGTATGGCATAAGCTTTGATCAACCTACAAACTGCCTCAAAAATGTTCCTTTAAATCTTGTGCAAGTGCCTCACAATGCTCCCTTGAATCTTGTGCAGCAAATAGAACACTGTTTTTGTTGAATTACTGAATCTTGTGCAGCAAATAGAAGAGTCTTTGTTGTTTCTTAAAAGAATCAAGCCATTCCTAACAATTTCTTCACATCTTTTTGCAAACATGAAATGGAAAATGTTAGCAACTCTTACTATACTATACAAAGAGTTACTTTAATAGAGATCGTTCTCGTTGGAATGTGCGAATGTGCGGCCAATAGTGAATCCACGACCACGACCATTGTTTGCGATCAGGCTTTCAATCATAAACAGTAGCGATTCATCAGCCTTGAAGGTCTTGTACAATGATATTGAGTGATTTAGACTTCGCTAGAAGATTATATAGAATTAGATCATAGCCTAAATATAATTGTTTTCATATAGTTTTGAGGGTTAGTTTTAATGGTCATGAACTAGACACGAGATCTCTCCTTCAAAGTTGAGAAGGTTATACTTTCAATTCTCTTGATTCCTTGGAGGTTAGACTAAATTTTCCCAAAAAAATAAAGTAAATATATTAAATAAAATATTCAAAGAAACCACATTATACATATACATATGTTATCTCTAAATCCTTAAATATAACAATTTTTGTTATTTTATTTTTTAAGTGAGCCTACTTTGTTTTTATTATTGTTATTTTTTTAATGTAATGCTAACACCTCAACATTTCTCATATTGTGTTGTAGAGCACCTCCCTACTCTCGATGTAACAATAGAAGATACAATTTTTGGAGAGATCTACAACTTTACCACCTTTATGTTATAGAAATTTGAAAGGATATTAATCCCTACTCCAATCGAAGATAAACTTTTTGGGGGGATCTACAACTTTACCACCTTTATGTTATAGAAATTTGGAAGGATATTAATCCCTTATGATAGTTGTAAATATGATGTTCTTCAATTTAAATACAATTTATTATTTCAAAAATATAATAACAACTTCCTACTTATTTCAATAAAAAAATACGAAAAATACTTGTTTGTATTGGGAAGGGACACATCTTTGTCCTTGGCTTTGGGAGACATGTCCTTGTATCTTTTTGTCCCAAGAATGTGTCTTCCCCTCCCATACAATGCTCCTTACTCCTCTAAGTATGAGACAATATTCCATGAAAATCTCAAGGCACATCCCCTTGATACAATCTTAAACTTTGTTTTGTAGGGTCTTATTCCAAGTTTGATGTTCTAATTTTTAAGTGTTTTTTTTTTTTTTGAGTAAGAGTTCTATATATTACCTTTCATGGAGAAAAATTACAGTATCATCAGTGATAGCGAGGATTCACTTGTACTGAATTTCCCCAAGGGGAAACCAATTCAGCCAAGCTCTGTCTATGTATTCAGAATTAAGTTTAAACACAATTTTCGGAATTGCCCCGTGGGGAAACCGATTCGACCAGATCCTCCATTAAAACTTATAAGACAAAAAAAGAAATTGTCTAATGTCATACAAAAAATTGATTGTGCTAAGAGGGATCTTCCAAAAAACTTGAACAGTTGATAGAGTGAAACATGCATGATGACACCTGTAACCTTGTCGCGTCTCAAGTTCTGTGTAGTTCGCGCGTGTTTGTCTCTTTCACGACAGTCTTTTGGATAGATGGAGAAAGAATCGCCTCTGAAGTAGTTGGGTCATCGGTCTCCAGTCCTAGAGCATGTAATGAGCAGAGCAGGGTCGCAAGCAGATATTCAATTTTCTTTGTGCATTGGTCAAAGTGCTCGAACCGAAAGCAGAGGTCATCACCGTCCTGTCTGACCGCAAACACCAAATCCTGTAGTATCGACACCACGTCTTTGAATCTGACACAAGAATCACACTTCGATCTCAGAGGCTCATCCAAATGAGGCTCTTCCAATTGAGCATGGAGCTCCTCCACCTGAGCAGGCAACTCCTCCCGAGATGGCAAAGGGAGAGGAGGGTGGCGGTGAGGGGGCAAAGGGAGGTGGGCTCTCCGGGTGGACCAAGGTCGGCTGTGAAGACGAGGCCATATCCTGGATTGGGTCTGGAGCATAGCCCAAAGAATTTCCTTGGAGGTCAAACCACTCCACACAACATGCCCATGACAAGGACAAAGGTGGGAGACCACTCTGGCCTGGGGAGGAATGGATGGAGGAAGGGGGAGAGAAGCTGGGCGACGAAGCAAGGATAGGCGGATGTCGGAAATGGCCACTTTGTTTTGGAACCAGAGATGTCCTCTCTTCAGCTTCTTGCAGAGCCGAGGCATGTCCAACTGTGAGTGTAGGTGAGGCGGAGATGAGAATGGAAAAACGAGAGTGAACAACAGGCAGAGAACAAATGCAATGGACGGGAGAGACAGAATGGTGTGAGGTTCGTTGGGGGTGATTGCCATAAAAAGAGAGTTGGAGGACGATTTCCCATGCGCGTAGAGTTGACAACCTGCATCGTTCCTCCATCGCTCGGACAAAAGAACCAGAGGAGGCACACTGGGACAATTAGTGAAGAGCTTGCAGTAATGAATGTGAATAGTTCACATCAGTGGGGGAGTTAAATAGAGGGGAGGGTTGCATGCGTTGGTCACATGGTCTATGGAGAGGTGGCAGGCGTTGTCGTCTCCCATCGACGCGTGGACCCTCCTGGCACCCCATATGGGGGGATATCAGTGTTGAGAGCCAAGCAATACAATCCTGGATGATAGCATGATCATTGTGGATGGGGGATATGCAGATAATATCTGGTCCATCTAGAGCCACCCCAATATTGGCTAACTTGTCAGCTCTCTGATTGGCTCTCCGCCGGACATGCGAAGGAATAAGATCTGAGTGAGGCCTAATGAGAGCTGCAATGGCACTAAGTCTTGTGGTAAGACGCCAACAGAGGGAGATTTTGTCTGGGTCAGCCCCGTTAAGAATTTTGGCGAAAAGGATGAGAATGATTTGAGAGTCCCCCTCGATGATCATCTTATGGTGACTGTGTTCCTGAGCAATCTGCAATCCTTTCCTGAGTCCCCATAGCTCCGATGCATTGTTTTTGTTGTGTCCTATGTTGCCTGCAACAATACTCATGATGTTTCCTTGGTAGTTGCGGAGTACCACTCCAAAGCCAGTAGGGCCTGGATTACCTTTGGAGGCCCCATCAAAATTTAAATTAACAAAACCTAGAGAAGGAGGGGACTAATGCGTGGGGCTGCCTGCAGTCTAGAAGCTTTGAAGTTTCTTGGGAGTATGAAGGTTGAGGTTGACGGTCCAACTATCCAGGATGTGCTTTTCTTGGGGAGGGCATGACAAGTCTTCCTCTTTCCAAGGCTGCATGTGGATGATTTCTCTGATGTTATCGTGTATGTGGTTACAAATTGTTTGCCAAGAAAGATGAGGTGAGTGGAAGATCCTCCTATTATGTTCTTTCCAGATCTGCTATAGGATGAAACTCGGAATTAACTGCCATATATGGTTGAGAATGGGAGAGTGAAAAGTTGAGTCTCTCCATCCATCTAAGGTTTCCCTGAGGCCTTCATGATTGCGGTCCATTTTGTGCATGAGTATGGTGCACTGGTCCCAAATTTGTGAACTATAGGAACATATATTAAGCATGTGATTTTGGGATTTTGAGTCTTCCGGGCATAGAGGGCAGACGGAAGGCCCAACAAAGATTCTTTTAGTTAGATTGTCCCAGGTGAGGATACCTTTATGTGCGACAAGCCAGAGGAATGTACTAATTTTTGGCTAGTGTTTGATCCTCCATATTTTTTCCCAGATGTGCTCTTGGGGCAAGAGGTGGAAGTTTTTCTTGATGTCATAAGCTTCTTTAATGGTGAAGGTACCCATCGATGAGTGCCCCCATCTAAGGATGTCCTCTCCTTGAAGAATTTGCATTTTCTTGGAGATGATTAGCTCGTGCCAAGGCTAAAGATCCATGTGTGTTGGTATGTGGAGTTTTGTGTGAGTGGACTTCTAGTGGTGCCATGTTTCCCCAGGTGAGTTCTCTTGCCAATAGTCTACGACTGTGATTAGACCGGCCTGTGTGGTAGGGGCAAGAAAGTGTTCTACCAAAGCGTCTTTCTCTAGAGAAGGCCATTGGTGCCAGGAGTCGTACCAAAAGGAAGTTGTTCGACCATTTCACACTTTCTAGAAGGTGTGTTCTTCAATAAGGGAGTGGTTTTTCTTTGTGGCATTCTAGATCAAAGATATCAAAGATCTCAATGAGTTTTCATTCCAACGGATTAATTGCTTCTCTGCAATGTTTGGTGCATATTTATTTCTCCAATGTCGGGCCTAGAGGTCTTTGGGTTGCTTTAGCCACCTCCACCAAATATTGGCACTGAGAACTTTATTGAGAGTGGTTGGGTCTCGTAGTCCAAGCCCCCCTGTTAGCTTGGGTCTGCACATCTTGTCCCAATTAATCAATGCTATTTTCTGGTCATTCTTAGCCCCTTGCCAAAGAAAATTTCTTCGAAGGTTTTGATGGCGATTAAAATGCAACTGGGTGTCGCTATCACTGAGAAGGAATAGATGGAAAAGCTTTGAAGGATAGATTTGAGAAGGATGAGATGACTGGGAATATTGAGCACGTGAAAAGTCCAATATGAGAGTATTTTTCCCAGGGAGGAAAGGAGCCCCTCCCATGAGCTGTTTCAAAGAGCTTTGTTTATAAGGGGAATGCCAAGGTATTTGGACAGAAGAAAGCTACGCATGAAGCCCATGATGTTGGTAATATGAAGTTGGACAAGGATTGGGGTGTTAAAGAAGAAGATCCGGGATTTTTCTCAGTTGATGTCCATTCCTGAGGCTTCACAGTAAGTATGAAGAATAAGGAGGATTTCTAGTGCTTCTCGGATAGTTGGGGAGCCCAACATTAATGTGTCATCGAAAAAATTCCTGTGGGAGTCAGGGGGATATAAGCCATGTAGGGGGAGTCTCGTTAGGGATCTGCCATCTATAGATGCTTTAATGTAATGACTTAACCCTTTTGCCATGATGATGAAAAGGAAAGGGGACAAGGGGTCCCCTTGTCGTATTTCATGAGAAGGTGAGAAGGGGCAGGAAGGAACACTATTTATTAGTATGGAGAAAAAAACAGAGGAAGTGAGATTTAGAATTCAATCTGTCCATTCAGGGGCAAAGCCAAAGGCCAGTAGAACAAATTTCATGTAAGCTCGGCTTAATTTGCCAAAGGCTTTAGAGAGATCTATCTTTAGTAACATACCTGAAGTGCCCGTACTTTGGAGGGAGTGGATGACTTCATGCGCAAGGATGACATTGTCCAGAATTTGCCTTCCTTCCACATAACCTAACTGTTCAATAGAAATGATGAAGGGAAGGATGGGATTGAGGCATCGAGCAATCACTTTTGTTAACAACTTATAAATAACATTGCAGAGAGAAATTGGTTTGAACTGCTTGGGGTGAGTGACTCGTTCTTCTTTAGGAATGAGGGTGAGGAAAGTGGCATTGAGGGGGGGAAGAACATGTCCATAGATGCGAGAGTCTTCAATAGTTTCCCAAACCTCCTCTCATATCATGGCCCAACAAAAGTGGAAAAAATCTGTCGTGAAGTTGTTCGGACCAGGAGCTTTACCTTCAAGAGTGTCTTGCAAAACTAGGTCTACTTCTTCAATTGTGATTGGTCTTAACAAGGCTTCATTCTGTTCTTGAGTGATGATGTCTGCAATGTGTTGTGTGATATTTTCTATTGAAGGAGATATGTCACCGGGGGGCTCAAACAACAGGTCTTGGTAGTAAGAGACCAGTTCCTGCTCAAGATCTTCATGTTTTTGTAATGTTTGTCCTTGTTCCAGTACCAAGTGCATGATTCGATTGATGTGCCTCCGCTGGATAGTTTCTCGGTGAAAGAACTTGGTATTTCATTCCCCCTCTTGAAGCCACTGTATTCGAGACTTTTGCCTCCATAAAATTTTCTCTTGAGTTCTCCTTTCCTCCAACTGTTGCTTGACTAAAGTTTCCCGCTCTTTGAGTTTGACCGTGAGACCCTGATTTCTAATTTGTATTTGGAGGAGCTCCATTTGATCATTTAGATTCCTTTGGGCCTCAAAGATGTTCCCGAAGTTTTGTTTGTTCTAGAGCTTGAGGCGTTGATTAAATTTTTTTAATCTTTGTTGAAATTGGAACATTTTGGAACCGTGTGGGATGGATGCTTCCTTACACTAAGTTGGGGCCAAGGCTTGGAACTCCAGATGAGTGAGTCAAAAACACTCAAATCTAAAAGGCTTATGCCCTGGGGTGCTTGAAATGTCTAGTGAGAGATGGATTGGCCAGTGATCAAAGCTAGAGGTGTCCAGGATATTGGCTGCCAATGAGAGGCCATCCATCAAGAGGGATTCAAAGACGAGGAAGTGATCAAGGAAACATGCCACCTATTGGGACCCTAAGCGTTGGTTCGTCCAGGTAAAGAGACCGTTTTGAGTTTCTAGGTCTATGAGACAAAGCTTGTCAATTAATTCTTGAAAGTGCACACATTCCGCCTCAAGTCTACGAATTCCACCTCTTTTCTCGTCTAGGTTGCAGATCATGTTGAAGTCACCACCCAGTATCCATCTATGATCAGTGGTGAGGATATCCAACCATTCCAGATTATGAATAAAGTTTATCTTATCCCCATGAGTGGCTGGGCCATAAACATTTGTAAGGTAACCTGGCTTATTGGATCCATTAAGATTGTATTTTGCTGAAATTCTCCATTTAGTGGTGAAGAAATTCTCCAAAACCATAGAGCTAGGGTTCTAGAGAATGGCCAAACCGCTAGCTGCACCTATGGAGTCAATGGCCATTATTTTCCCTATTTTCTAGCATCTGGAGAGGATTTGAATCATTTCTACTCTTGCACATTTTGTTTCTTGAAGTAAAAAAATGTCTGGTTGTTCTGCGATGATACGATCACATAGAAGCCTTTGCTTTCTATGACCGTTGAGACCCCGTATATTCCAAGAGATAATATTCATGATGAGGATGGGGAGGGGAGAGGGGGGAAGCTATTAGAGATGAGATGTATCTGACCCGAGTTTACCATGGAGTGGTCGATTTCATGTATGAGCTTTTGGGTTGATTTTCATCCTCTTTTCTTTTCCTCCTTCTGAGGCTTGCGTGATTATTTCTATGGGATGCCTTGGATTCCCAAGCTTGAGTTAGATCTAACTGCAGAACCTGCTAAGGTGTTGAGAAATACCTTATGGAATTTGCGCAGTTGGTCCGGAGGGATAGTATACAACTCCTTCTTGCGATAAGCTTGTTCTAAATGCTCCAAGTCTATTCCCACGAGGTCTTGTTCATCCAGGTCCATTTCAGTATCTCCTTCTTTAGGGTCAGATGTGTCTCTAGCCTTGTCTTGGGGGGAGGAATATGGACATAGTTGTTCCTAAAACGGGGTTCTTGTTGATGTTCCTTTTGTGTTGTAGTTTCTTGAGGAGGTATCTATGGCTCGTCCATATCTTCAGGAATTTGCTGAAGGACATGAAAGGAATTGTTGGAGGATGGTTCCTTGTTAGTAGTTGGCAGCGTTTTTATGGTGGTTTGGCGTTGCCTTCCAGCCACATGGGTGAAGTCGTCTCTTGATTTGTTTGCTTCTGGGTTATTGGCTTTTCCCATAACCTTTAGAGTGTTGGCATGTTTTGTAGGAAAGAGTGTGCTTGTCATTGATGGAAAGAATAGAAGGTGGAGCAGAAGGAAGAAAAATCTCAGGAGAGTTAACAAATGAAGATCAAAAGATTAGAAGAGATGGCGCGATAAAACTCAGATCAAATCAAAACTGTCGGATCTGCAAGCTAGATCAACGACAGGGATGGATTGCGGGGAGAAAAAGAAGAATTAAACATAATGCTTGTTCCAATCCCACAATTAGCCTAGATCGTTAGATATCATAGCTTCAAAGATATATGACTGCGGTTGATCCAAAAAACAATGAGTTTAAGTCAGATTAAATCGTGATCTTCGGATGCGCAATCGCCAAATCTACGGTAGGGATGAATTGCGGAGATTGAAAGGAGAATTAAACATCGCGCTTGTTCCAATCCCACAATTAGTCAGGATCATCCGATCTTATAGATTCGAAGATCAATGATTGTGGTTGACTTTCCAATAGTGCATATATTCCCATTACGGAGTTGGGTGACGAGTTAAAACACTCGTAGATTCTGGTTGCACAATCATTCTTGATCATGGATCTGCTTCAAGAAACCTCACAACCATTGGATATATTTTGAGTGGAAGGACAGAATAAGCGAGAAAAACGTTTGAGAATTCGATTATGTGAATTCCCGTCAGTCGTCAGATCACTTTCAAGTGGAAGGACATGATAATTTAACAGAGCCGCAACGCTGACGAATCAAGCCGTCGATCTAAGACCATGATTGACGAATAACATTTAGTTTGGGTTTAAAGTCACGAGGAGGTTACGCTCTGAAATGTTTGAGATGTGAAATACCTGAAGCCTGGAAATCTGAAATGAATAAGGACCATTGGATTTGGAGGACAAAGGAGGACCATTGGATCAGGGTTGTTGGTCAAAAGACCATGTCAACAAAAGGGCATAGTGGCAGACCACGTTAGAATACCATGTCAGCAGACCACGTCAGCAAATACTCATGGCATAATCAGGTGATGATAAGCATCAAGAGGAAATTGGCTCGTTCCATGTCAACAAGTGACGTAGGCAAGTTATGTAACTTCAGGAGAATTGCTTCGGGAGTTTCACCACCAAGAAATTCCAAAAGTCCCAAAGGACGAAGGTCCGAAGTCACTCCCAGCCGTCGATCTAAGATACATCATGAGTTAGGTTGATCGTTAGATCAAGGAGATGAACATGTGTCACATCGGGTAATTCGACGCCACGAATTCAGTGGTGCTGTTTGTTTTCTGATCTGAGCATTATTTCTACAGCTTGATTTCAGAATGAGGTATACTTATGTATTTTGCCAAATTCTTTTGTTGATTTAATGAAAGAGCCTACCCATTTGAGAGAAGTACCCGAAGACGTAGTCCACCAAGGATGCACTCCGTTATCAAGTTTATGTGTTTAGATCTGATGCTTATGTCTCTTCATTTTGAGTTTTCCCTTCTTTGATGGTGCACTTTAATTTATTCTCATTTAATGCAATTCTTTATAAGTCACAAAGAAAATATCCCAGGTCATGTTGGTATCAGAGCAGTCGTCTTTGACTTGAATTGTTGAGTGTGAATGCTTACTAGGTCCAAGCATAAATAGGGTGAAGGAAATCTTAAGACTTTCAATCCCGAAGTTGGTCGTGTATCTAGAAGGAAGAAAATGGCAGAAGAGAACAAGTGTGATGAACAGGAGAAAAACTTTCACATGGTATTTTATCACATGTCAGAAATGGTCGAGCAAATGTATGAAGATTATGAGAAGAGGATGAAGAATAAAGGCAAGAAAAAGGAATCTCATGCAGATGACGATGCTTCGGTAAACCAAGGGGCTGGAGGAGATCCTCCTGAGCCTTGTTTTCACCTTTGAGTTCTAATTCTTCTTCCTCTGAGAATTCTCATCATTCTCATCATTCTAGCCATCAAGCCTCTTTTAAGAAACCATTATTAAAGCTTGATGTGAAATTTTCTTTACCTATGTTTAATGGAGATGCTAATCCTAAAAATCTAGAGAATTGGATCTGACAGGTTGAAGTGTATTGTTGTGTTCAACATATTGATGAAGAAGAAGTTAAAGTGCAACTAACTTCTCTTCAATTGGAACGCACCGCTCTCGTATGGTGGGAGAGAAAGCTTCAGGACATAAGTAAGTGTGGTAATCTTCTTTCTTCATGGTCGGAATTTAAATCAGCGATAAGGAAGCAATTTTATCCATTAGGGTATTTACATAAAACAATGATGGAATGGAAAATTTCAAGGCAAAGTAAAGTTCAAACTGTACAAAGTTTCACAGAAGAGTTTAGGAAGAAAGCTCTTGCATTGAACATTCCTTTGGATTCTTATGAAACTTTAATGAAGTATATTGGTGCACTTCACAGTTATATTCATCATACTTTGCTCTTATTTAACCCCACTAGTATTGACGAAGTTTGTGTGAAAGCCACTCACCTTGATAACATGGGGAAACATCTTTAAGAAGATCCCACAAAGAAACCTTCCAATTTCCCACAAAAGAATTTTAAGAAGTTTAAAATGAAGGACAAGAATATCGCTACAGTGACGAGAGAAGGAGGAAAACCATCTTGCACTCATTGCAAGAAGAGAGGTCACGATGAAGAACACTGTTGGAAACTGCATCCGAAGAAGAAACTGAAAAATTTCGGTGGAAAGGGGAAGACAAAGACCATTGCTATAGTGCAACAAGATCTTGGTTCTAATTCAGGAGATGAGGGAAAGATCACAGTGGTTGGAGTACAAGGTAAAGATTCTCTTCATGCTAGTTCAAGTTCCAATGATGAATCTCATGTTTATGAACGAAAGAGGAATGAGTTTTTTCATATAAGAGTTGTATATAAACATACTAAGATAGATACATTATTTGATTTGGGTTCCAAAGTAAACTTAATATCTGAAGCACTTGTCAAAAAGATGGGTCTTGAAACGAAACTACATCCGAAGCCTTATCCTCTTGGTTGGGTATGTGATAAAGCAAAACTTAATGTCACCAAACAATGTAGGATTAGATTTTCCAGTGTTTCAAAATTGATTGATATAGTGGATTTGGATGTTGTACCACTTGATATATGTGGCATAGTGTTGGGAAGTCCTTATCTTTATGATAGAAAAACAGTCTTCTTTTGTCATGAGAACAAATACCACCTTACTAAAGGGGGAGTGGAATACATTGTTAGAGCTCACAACATAAGGGTAAATACAACACTATTTAGTGCAGGTCAAATGAAAAGACTCATAAACACTAATAAGAGATATGTACTCATGGTCGTCAGAGAGAAATATGTCGGGACATTCGACGCTTTCCGAGGGTGTGATCCATCTCATAAAAAGGAATTAACTGTTATTGTTTCTAAGTATGATGATATTTTTTAGGAACCATATGGATTACCTCCTAAGAGGAAAATCCAACATGAGATACACCTTCAACATGATTCTCCTCTTCCTAATGTGAGCATGTACAGGAAGTTAGTTGTGGAGATGACAAAGATCAAGAAGCAGGTACAGGGCTTATTGGATCAAGGGGTCATCAGGCCCAGTTCATCTCCTTGTGGTTCTCTGATCGTGATGGTGCCAAAGAAGGATGGCACATGGTGAATGCGTGTCGATTACTGGGCTTTAAATAAAATCACTGTGAAAAATTGATACCCTCTTCCTGGCATAGATGATTTACTTGATCAATTGAAGAATGTTGTCTATTTCACTAAGTTGGATTTGCACAATGGATATCATCAAATCAGAGTCGCAGAACAAGATGCATGGAAGACTGCCTTTAAAACCAAACAAGGATTGTTTGAGTGGTTAGTTATGTCACTTGGGATTTGCAATGCTCAAACAATTTTCATGCATGTGATGAATGATGTATTCATGCCTTTACTAGCTGACTTTGTGATTGAATATTTAGACGAAATTCTTGTTTTTAGAGGGACTTGGGATGAGCATGTGAGGCATGTAAAGCAAGTATTGGATACTTTGAAAAATGAAAATTTGTATGTAAAACTGTCTAAATGTGAATTTGGAAATACTGCACTTGTGTACTTAGGTCATATTGTAGGAGGAGGACAATTGAAAATTGGCCCTTCCAAAATTGATGTAATTGTAAATTGGCCTGAGCAAAAAAGTGTAACCGAAGTCCAAAGTTTCTTAGCTGCAGTCTAGTATTGGAGGAGATTCATTCCCAACTTCTACTTTATAGTAGCTCCTTTGCATGTCTTAACCAGTGTGAATAACACTTTTCAATGGGAAGAAAAGCAACAAAAAACTTTCAACATTTTGAAGGAGAAGATCAGCACCGCACCAATTTTAGCACCACCGAATCTTCAATAGCCTTTTGAGATCGAGACATATGCCAATAGATACGCCATGGGTCCATTATTGATGCAATATCATAAGCCTATCTGTTACCACTCTGAAACTTTTAACCACGCTGTTGTTAACTATCCTACATATGATAAAGAGTTTTATGCATTAGTCCAGAGTGTAAAGAAATGGAAACACTACTTGTTGGGGAAGGAAAAAATCATACATACAGATCACCAACCCTTACAGTATATTCAAGTGCAAACCAAATTGCAACAATCTTGACACTACAGGTGGATGGGTTTTCTACAACAATTTCACTTGTTAATCAAGTACAAAAAGGGTACAAGTAACAAGGTAGTTGATATGCTTTCTAGACCTCCTATTGCTGCTTCTATTGTTTTGAAGAATGCTTCTTTATATCATGATAGCTATGTAGAACAATATGCCATCTATGAATATTTTAAAGAAGTATATGCGAAGCTAACCTTTGGTGCACATGTATAGAACTATTGTCTAAAGGGAAAATTACTCTACCATCTTGGAAAGTTATGTATTCCTACAAGTGAACGAGTCCATGTAATACGAGAAGCTCATACTTCTCTTGTGTTTGGGAATTTTGGGGTAGGAAAAAATATGGCTCATTTGCAAAGGTTTTGTTACTGGCCTCAAATGAAAGCAATTGTAACTAAATATGTAAAGGGGTGTGTGATGTGTTCTACTTGTAATCCCACTAATAGAAAACTAGGGCTATACTCACCACTTCTTGTTCCATCCCATCCATGGGAAAGTGTATCCATGGATTTTGTAGGGGGATTACCAATGACCAAAGTGGGTCATGATTATTTGTATGTGGTAGTGGATAGGTTCAACAAGATGTGTATCTTGATGCCATGTAAAAATCACATCACTGTTGAACAACCTACTCTCTTCTTTCAACATGTTTGGGTTCACTTTGGGTTACCCACATCCATCATCTCGAATTGATATAATCGATTCCTTGGGGACTTCTGGACTAGCTTGTGGAGAACGATGGACACCAAATTGAAGAGGAGCACTGCTTTCCATCCATAGACCGACAAACAAACAAAGGTGGTAAACCAAACAATGGTACTATTTCTTCGAGGCTACTACAACAAGCGTCCCAAGTTATGGGATGAACAGATACCTATGTACAACATGCATACAACCGAGCTTTACATTAATCCACTTAGAGTTCACCTTTTAAGACATGTTTTGGGTACCTACCAAAGGTTCCTTTTTACTTGATGTATGGGAGAGATGCCGATGTGAATGAAGAATGAACATAGGACAGAGCCCACAATTTCATCCAGAGGATCCAACAAATACACTAGGAAGGTAGGGAACAGTTTGAGAAAATTCAAGCACAGTATAAAGATCAACATGACAAGCACATGGTTGATAATCAGTTCCATGTTCGAGACTGGGTATGGCTTCACATCAACAAGGAGAGATTGACGGGTGAAGGCAAGAAACTCAAGCCTATTCGTTATGGACCCTTCACTATCTTGGGGAAAAGTGGTACCAATGCTTTTCGTCTGGATCTTCCACCTTATATGCAGATTTACTTAGTTGTGAACATTGAGAACTTGAAACTTTTTGAGCCTACCATGATCATGGGTCAAGATGAGGAAGTTTCAATACCTTCAGTTGATGCGTTTACACCTAAGTACTTGGATGAGCTACAAAAAGATATCATCCTAGATAGGAGGATGACGACTTCACGCAAGGGTGATGTTGATTATCTTCGAGTAGGCTTAAAAGGCACACATCCAAGTAAGGCAAAGTGGATCGAGAAGGACAAAGTGAGGGGACTTTTCCCTCACTTACCAATTGATTAATGAAAGATTTTGATGGTCCAAAAATCTCTCAGTGGGAAGTTTTGATCCAAAAAGGATCCAGAGAAGGCTAAGCATAATTCAGAACTCATAGAGGCAACTCAGAACACTCAGAATGGTTCTAGCAGATAGAGAAAGGGAAAAAATTCAAATTTCCCAAAACTCAGTGAAAATGGAATCATCACGAAGAGCGCGTCACAATATTTCTAATGACGCAAATGACTCGTCAAACGGAGTTACAGATTGAAATATATTCGTAGTCAAAGTTTGGTCAACCTAGCCCAGTCAGTAGGGGATGAGTCAGCATCCGTACGGATGACGTCATCATTCGTACAACACACATGGAAGAGTAGGGAAGTGACACATGGCATGTTGATGTCAACATGATGATGTGGTAGCACCGGAGGTTGCACGTGTCACCCGGTTATTGGCTTTTTGGACCGATCCGTGGACCAGTCAGATCGTGCCATGTGGTAGTTTGTACAGTCCGTACGACTGGCGTGGCATGTTGAATTGGCAACGGGTAGCATGGCCCAATGAGAGGCCACCACGTCTCCCAATCCGGGGTTTCCATGTGGAATGCGGGAAACGCCCAATGACAACATGTGAACGAATTTCGCAAAAAAAAATCAGCGGGTCCACCAAATCTGGCGGACCATGCCAACTTTGGAAACCAGTTGGAAGAGCTTCTAGATACTCCGCTAAATTTAGAAGTGGTTAATTTGTATTGCAAATATATATAACCAATATATCAAAAATGGAGTCTGTGGGATTCGACCCAGAAACCTCTGTCGGAGCCCAAGCCTTAATACATTTGCCCATAACCACTATGCCGCAGGTACCACTTGGTACATCTACCCACATTTATTATTAAAAGGTGCAATCCACCGAACTACGAAAGGAGAGGAGTGGAATGTACGACCCGTAGGCACAAATTTTGAGGTGGTATAGTCATTATTGTAGGTTGCAGATCATGTTGAAGTCACCACCCAATATCCATCTATGATCAGTGGTGAGGGTATCCAGCCATTCCAGATTATGAATAAAGTTTATCTTATCCGCATGAGTGGCTGGGCCATAAACATTTGTAAGGTAACCTAGCTTATTGGATCCATTAAGATTATATTTCGGCGAAATTCCCCATTTAGTGGTGAAGAAATTCTCCAAAACCATAGAGCTAGGGTTCTAGAGAATGGCCAAACCGCTAGCCGCACCTATGGAGTTGATGGTCATTATTTTCCTTATTTTCTAGCATTTGGAGAGGATTTGAATCATTTCTACTCCTGCACATTTTGTTTCTTGAAGTAAAAAAATGTTTGGTTGTTCTGCGATGATACGATCACGTAGAAGCCTTTGCTTTCTATGACCGTTGAGACCCTGTATGTTCCAAGAGATAATATTCGTGATGAGGATGGGGAGGGGAGAGGGGGGAAACTATTAGAGATGAGATGTATCTGACCCGAGTTTACCATGGAGTGGTCGATTTCATGTATGAGCTTTTGGGTTGATTTTCATCCTCTTTTCTTTTCCTCCTTCTGAGGCTTGCGTGATTATTTCTATGGGATGCCTTGGATTCCCAAGCTCGAGTTAGATCTGACTGCAAAACCCGCTAAGGAGTTGAGAAATACCTTATGGAATTTGCGCAGTTGGTCCGGAGGGATAGTATACAACTCCTTCTTGCGATAAGCTTATTCTAAATGCTCCAAGTTTATTCCCACGAGGTCTTGTTCATCCAGGTCCATTTCAGTATCTCCTTCTTTAGGGTCAGATGTGTCTCCAGCCTTGTCTTGGGGGGAGGAATATGGACAGAGTTGTTCCTAAATTGGGGTTCTTGTTGATGTTCCTTTTGTGTTGCAGTTTCTTGAGGAGGTATCTGTGGCTCGTCCATATCTTCAGGAATTTGCTAAAGGACATCAAATGAATTGTTGGAGGATGGTTCCTTGTTAGTAGTTGGCAGCGTTTTTATCGTGGTTTGGCGTCGCCTTCCAGCCACATGGGTGAAGTCGTCTCTTGATTTGTTTGCTTCTGGGTTATTGGCTTTTCCCATAACCTTTAGAGTGTTGGCATGTTTTGCAGGAAAGAGTGTGCTTGTCATTGATGGAAAGAATAGAAGGTGGAGCAGAAGGAAGCAAAATCTCAGGAGATTTAACAAATGAATATCAAAATCTTAGAAGAGATGGCGCGATAAAACTCAGATCAAATCAAGACTGTCGGATCTGCAAGCCAGATCAATGACAGGGATGGATTGCAGGGACCAAAAGAAGAATTAAACATAGTGCTTGTTCCAATCCCACAATTATCCTGGATCGTCAGATATCATAGCTTCAAAGATATACGACTGCGGTTGATCCAAAAAACAATGAGTTTAAGTCATATTAAATCGTGATCTTCGGATGCGCAATCGCCAAATCTACGGTAGGGATGAATTACGGAGATTGAAAGGAGAATTAAACATCGCGCTTGTTCCAATCCCATAATTAGTCAGGATCATCCGATCTTATAGATTCGAAGATCAACGATTGTGGTTGACTTTCCAATAGTGCACAGCTTCCCATTACGGAGTTGGGTGACGAGTTAAAACACTCGTAGATTGTGGTTGCACAATCATTCTTGATCATGGATCTGCTTCAAGAAACTTCACAACCATTGGATATATTTTGAGTGGAAGGACAGGATAAGCGAGAAAAACGTTTGAGAATTCGATTATGTGAATTCCCATCAGCCGTCAGATCACTTTCAAGTGGAAGGACATGATAAGTTAACAGAGCCGCAACGCTGACGAATCAAGCCGTTGATCTAAGATCCTGATTGACAAATAACATTTAGTTCGGGTTTAAAGTCGCGAGGAGGTTACGCTCTGAAATGTTTGAGATGTGAAATACCCGAAGCCTGGAAATCTGAAATGAATAGGGACCATTGGATTTGGAGGACAAAGGAGGACCATTGGATCAGGGTTGTTGGTCAAAAGACCATGTCAACAAAAGGGCATAGTGGCAGACCACGTTAGAAGACCATGTCAGTAGACCACGTCAGCAAATACGCATGGCATAATCAGGTGATGACAAGCATCAAGAGGAAATTGGCTCGTTCCATGTCAACAAGTGACGTAGGCAAGTTACATAACTTCGGGAGTTTCACCACCAAGAAATTCCAAAATTCCCAAAGGACGAAGGTCCAAAGTCACTCCCAGCCGTCGATCTAAGATACATCGTGAGTTAGGTTGATCGTTAGATCAAGGAGATGAAAATGTGTCACATCGGGAGATATATGTCGACGTCAACAAGAAACTGTGACAGACCACGTCAGCAGTCTACGTCAGCAAGGACACGTGGCACAGCGAGAAAATGACAAGTGTCAAGTTGAAATCAACATTTTAGGTACGTGCAAATCATGAATCTAAGTGACAGGTGGCAGCTGCTTGGCTTGTGACATGTCATCAAGTGACGCAAGAGTTATGTCACTCCAAGAGTTTTGATATGGGAGTTTTATCACCAGCACTCGCCCAAAGACCCGAAGCCCCGAATGTCAGAGACTCGAAGTGGACACGAGACTTTCGATCTGAAGATCACTTCAAGAGTAGTATCATCCATCGATCTACTACAGTGGAAGGATAGTGTAAGTGAAAACATTAACCAAAAGAAAGCGATCTCCACCATCTTATGATTGAATTAGCAGGTGATCACTCTGGAGGAAAGAACGGGTTGAGATTTGAAATCTTCAAAGTCCGGAGACCCGAGGAGATCTCGACCGTTAATCCGAGAGGGACACGTGTCAGAGGCTTTTCAGCTCCGGAATATTGACGTATGGAGGAAATAAAGGGTTGAGACTCGAAATCTTTGAAGTCCAAAGACCCGAAGGAGATCTCGACCATCGATCTGATGTCGGGTGTGCTATCAACCGTTGATCAAAATACAGTGGAAGGATAGCGTAAGCATAATAGACAAAGTCACAGAGTAAAAGGTGTCCATACATCTCATTGTTTGATTAAGTCCTGGCCGTTGGATTAAGAAATGAAGGATGACTGTAAGGATTAACACTAACCATTGATCTGGTTCCGAGATATAATGTGAACCATCCGATTTTTTAGAGAATTATGATTCAGAAGTTTCAAAAAGTTTGAAACCAAAAAGTTCGGAAGGGAAAAGTGTCGAAGTTACGACAGTCGTCCATTTCAAGAGAATGAATCGTGGTCATTGAATTGATAAGCGCTCAAGCTCTCGTTAAGCTCAGGCATATGGTCACCGCCAGTGATCATGTGAAGGAAGGGGCTTAGAAGCGAAAGAAGCCATAATTCACTAGCTGTAACTAACAGAGAAGACCAAGAGTTTCGACTTCCAAAGAAGCTAAGGAATCTCAGCATAAATCCCATTGATGATTAACACATGGGGATAAACACCAGAGAAGACGAAGAGTTTCCATGATGATCAGGTAGAGTACTCGACGAGAGAAAAAGATGTAGAACAAAGAAGTGATGGTATTCTTCTCGTGGGCTAGGCAGTCATGAGGAAGAGATGTTGTGAACAACCGGTAGGGTAGAACAATGATGCAGTGAAGATCATGAAGAGTCATAGCGCATAGAGGGGAGATGGCTCACAAAGCATAAAATGTAGGAGAACAGAAAGTCCAGGGTATGCGAGTAGAAATAAACTGATGTAGGCAGAGAAGAGCGGTGTAGCAGAACAATGATGAGACTGGTAAGCCATTGATAAATACTATATCACTGTGATAAATTTAAGAAAATAAAAGATTTATATTTCAGGGTGGTAGAGAGGTGCTAGGGAGGACTTTTTTCCTCAAAGGTTCAAGTAGGTGCTTGAACACAGGGAGTTGTAGCTTCCATTTGGTTGTAGCCAGAAAAACCATGGTGGTGGGGTGGTGCAAGGGACAACTATTGTTCTCTGTTATACAGGTTGGTGCCTATGTGACTGGAAGTTGGTGATTCTATCCAGTTGGTGCTGGAACATTTAGGGAGTTGGTGCTAGAGAAACTAGAGAGTTGGTGCTCTCAAAAAGTTGTTGCTTGTAAAATAGAGGTTGTAGCCTTAGGGGGAGTTGGAGCTCATAAGAATGATAATGTACAAAAAATAAAGATTATTTATCATATCAAGAAGAAGAGGTTTTTTCCCTTTATGGGTTTCCTCAAGAAATATCTGTCTCTATATATTTCATGTGTGTGATTGATGTTGAATATTCTATTGCTTACCTCCCTCCATTATTGTGATCGTCATTGAGTGTTATGTAAAGATTTTAAAATAGTCATAATTGTTTAAGCACAGTAACAACTGATTCACCCCCCCCCCTCTCAGTTGTCCAACAATTGGTATCAGATCAGGTTCCTTTTATTTAAAGGTAGATCAGTAAGCTTAAACATGTCAAGTCATGAAGGAACTTCAACCAATAAGGCCCCTCTATTCAATGGAACAAAATTCACCTTCTGGAAAGTTAGGATGAGAACCTACATAATGGATTTAGGTGCAGATGTATGGGATGTGGTAGAGACTGGTTTTGTAAAGTTAGTTGTACTAGCTAATAAGGATAACAAGCTATAATTCAGCTTCAATGCTAAGGCTATGAATGTTATTTTGAGTGGGCTTGCAGAAGCAGAATTTGTAAAAGTTATGCACTTAGAAACTGCCAAAGACATGTGGGACAAACTCATTAGCAATTATGAAGTTAATGAGAAGGTAAAGGATGCCAAGCTTCAAACCTACAGAGTACAGTTTGAACAGCTACAGATGAAAGAAGGTGAAACTATTGGAAAGTACTTTCTGAGATTTGAAGAACTAGTAAATGCAATGAAAGCTCTTGGTGAAAAAATTGAGAAATCCTCTTTAGTTCAAAAAATTTTGAGATCTCTGCCAGATAGGTTCAACCCAAAGGTATCTGCTATATAATCTCTTAATGATCTAAAAGCTTTGTCTTTTGATCAAATTCTAGGAACATTGACTGCATATGAAATGAGGATTGGTAAAGATAAATCCACCACTAGAGAAGCCTCTTTTAAAGCAGATAAGAATGAGGAATATGAGCCTGATGAAATTGAAGAAAAATTTGTGAGAAGACTAAAGAAAGGATCGGGAAAGTATCAAGGCAAGTTGCCCTTCAAGTGTTTTAACTGTGGAAAGATAGGTCACTTTTCATGATCAGAATTATGAAGGTAAAAAGAAGTACAAACCCAAGAGATTTGGTAAAAAGAAAAGTTTATGTGTAAACAATGATGACTCTTCAGAAGACACAGATAATGACTCTTCCTGTGAATATAAGGTTAATGACTTTGTGCTTATGGACAAAGATGATTATGATAATAAAAACACAGGAAGTGATGTTAATGATGAACAAGTTGTGGTTGATATGGAAGGTGAACTAATCATTGCTTTAGAATAGATTGATAGACTCAGACTCAAGAAGAGAAAACAAAAATAGGTGTTGATGAAGTTTGAAAAGAATGGTAAAAAACATGATGAAGACTTTGCCCTACTAAAAGTGGAGTTAGAAGAGGCAAAGAAGATAGAGGACATTATGAAACAACAATTATCAGAAAATAAGGCAACATGTGAAACCTTGGAAGAAGAGTTAGTAAAAACCAGAAAAGAGATGGAGAAGTTTAAAGCATTGTATCTCCAAAATATTCCAAGCATTAAAGCCTCAACATAACTAAATGACATTCTAAACAAACATAGATCTCCCTTGTTGAAGACTGTTTTAGTATATGTAAGTGGTTCAAGCAGCAAAGAACCGATAAAGATGATCAACTTCCAAGTCAGTAGACAATCAGACCATGAGAGTACTCTGTCACCAAAATCTAATAAAGACAAGATGATCCCTGATAAAAAACAAAGAGGTCAGAAGATGGAGCAAAAATTTCCAAGAAGAAGGCCATCCATGGTTACTGTTTTTACTGTTCTAATTTTGGTCAAGAAGGTACCAAAATTTCTTCCATGGTTACTGTTTTTACTGTTCTAATTTTGGTCATAAGATTGCAAATTGTCAAATTAAGTTTAGAGACATGCAACTGAGGAGGTTAAAAAACAAACAATCTTTACAACATAGAACTAAGCAGCCAATGAATAGACAACGTAGCGCCAATCACTTTGACCTACTGAACAATGAGCTTGAATGTTATAACTGTCATAACTCCGGCCACAAAGCTGCAAACTGCCATATGAAGAATTACAAAACAGATATAAAGATAAAACCCTTAGCTAAAATTGTTAGCACATGGAAAAAGAAAGATAGTGAAAATTGTGGTCTAGTACTTTCAGCTCAAAAACAAAAAGACCCTTGGTATATAGACATTGGATGTTCCAAGCACATGACTGGAGACAAGGATAAGTTTCTATCTATAAGTAAAGGCAAAACAGGGAATGTGACCTTTGGAAATGATGAACGAGGTAAAATCAAGGGTAAAGGGATGGTGAGTTTAAGTAATGGCACAGGAAAATCCCAGGATGTCCTACTTGTAGATGGGTTGAAACATAATTTTCTCAGTGTAAGTCAAATGTGTGACAGAGGATGTGAAGTGGTGTTCACTTCCAAAGATTGTAAGATAAAATCTATAAATTCAGGACAAGTGGTGGCTAAAGGCATAAGGACAGATAATAATGTATATGTGCTGAAAGAAGATAGATAAGAGTGTCATCTAAGAAAACATGATGAGAGCTGGTTATGGCATAGGAGACTTGGACATATAAACTTTGACCACTTAATCAAGCTCAAAAATATTGAGGCAGTAAAATATCTTCCAAGAATATCAAAGCCACAAGAATCTGTGTGTAAACTATGCCAAGTAGGAAAGATAACCGGGACATAGTTTAAATCCAAGAACTCTACTTCAATAGAGAAACCACTCCAATTAGTTCATATGGATCTATGTGGACCATCAAGATAGGAAGAAAGAGGGAAGGAAAACTACTTCATGCTGATCATTGATGATTACTCCAAACTCACTTGGGTTGCTTTTCTCAAAGAAAAAGCTGAAGCATTTGAGAAATTTAAAATATTTAAGGCTTTAACTGAGAATCAAATAGGCAACAGATTAGAGGTTGTAAGATCAGACATAGGAGGAGAATTTATGTCAAGTGATTTCAAGGAATTCTGTGATAAACATGGGATCACAAGAGAATACACAATCCCAGGAACTCCACAAGAAAATGGAGTATTTGAGAGGAAAAACAGAACATTTCAACAAATGGCCAGGTCAATGATGAATGAGAAGAACATTGGTCAAACCTACTGGGTAGAAGCAATACACACAACAGTCCATATTCTTAACAAAGCTCATCTCTGACCACACAGTGACAAGACACCTTATGAACTGTGGCATGGAAGACCTGCTACAATCAAACACTTCAAAGTCTTTGGGAGTAAGTGCTACATAAATAATAATAATGAAAACCTTGGAAAGTATGATGACAGGGTTGATGCAGGCATCTTCTTAGGGTATGCTACAAACAGTAAATGATACATATGCTATAATAAGAGGCCGCATAAATTGGTTGATTGTATTGACATAAAAGTTTATGAAGGAGTCCTAGTAAGAGAGGTGAGCAATACTGAATCAACAAAAAAGGATATAGTTGAAGTTGAATCTGAACAGGTCCAAGAATCAGAACAAGAAGACTCTGAGTTAGATGAAGATGCAAATACTCAGGCAAACTCAAATCAACAGACAACATCAAATCCTTCCTCCAGGATTACTCAAAAGAATCATCCTGCAAGTCAGATGATTGGTGAGAAAGACAAAGGTGTACAAACCAGGAGAAGGATAATAAAAAACACCGAGCAATCACATATAACCTTCATATCCATGGTGGAAACCAAGAACTTCAATGAAGCCAGTGAAGATGAAAATTGGTTAAAATCAATGAATGAGGAATTGGACCAGATTGAGAAGAACAATACTTGGGAGCTTGTTCCTAGAACTGCAGATAATAATGTAATTGGATCCAAATGGGTGTTTAAGAATAAAATAAATGAACAAGGACAAATTGTTAAGAATAAAGATAGATTGGTCTTTAAGGGTATGCACAAGTTGAAGGACAAGATTTTGATGAAACTTTTGCACTAGTAGCAAGATTGGAAGCCATCATAATGGTTCTTGTCTATGCATGTCATAAGTACTTTAAAGTATATCCGATGGATGTTAAGTCAACTCTTCTTAATGGAGACCTAGAAGAAGAATTATACATGGAGAAACCTGAAGTATTTTCACTGATAAATAATCCTAACTATGTCTGTAAGTTGAAAAAGGCATTATATGGACTGAAACAGGCACCACGAGCATGGTATCATAGACTGGACAAATTTCTACAAGAAAAAGGGTTCAAGAAAGGTATTGTTGACAATAATCTATATAAAATATGAAGGTGATGATTTTTTGGTTGTTGTGGTTTATGTAGATGACATTATCTTTGGATGCACTAATGACCTTTTAGTTCAGTGGTTTTCAGTGGTTTGCTAATTAATGCAGACTGAGTTTGAGATGTCCATGATAGGAGAAATTTCATATTTTCTTGGTTTACGAATCAATCAGAGTTCTGCAGGGATATTTATCTCTTAGGAATAGTATTTGAAAGAGATGTTAAAGAGGTTTTAGATGGAAGATTCCTCTCCTATTAGTACACCTATGGTGGTTGGTTGCAAGCTCAGTAAAGATGATATTTCACCTGATGTTGATCAAAGCACATACCGATCAATGATAGGCAGTCTTCTGTACATCACAACATCCCGTCCTGATATAATGAAGGCTGTTGGAATGGTAGGTCGTTATCAGTCTTCCCCTAAACAAATTCATTTAGCAGTTGTCAAAAGGATATTTAGATATTTGAAGGGTACAATGACTTATGGTCTTTGGTATCCTAGAAATAAGAACTTACAATCAATTGCATATTCAGATGTTGATTGGGAAAACTGTTTAGATGAGAGAAAGAGCACCAGTGGAGGTGAATTATTCTTAGGTGATTTGTTAGTAGCATGGCTTAGTAAGAAGTAGGGATCTATCTCATTATCAACTACAGAGGTATAGTACATTGATGCTTCTACTTGTTGCACTCATATTTTATGGATGATACAAACTCTTGTAGATTTGAAGGTAACTTATACTGATCCAATTCCACTTCACTGTGATAACACCAGTGCCATTAGTGTCTCGAATAATCCTTTTCTCCATTCAAAGACGAAGCATATCCCAATAAATTATCATTTTCTCAAAGAGAAGGTTACAAACAGAGTTGTTCAGTTGAATTATATTCCTTCCACAGAACAAATTGCAGACATCTTTACTAAACCCCTATCCAAGACACCTTTTGAATATCTTTGTCAGAAGCTGGGTGTCATCCCTACTCTCACCTAAGCAAGCCCATCCTGTCGGGGGGAGTATGTGTTGGTTTAATATCTGATACCTCTGAAAAGTACTGCAACAACTCAGGGGGAGCATGTTTTCTTTGACATTGATGTCAAAGGGGGAGAAAATGAGTGGTCTAGATGCTACAGTTGGAGGTCCAAGCAGTCTAGCACAACCTTTGAGGGTTTCCATCAATTCCAAAGGGGGAGATTGTTGGCATGTTTTGCAGGAAAGAGTGTGCTTGTCATTGATGGCAAGAATAGAAGGCGAAGCAAGAGGAAGAAAAATCTCAGAAGAGTTAATGAATGAAGATCAAAAGCTCAAAAGAGATGGCACGATAAAACTCGGATCAAATCAAGACCGTTGGATCTGCAAGACAGATCAATGATAGGGATGGATTGCAGGGAGTGAAAGAAAAATTAAACATCACACTTGTTCCAATCCCACAATTAACCTAGATTGTCAGATCTCATAGCTTCAAATATCTACGACTGTGGTTGATCCAACAAACAATGAGTTTAAGTCCGATTAAATTGTGACCGTCAAATGTGCAATTTCCAAATCTACGGTAGGGATGAATTGCGGAGATTGAAAGGAGAATTAAACATCACGCTTGTTCCAATCCCGCAATCAGTCAGGACCATCCAATCTTATAGCTTCGAATATCAACGATTGTGGTTGACTTTCCTATAGCACATATTCCCATTATGGAGTTGGGTGACGAGATAAAACACTCGCAGATTATGGTTGCACAATCATTCTTGATCGTGGATACGCTTCAAGAAACTTCACAACCGTTGGATCACTTTTGAATGGAAGGACAGGATAAGCGAGAAACAAGTTTGAGAATTCAATTATGCGAATTCCCGTCAGTCGTCGGATTACTTTCAAGTGGAAGGACAGGATAAGCTAATAGAGCCGCAACGCTGACTGATCAAGTCGTCGATCTAAGATCCTGATTGAAGAATAACATTTAGTTCAGGTTTAAATTCGCGAGGAGTTTATGCTCTAGAATATTTGATATGTGAAATACCCGAAGCCCGAAAATCTGAAATGAATAAGGACCGTCGGATTTGGAGGACAAACGAGGACTATTGGATCAGGGTTGTTGGTCAGCAGACCACATCAACAAAAGGGCATAGTGGTAGAACACATCGACAGACCATGTCAGCAGACCACATCAGCAAATATGCATGGCATAATCAGGTGATGACAAGTGTCAAGAGGAAATTGGCTCATTCCATGTCAACAAGTGACGTAGGCAAGTTATGTTACTTTGGGAGAATTGCTTCAAGATTTTCACCACCAAGAAATTCCAAAAGTCCCGGAGGACAAAGGTTCGAAATCACTCTCAGCCGTCGATATAAGATACATCACGAGTTAGGCTGACCATTAGATCAAGGAGATGAACATGTGTCACATCGGGTAATTCGACGCCACGAATTCAGTGGTGCTGTTTGTTTTCTGATCTGAGCATTATTTCTGCAGCTTGATTTCAGAATGAGGTATACTTATGTATTTTTCCAAATTCTTTTGTTGATTTAATGAAAGAGCCTACCCATTTGAGAGAAGGACCCGAAGACGTAGTCCACCAAGGATGCACTCCGTTATCAAGTTTATGTGTTTAGATTTGATGCTTATGTCTCTTCATTTTGAGTTTTCCCTTCTTTGATGGTGCACTTTAATTTATTCTCATTTAATGCAATTCTTTATAAGTCACAAAGAAAATATCGTAGGTCATGTTGGTATCAGAGAAGTCGTCTTTGACTTGAATTGTTGAGTGTGAATGCTTACTAGGTCCAAGCATAAATAGGGTGAAGGAAATATTAAGACTTTCAATACCGAAGTTGGTCGTGTATCTAGAAGGAAGAAAATGGCAGAAGAGAACAAGTGTGATGAACAGGAGAAAAACTTTCACATGGTATTTTATTGCATGTCAGAAATGGTCGAGCGAATGTATGAAGATTATGAGAAGAGGATGAAGAAGAAAGGCAAGGAAAAGGAATCTCATGCAGATGATGATGCTTCAGTAAACCAAGGGGCTGGAGGAGATCCTCCTGAGCCTTGTCTTCACCTTTGAGTTCTAATTCTTATTCCTCTGAGCATTCTCATCATTCTAGCCATAAAGCCTCTTTTAAGAAACCATTATTAAAGCTTGATGTGAAATTTTCTTTACCTGTGTTTAATGGAGATGCTAATCCTAAAAAGCTAGAGAATTGGATCTGACAGGTTGAAGTGTATTGCTGTGTTCAACATATTGATGAAGAAGAAGTTAAAGTGCAACTAGCTTCTCTTTAATTGGAACACACCGCTCTCGTATGGTGGGAGAGAAAGCTTCAGGACATAAGTAAGTGTGGTAATCTTCTTTCTTCATGGTCGGAATTTAAATCAGTGATAAGGAAACAATTTTATCCATTAGGGTATTTACATAAAACAATGATGGAATGAAAAATTTCAAGGCAAAGTAAAGTTCAAACTGTACAAAGTTTCACAGAAGAGTTTAGGAAGAAAGCTCTTGCATTGAAAATTCCTTTGGATTCTTATGAAACTTTAATGAAGTATATTGGCGCACTTCACAGTTATATTCATAATACTTTGCTCTTTTTTAACCCCACTAGTATTGACGAAGTTTGTGTGCAAGCCACTCACCTTGATAACATGGGGAAACATCTTTAAGAAGATCCCACAAAGAAACCTTCCAATTTCCCACAAAAGAATTTTAAGAAGTTTAAAATGAAGGACAATAATATCGCTAAAGTGACGAGAGAAGGAGGAAAACCATCTTGCACTCATTGCAAGAAGAGAGGTCACGATGAAGAACACTGTTGGAAACTGCATCCGAAGAAGAAACTGAAAAAGTTCGGTGGAAAGGGGAAGACAAAGACCATTGCCATAGTGCAACAAGATCTTGGTTCTGATTCAGGAGATGAGGGAAAGATCACAGTGGTTGGAGTACAAGGTAAAGATTCTCTTTATGCTAGTTCAAGTTCCAATGATGAATCTCATGTTTATGAACGAAAGAGGAATGAGTTTTTTCATATAAGAGTTGTATCTAAACATACTAAGAAAGATACATTATTTGATCTGGGTTCCAAAGTAAACTTAATATTTGAAGCACTTGTCAAAAAGATGGGTCTTGAAACGAAACTACATCCGAAGCCTTATCCTCTTGGTTGGGTATGTGATAAAGCAAAACTTAATGTCACCAAACAATGTAGGATTAGATTTTCTATTGTTTCAAAATTGATTGATGAAGTGGATTTGGATGTTGTACCACTTGATATATGTGGCATAGTGTTGGGAAGTCCTTATCTTTATGATAGAAAAGTAGTCTTCTTTCATCATGAGAACAAATACCACCTTACTAAAGGGGGAGTGGAATACATTGTTAGAGCTCACAACATAAGGGTAAATAAAACACTTGTTAGTGCAGGGCAAATGAAAAGACTCATAAACACTAATAAGGGATATGTACTCATGGTCGTCAGAGAGAAATATGTTGGGACATTCGATGCTTTCCGAGGGTGTGATCCATCTCATAAAAAGGAATTAACTGTTATTGTTTCTAAGTATGATGATATTTTTTAGGAACCAAATGGATTACCTCCTAAGAGGGAAATCCAACATGAGATACACCTTCAACATGATTCTCCTCTTCCTAATGTGGGCATGTACAGGATGTTAGTTGTGGAGATGATAGAGATCAAGAAGCAGGTACAAGGCTTATTGGATCAAGGGGTCATCAGGCCCAGTTCATCTCCTTGTGGTTCTCTAATCATGATGGTGCCAAAGAAGGATGGCACATGGCGAATGTGTGCCGATTACCGGGATTTAAATAAAATCAAGGTGAAAAATTGATACCCTCTTCCTCGCATAGATGATTTACTTGATCAATTGAAGAATGTTGTCTATTTCACTAAGTTGGATTTGCGCAATGGATATCATCAAATCAGAGTCGCAGAACAAGATGCATGGAAGATTGCCTTTAAAACCAAACAAGGATTGTTTGAGTGGTTAGTTATGTCGCTTGGGCTTTGCAATGCTCAAACAATTTTCATGCGTGTGATGAATGATGTATTCATGCCTTTACTAGCTGACTTTGTGATTGAATATTTAGATGGAATTCTTGTTTTTAGAGGGACTTGGGATGAGCATGTGAGGCATGTAAAGAAAGTATTGGATACTTTGCAAAGGGAAAATTTGTACGTAAAACTGTCTAAATGTGAATTTGGAAATACTGCACTTGTGTACTTAGGTCATATTGTAGGAGGAGGACAATTGAAAATTGGCCCTTCCAAAATTGATGTAATTGTAAATTGGCCTGAGAAAAAAAGTGTAACCGAAGTCCAAAGTTTCTTAGCTGCAGTCTAGTATTGGAGGAGATTCATTCCCAACTTCTCCTTTATAGTAGCTCCTTTGCATGTCTTAACCAGTGTGAATAACACTTTTCAATGGGAAGAAAAGCAACAAAAATCTTTCAACATTTTGAAGGAGAAGATCAGTACTGCACCAACTTTAGCACCACCAAATCTTCAACAGCCTTTTGAGATCGAGACATATGCCAACAGATATGCCATGGGTCCATTATTGATGCAATATCATAAGCCTATCTGTTACCACTCTGAAACTTTTAACCAAGCTGTTGTTAACTATCCTACATATGATAAAGAGTTGTATGCATTAGTCCATAGTGTAAAGAAATGGAAACACTAGTTGTTGGGGAAGGAAACAATCATACATACATATCACCAACCCTTACAGTATATTCAAGCGTAGACCAAATTGCAACAATCTCGACACTACAGGTGGATGGGTTTTCTACAACAATTTCACTTGGTAATAAAGTACAAAAAGGGTACAAGTAACAAGGTAGTTGATATGCTTTCTAGACCTCCTATTGCTGCTTCTATTTTTTTGAAGAATGCTTCTTTATATCATGATAGCTATGTAGAACAATATGCCATCTATGAATATTTTAAAGAAGTATATGCGAAGCTAACCCTTGGTACATAGGTAGAGAACTATTGTCTGAAGGGAAAATTACTCTACCATCTTGGAAACTTATGTATTCCTACAAGTGAACGAGTCCATGTAATACGAGAAGCTCATACTTCTCTTGTGTCTGGGAATTTTGGGGTAGGAAAAAATATGGCTCATTTGCAAAGGTTTTGTTACTGGCCTCAAATGAAAGCAATTGTAACTAAATATGTAAAGGGGTGTGTGATGTGTTCTACTTGTAAGCCCACTAATAGAAAACTAGGGCTATAGTCACCACTTCTTGTTCCATCCCATCCATGGGAAAGTGTATCCATGGATTTTGTAGGGGGTTTACCAATGACCAAAGTGGGTCATGATTATTTGTATGTGGTAGTGGATAGGTTCAACAAGATGTGTATCTTGATGCCATGTAAAAATCATATCACTGTTGAACAACCTACTGTCTTCTTTCAACATGTTTGGGTTCACTTTGGGTTACCCACATCCATCGTCTCGAATTGATATACTCGATTCCTTGGGGACTTCTGGACTAGCTTGTGGAGAACGATGGACACCAAATTGAAGAGGAGCACTTCTTTCCATCCATAGACCGACGAACAAACAAAGGTGGTAAACCGAACAATGGTACTATTTCTTCAAGGCTACTACAGCAAGCGTCCCAAGTTATGGGATGAACAGATACCTATGTACAACATGCATACAACCGAGCTTTACATTAATCCACTTAGAGTTCACCTTTTGAGACATGTTTGGGTACCTACCAAAGGTTCCTTTTTACTTGATGTATGGGAGAGATGCCGATGTGAATGAAGAACGAACAGAGGACAGAGCCCACAATTTCATCCAGAGGATCCAACAGATACACTAGGAAGGTAGGGAACAGTTTGAGAAAATTCAAGCACAGTATAAAGATCAACATGACAAGCACATGGTTGATCATCAGTTCCATGTTGGAGATCGAGTATGGCTTCACATCAACAAGGAGAGATTGACGGGTGAAGGCAAGAAACTCAAGCCCATTCGTTATGGACCCTTCACTATGTTGGAGAAAAGTGGTACCAATGCTTTTCGTCTGGATCTTCCACCTTATATGCAGATTTACTTAGTTGTGAACATTGAGAACTTGAAACTTTTTGAGCCTCCCATGATCATGGGTCAAGATGAGGAAGTTTCAATACCTTCAGTTGATGCGTTTGCACCTGAGTACTTGGATGAGCTATAGAAAGATATCATCCTAGATAGGAGGATGACGACTTCACACAAGGGTGATGTTGATTATCTTCGAGTAGGCTTAAAAGGCACACATCCAAGTAAGGCAAAGTGGATCGAGAAGGACAAAGTGAGGGGACTTTTCCCTCACTTACCAATTGGTTAATGAAAGATTTTGGTGGTCCAAAAATCTCTCAGTGGGAAGGTGTGATCCAAAAAGGATCCAGAGAAGGCTAAGCATAATTCAGAACTCATAGAGGCAACTCAGAACACTCAGAATGGTCCTAGCAGATAGAGAAAGGGAAAAAATTCAAATTTCCCAAAACTCAGTGAAAATTGAATGATCACGAAGAGCGCGTCACAATATTTCTAATGACGCAAATGACTCGTCAAATGGAGTTACAGATTGAAATATATTCGTAGTCAAAGTTTGGTCAACCTAGCCCAGTTAGTAGGGGATGAGTCAGCATCCGTACGGATGATGTCATCATTTGTACAACACACATGGAAGAGTAGGGAAGTGACACATGGCATGCTGACATCAACATGATGATGTGGTAGCACCAGAGGCTGCACGTGTCACTCGGTTATTGGCTTTTCAGACCGATCTGTGGACTAGTCAGATCGTGCCATGTGGTAGTCTGTACAGTCCGTACGACTGGCGTGGCATGTTGAATTGGCAGGGGGCAGCATGGCCCAATGAGAGGCCACCATGTCTCCCAATCAGGGGTTTCCATGTGGCAGGAGGGAAACGCCCAATGACAACATGTGAACGAATTTCGCAAACAAAAATCAGCGGGTCCGCCAAATCTGGCGGACCACGCCAACTTTGGAAACCAGTTGGAAGAGCTTCTAGATACTTCGCTAAATTTAGCGGTGGTTCATTTGTATTGCAAATATATATAACCAATATACCAAAAATGGAGTCTGTGGGATTCGACCCCAGAACCTCTGTCGGAGCCCAAGCCTTAATACATTCGCCCATAACCACTATGCCGTGGGTACCACTTGGTACATCTACCCACATTTATTATTAAAAGGTGAAATCCACCCAACTACGAAAGGAGAGGAGTGGAATGTACGACCTATAGGCACAAATTTCAAGGTGGTATAGTCATTATTGCAGGTTGCAGAGGGCATGCAAACCGAGATCAAATTCTTCTTGATCCTGGGAGTGCCAGAGTCATATCAGAGCATGGAGATAGTCATTTTTGGGTAATTTGACGCCACAAATTCATTGGTGCTGTCTGTTATCTGATCTGAGCATTATTTTTGTAGCTTGATTTCAAAATGAGGTATAGTTATGTATTTTTCGAAATTCTTTTGCCGAGTTAATGAAATAGCCTACCCATTTGAGAGTAGGACTTGGAGACGTAGTCCACCAGGGACGCACTTTGTTATCAAATTTTTGTGTTCAGATCTGATGCTTATGTCTCTTCATTTTGAGTTTTCCCTTATTTAATGGTGCACTTTAATTTGTGCTCATTTAATGTAATTCATTATAAGTCATGATGAAAAGATCCTGGATCAATGTGACATTGTTTAGGGAAAATGAAAATTTATGCCCCATCCCTTAAACGTTCCAACTAAGGGGTTGGGTGTGTTACAACTCGTTACTTAGTTATATATGCACATATAGCCATAGTTATGCTATTTAGTGGTTAAACATATAGTCATGGTTACTGCACACTACTATATAATCATCATCATTAAAGATAAACATACAAACAACTCTAAAGATAAACATGTATTCACATTAGATACATGAAATAACATCCAAACGCACAGTTCTACACAGGGTTACCGTGGTTCACCTCACTCTGTCATATCTACAGGATCCTCTCGTGCACTAGACCCCTATTACCTTGAACTCGTTACTTAGTTATATATGCACATATATCCATAGTTATGTTATTTAATGGTTAAACATACATTCATGGTTACTGTGCACTACTATATCATCATCAACATTAAAGATAAACATATAAACAACTCTAAAGATAAACATGCATTCACATTACATACATGAAATAACATCCAAAAGCACGGTTCTACACAGGGTTACCATGTTTCACCCCACTCCAGGCTACGTCCACAAAATATCGACTTCTTTATTATATTTGAGTGTCTTGGTTGCGCCCTACGCTACAATGGATGCTTACCATACAATTCTCCTCACATATGTAGCTCCTTTACAATGCTTTGCACTTTGAAGCTCTCTTTCTCTCCATCTATATCTATCTCTCTTCGACTCTCTTCATCTCCCAAACTCGCGACACCCTTTACATATCTATACATTATGATCAGATCCTTTTGACACCTCATCGTGAGTTGGCTACAACTCATGCTTGGCTGGCGACAACTCACTATGAGCTGGAAACAACTCATGTTTGGTTGGTCTTCCCGGATTTGTGCTAGGTGTTCTTTCTTGTCCCTCGTCTTCTCCTCTTTCGTCTCTCTTCTTTCTTGATCTTCTTGATCTTCTTTAGCTTCTTTATCTTCTTTTGCCTTTGCCCTTCTTGTGCCTTTTCCCTGTACCTGGCAGGCGGGAAACGCCCAATGACAACATGTGAACGGATTTCGCAAACAAAAATTGGCGGGTCTGCCAATCTGGCGGACCACGCCAACTTTGGAAACCAGTTGGAAGAGCTTCTAGCTACTCTGCTAAAGTTAGCAACGATTCATTTGTATTGCAAGTTCATTTGTATTGCAAATATATATAACCAATATACCAAAAATGGAGTCCGTGGGATTCCATCCCAGAACCTCCATCGGAGCCCAAGCCTTAATACATCCACCCATAACCACTATGCTACGGGTACCACTTGGTACATCCATCCACATTTATTATTAAAAAGGTGCAATCCACCCAACTACGGAAGGAGAGGAGTGGAACGTACGACCCGCAGGCACAAATTTCGAGGTGGTATAGTCATTATTGCAAGTTGCAGAGGGCACGCAAATCGAGACCGAATTCTTCTTGATTCTGGGAGTGCCAAGGTCATATCGGAGCATGGAGATAGTCATTTTTGGGTAATTCGACGCCACAAATTCATTGGTGCTGTCTGTTTTATGATCTGAGCATTATTTTTGCAGCTTGATTTCAGAATGAGGTATACTTATGTATTTTTCCAAATTCTTTTGTTGAGTTAATGAAAGAGCCTACCCATTTGAGAACAGGACCCGGAGACGTAGTCCACCAGGGGCGAACTTCGTTATCAAATTTTTTTGTTCAGATTTGATGCTTATGTCTCTTCATTTTGAGTTTTCCCTTATTTAATGGTGCACTTTAATTTATGCTCATTTAATGCACTTCATTATAAGTCACGATGAAAAGATCCTGGATCAATGTGACATGGTTTAGGGAAAACGAAAATTTATGCCCCATCCCTTAAAAGTTCCAACTAAGGGGTTGGGTGTGTTACAACTCGTTACTTAGTTATATATGCACATATAGCCATAGTTATGCTATTTAGTGGTTAAACATACAATCATGGTTACTGCACACTACTATATAATCATCATCATTAAAGATAAACATACAAACAACTCTAAAGATAAACATGCATTCACATTAGATACATGAAATAACATCCAAAAACACAGTTCTACAGAGGGTTACCGTGGTTCACCTCACTCTATCATATCTACAAGATCCTCTCGCGTAGTAGACCCCTATTACGCTGAACTCGTTACTTAGTTATATATGCACATATATCCATAGTTATGTTATTTAATGGTTAAACATACAGTCATGGTTACTGCGCACTACTATATCATCATCAACATTAAAGATAAACATATAAACAACTCTAAAGATAAACATGCATTCACATTACATACATGAAATAACATCCAAAAGCACGGTTCTACACAGGGTTACAATGTTTCACCCCACTCCGGGCTACGTCCACAAAATATCGATTTCTTTATTATATTTGAGTGTCTTGGTTGTGCCCTACGCTACAATGGATGCTTACCATACAATTCTCCTCACATATGTAGCTCCTTTACAATGCTCTGCACTTTGAAGCTCTCTTTCTCTCCATCTATATCTATCTCTCTTTGACTCTCTTCATCTCCCAAACTCGCGACACCCTTTACATATCTATACATTATGATCAGATCCTTTTGACACCTCATCGTGAGTTGGCTACAACTCATGCTCGGTTGGCTTCAACTCACTATGAGCTGGAAACAACTCATGTTTGGTTGGTCTTCCCGGATTCGCGCTAGCTGTTCTTTCTAGTCCCTCGTCTTCTCCTCTTTCCTCTCTCTTCTTTCTTGATCTTCTTGATCTTCTTTAGCTTCTTTATCTTCTTTTGCCTTCGCCCTTCTTGTGCCTTTTCCCTGTACCTCATCTCTTCTCACTGTTCCATCCCAAAAATTGCCTGTCCAATAGTTTCCATGGATGTGACAACTTGCACTTGATACACACAAGCTAAAAGTTGATGTGAGAGATTTTAAGGAAGCATGGGCAAGAAGGGCAGCGTTTCTCCAAAGTGCATGGGCACCATTACTATAATATTATCCCTTGGACTTATTCCTCTTCCCCTCAGGTGGTATCATAGTGTGCTTTTTCTTCTGTCATAATCTTTTGGTAGATATTATATTTAATATATTTCATTTTTATACATGCTTTTATACAAATTAAGAACATAATGGTAACATCCACATGTAGTCCTGGAAACATAACATCCACCTGCTTGGACTCAAAAACATTCACTAATTAGGTTTTTTCCTTGTACTCCACACTATGGATATTTACAATGCATTTTAAATATTTACAACACAATAAAAAACATTCACTAATTAGGTTTTTTCCTTGAACTCCACATTATGGATATTTACAATGCATTTTAAATATTTACAATACAAGGTGGTCATCACCTAATCCCCATGGCTTGACATCCATCTAATAACCACATACTTGCACCATGATTCAATCCAATCATAATTTAAAAATTAAAACCAAAACATTTCATTTAATAAATAAATTAAAAATTGATAAATGTATTTGGTATACTTGCTTTAAAGATATTAATCTAAAAAGTCAATATATTTTCATTGAAAATTTTAATCTTAAAATCAAAGATGATTTCTTAATTGGAAAAAAAAAAATGATAAATACTTTCCAAAATACAATGTGTGCATCTCCGCATCCCTTTCCATTCAAGAAACATTCAAAAAATACAGAAGACTTATATGTACTACTGATATAGAAATTCATTATCAGAGAAATGGATGAAGTAATGTGCTGAGCTGATCTTATCAGTTTCTGACATAGAAACTTCAATAAGAGCTCAAGAAATTAAAATTGCATTAAAATATAGTCGTTATTATGATGCAGATGAAAGCTTCTTAAGACAAACATGCACTTTAATGAACTTCCAAATTGAGAACAATGTCTACTTCTGTCTATGTCAAATTAAGACAAACATGCAGCAATTAGAACAGAAAGGGTAGAATATGTTGCTAAATTACTGCTGCTTATTTCCTTTTACAAACATAAAGGGTAGAATATGTTGCTGCTCTAAAGAATCAAGCAATTCCTAACAGCTTCTTGACGTCTTTCTGCAAAAATGAAACCCAAAATATTAGAAACTATTTTCAACTTTGCATCCCATTATACTACACTAGAATTTCTTACTCAAAAACCCTTTCAATATTAAAGAAGTTTGTATGCAAAGTGATTAAATAGTGAGCTATTACTAGAAACGATATCATATGATATATGGAACTAACAAAGAGGGTTTGACCAAGACCTCCATATTCATCAGAGACTCGCGTGGGAAATATCCTTTTACATTTCCATCTTTGTCCACCAGAAACTTACTTAAATTCAACTTTAGTCCATAGCTAAAGGTGTGAAAAAGCCCATCTTTCCTTGATTCGCCTGATTTTGATTTCAAAAACTCGTATATATCTTGGCAATTAACTTCGACCTACAACACAGAGCTGCCACTTAACACCAAGGATCCAAAGAAGCAACCAGATGGAGTGGTTAAATTAAATGAATCATCTAGCATAACAAGAGAAGAAATCCAAGGAGGTATAAAATACAGAAGATGAAGACCTTGTCCAATATAGGAAACTCTGCTTTAAAGTGAGTGCAGGCCACTTCTGCAATCTGCACATTATCACCTGGTTCTTGTCCACCAGACTGATTGCATAAACCCAGTATTTCTAATCCTGCAAACAGTTTTCTCAATAGTGTTGTTTTATTGTTATATGTTTTTCACTAAATTTGAAATTACAATTTTTTATTGTTTAACTTGTATTTCTGAATTTAGAAATGAATTTATCACTTTGAACAACCAGAATTAATCACTTAAATATGCACATCCAACAAATTCTCACTAAATTTAGAACAAAATTAAAGATGAAAACTTGGAACAATTAGACTAAAACACAGAAATAACAAGGCACTGCTCTAATGGGGCTGAACGGTCACAGAACCACGAAAATGTGTATACTATCCTCACCGACCTGCCCCTGAACCAAGATACTATTCTTAACAGGCCAAAAGATACTATCCTCACCGACCTGCCCCTGAACCAAGATACTATTCTGAACCAAGATACTATTTTTGGAAACAATGTAATTTTGGAAACAGTGTAAGTTCAGGAAACAATGTAAGTTTGGATAATACCTTGATCCTTGTACTTTGTATACACTTCATTTAACTCATTATAATGAGAGTTAGGCATCTCACTGCAAAACAAAACAAATAGCAATCCATAATCGATGAAGAGCAGAAGATAATTTTGTTCCTCGGATACATTTTTTTAAAACAAATCATATAAAAGGCCCGATTTAACAAAATTACAAAGCCACATGGTATAAAAATCTAATTTTTGCCATTTAATCACATAAATTCTCTCCATTATGAAATCATTGTTACCAAAAGGAAAAATTGCCATTACCATTGACAGCCAAAGTTGACAATGAGTAAAACCTTGCCCTTGTAGATGCTGAGATCCACATCATTACCCCTGATGTCCTGCATACAATTTAACACTATTGATTCAAGAAACATTCAAAAAATACAGAAGACTTATATGTACTGATATAGAAATTCATTATCAGAGAAACGGATGAAGTAATGTGCTTACAGATAATGCAAATGGGTTTACAGATAATGATATCAGAGAAAGAAATTAATACGAATACGAAGAGAGAAATTACCTTGACTGTGAAGTCATAGGCAGAGGAAGACTGGTTTGATGAGCTCCCAGTCATGGCTGTAAAATTAACAGAGAACCTGTAAAAGTAAGATTAAAAGATCAAAGTAAGAACCTGGTTTGGGTGGAAATCATAGATACCTGGTTTGAGGTATTCATCGTATGTGAATCTTCTAAACATAGCAGGATGCTCGTCGTCAATCGATGCTGGTGCAGGAGCGATGACCGCATCTGGAGAAGGACAGTAAAAAGTGGGAATTGAAATGCGTGATTTTGAAGAGCTGACCACAGCGCGATGCAACACACTCCTGTATTTTCCGTTGCTCAGAACCTGCACATACATAATTGCATTCCAACGTCAATTATTTTGAAGTCACACACCATGGGCCCATTGATTCTACAAATGAAAAGTTAAATCAGAAGAGGAGAATGCAAGCAGATTGATGGAACCTGTAATTGATCACCGATGTTGATAACAAAAGAATTAGGAATGGGGTTGATAGCAATCCAGTGTCCATTGTTGAGCACTTGTAAACCGGGTACCTCATCTTGAAGAAGAAGAGTGATGACGTTGGGATCTGAATGGGCTGGTAAACCGAAGGTAAGCTCGGGATTGGGGCACTTGGGATAGTAGTTAACAGCCATGTGTTGCTCGTGTTTTCCCAGTGCTTTGTCGAGGAAGTCGGTCTCCAGTCCCAGGCTCTCCGATATTGCCTCCAGCACCCTCAGAGCAAGTGCCCTTACCTCTCTGCAATACAGACTGCACACTTCTCTGCCATATTCATCAACAACGAGTAAATACAGTGTTCTTAGTATGTTTTGTTTTGCAATTCACAAATCCCTTTTCTCATCGATACCTTCAGACAAATTTTTTTTCAACTTATCTCAAAAACAAAAGCAGTGAAATTGTCTACTTATTAAATCATTCCAAAAATAATCTCTATGTAAAGTTGTAAACACCATGATGCAATTCAAGTGGACGCTGCATACCTATAATCAGCAGGTTTTGAAGGCCAAGTGTGAACATGATCTTCTAACGGATAACAATGATGTCTCAGGTAATCCCGCCAGTTGAAGACTTGCTCTTTATGGATGTTGAAGCTGGTGGACAGACGTGTTTTGCTGGACGGATCGTCGGAATAATATTGTATTCGGTCCTCCACAGGCATTGTGAAAAACTCCTCCGCTATTTCTAGCATCCTGTTGCTCACCACGTCTGGAATGCCGTG
>ML780626.1:105284-118140 GCA_009831015.1 Picea engelmannii
AATGTAATAAATTCATAAAAAAATTTAAGAAGAAAGGAAACATTTGAAATCAAAATCTACATGAATTGATATGACTAGATAAATCCACTGTTGATGTTACGGTAGTTACGGGAGGTATTAACCTCGACGTGTAACCTTTGATGAGACTAGAATATTCCATGAAGCAAGAGAAACCCTAAAACATTGTATAATAAACCTAGAAGACAAGTTGGCTGAAGAGAATAATCAATATTAAGTTATTAGCCTCCATGAAGAGTAGTCTGCCTAGTTAGGTGAATTGGAGCAGTATGAATAGAGGGCGCTAGAGCTCATTTGGACACACTCTGATCCAGATGGATATTGGTGGACACCCATTTATTCCAATTGGCTCCTCGTGTTTATTTTTTATTCAGCACATCTTTCTGTACTGCTTTATAATTGTGAGTTCTACAATTTTGGGGTTGTCTGAAGCCTCACACATTCTCCATGTGGATATGGGTGGCCTCTCGCCTAATCCAACTGGATTATTTTGTATGTTTTCATATCAACACATATTGCTATACTTCCAGGGCTGTTTTGGGGCCCTAAAAATTGTTTTTTTGACTCACCACAGTCAGACTGTAGACAAATTCAGAGTCTGACGACGGAAAGTGTAGTTCTCTGAAAAAAATTTCCAACGGGATATTACGCACCTAAAACGGAGGTCATATACAAAAGTTATGACCCTAGGAAGTTGAGGTACCAAATTACACCAAATTACCCATAGGGCCCACATGACTTTTGGTGTTTCACCTTCTAGGGTTAGGTTTTTGGATGTCTAGGGTTTTGACATTCACGAGTAATATGAAAAGGGCCTATGGAGCCTCATTGTAATCCATTCTACTCAGACAGATGGGTGTAGCATCCACATCTCTTCTTAGATATAGCTACCACCATTCAAGTAAGTTTCAGTTCTGCAGTTTTAGTTTCATTCTATTTCATTATTTAATAGAAGATATTGTTCACTGGATATTTGTGTTATTCTTCCTATCTCTGTGTTTATGATATTCAATTCGTTAATCAGTTAGTTCCGCTCCGAAATCCGGATCAGTGGTATCAGAGCGGTCTTCTCTTCATTTATATTAAATTTTTACAAATTAGTTAAGATGTTTTTAACAATACAATTTCAATTTTTATATTTAATATAAGTATGTTTTTAACAATACAATTTCAATTTTTATATTTCAATTTCCATGTTATAGAGGAAATTGGACATGAGCACAATGATGTATTTTGTCTAGGATTCAAAGAGCATGGAACAAGTGACAACACTATAAATGCTTTCTCATATTCTTTAAAGAAGGAAGAGTAGAAACTTCAACAAATAGGTTAAGAGGAATTTTTATTCTTTATTTATAATTAACATATTTTTTTACATGCAATACGGGGAATCTAGAAGTGAACCATGAGCTAAATATGAGTGATGAATAAATATTTTTTTAAGTGGTAGTCTAAATGCACAATGAATTGGCCTTTTTCAAACTACTCAAAATACTGGGGGAAATCAACATTTTTATCCTAAAATTTGATACGAATCATTTTGAATCAATAAGATATATCATATGTTAACATTGCATATTTTGCTTACGATAGGGGTATTCAAGGGAGTTAAATCTATTTCTGCATTAAAACAACAATTTCCTCAATCCAAAATTGTCAATTAAGCAAAGATTGTATAATCAAATTCCGATGATGGAAAACCATAAAAAGTAAAAAATGTAGAACATTTAGCCTTCTTGATTTGTGTAATCTATGTGTCATATGAATGAGCACTACAAATGTATGAAATAAAATAATCTCATCATTAATGTAGTGGGACAATCACAATTTAATATCTTGTCTTTGGTTGACTTTAACATCATCGAACTCAAATTATACTAACAAAGTTTTTTGTGTCTATCTACTTTATAAAAACCTTCACACTCAATAATATTAGATATTTATTTCTAAATATACAAATTTGTCAACAGTTTCTCAATATGGCTAGAAGGTACATCACCTGCTTCCAAAAAAACAAACATTGTTAGATAATAATGTAATAATTCCAAAACCAAACATTATTAAATAATAATGTAATACATTCATAAAAAAATTTAAGAAGAAAGGAAACATTTGAAATCAAAATCTACATGAACTGATATGACTAGATAAATCCACTATTGATGTTACGGTAGTTGTGGGAGGTATTAACCTCCACATGTAACCTTCAACGAGACTAGAATATTCCGAGAAGCAAGAGAAACCCTAAAACATTGGATAATAAACCTAGAAGACAAGTTGGCTCAAGAGAATAATTAATATTAAGTTATTAGCCTCCATGAAGAGAAGTCGGCCTAGTTAGGTGACTTGGAGCAGTACGAATAGAGGGCGCTAGAGCTCATTTGGACACACTCAATCTCACGACCTCATAAGGAGTAGTGGTGCACATGACTGGAGGAGAGATGCAGTTGTTGCAATGGTGACTTGGTCTTTGGTTATGGTTTGGACATTGTGCTTGGTACGGTAGATTTGGAGAGAGGTATGCTACCTTGGTTGGCTATTAGTTCTAGTGATTGCTTTCAAAATTATTCTTTCTGTCAAGGTTAAGGTGCTCGGGGGTGGCCTTTGTGCCTATGGTTTGGTGACAATATTGAGATATTTTATATGGTGAAATGAGCACACCTATTATTTTAACAGGTTATGGGCCCACACTATCTTCGGACAGTCTAACTACTGGAAGGTATATTGGGAGGATATGCTCAGTTACAGTTAAAGTTGTAGTGATAGTTTTGCTGCAGCAACGAAACCCTAACCCTCTTGTTGAGGCACCTTAAGTGAAGCACTTGAACTAATTCATGGATAGCCTAGTGCACCCTATCCTATCACACCTCCTGTTACTCTCAGCAAGACAAGGTGTAAATTTTTAGTTTTTGGTTGAAGTCAAAGGTTGACCAAGTCAAAGTCAAATTTAACACAACCATGACTTACTCTATGAAGTTAGAAAACAAGTTAGAAGGGGCTTATAACTTCAGAGCATGGAAGTCAAGGATTGACCTCATCCTTGCCAAGAATAAAGTGCTAGATATTGTGAAAGGCAAGATCATGGAACCACAGTTTGAATTAGGAAAAGAGAAGGAACCTCAAAACATTGCAGTTATGGAGAAGTTCAAGGATATTGACATCAATTCTATGAGTATCATAGTGGGCTCTGTAAAGGACCATTTGATACCCTACATTTCTCATCTTGACTCATCTAAGAAAATGTACGATGACCTAACAAACCTCTTCTCAATTAGAAATATTGGACAAGTGATGAGCCTGAAGAATGAACTCAGTGACCCAAATATGACAAAGGATGACACCATAGCTTCATACTTTGTGAAAATTTATTAGTTGAAAGATCAATTACAAGATATCAGAGAAGCCATCCCAGAAAAGGAAGTTGTGAACATAACACTTAATGGGATTTCTAATTCATGGGATGCATTTTCTGCAAGCATCAATACAAGGAAGGAGTTCCCAGCATTAGAATAACTTTGGGCTTGATGTGCACAAGAAGAGATAAGGTTGAACTCTAAAGGAAAACCTCAGAAGGAAGAATATGCTCAATCCTTTGCAACAAAGTTCAAAAGACATGGACGTAAGAAAAAATATGTTTCAAGAAAGAAGTTCAAGAGAGATATGTCAAAGGTACAATGCTTTGAATGCCATGACTATGGCCACTACAAAAGGAATTGTCCTAAACTAACAAAGAAGAGAAAAGAGAGACATTACACATCAACTGCCAATGATGAATAACCTTCAAAGAAGACAAAGCAGGATGAAACATATTTCTTCTATTATCCAGCCCTTACTGGAGCCATTGAAGATGACATGTTGTTGATTGATAGTGGAGCTTCAAGGCATATGACAGGTGACCACAAGAATTTCTAAAGCATGAAGGAAAAGGAGACACTTCATAAAGTGGAGCTTGGAGAAAATAACTCTTATGCAATCAAGGGAATTGGACAAGCTACTATCAATATGGAATCAAGTAACTCTATTTATCTTAGTAATGTTTTATATGTTCTTGGTTTGAAAAATAATCTAGTATCTATTTCTTGTTTGGAAAGAAAGGAGATAGAGTATCTTTTGTGGATGGAAACGTTCTTGTATGGTCTAAATACTCAAAGATAGAAGACGCTAGAGTCATTGGAACTCAAGAAGGAAGGTTGTATAAAATCCTAGGTCATAATACTCAAGCCCTAGTACACGATGAAATCAATCCTAGTGAGTTATGGCATAGAAGGTATGCTCACCTTCATTATCAAGCCTTTCCATCCCTAAAAATAATGGTTGTAGGAATACCAAAATTACAATCAGTACATGAAGGTGTGTGCAGAGGATGTGCACTTGGGAATAATATCAAGAAACCATTTCCAAGCAGTGAGAATAGATCCAAAGGGTTCTTGGACCTAATACATTTAGATGTATGTGGTCCTATTCCAAAGAAGTATCTAGGAGGATCTCTTTACTATGTGACATTTATAGATGACTTCTCAAGAAATACATGGTTATATTTGTTAAATACTAAGGATGAAGTATTTGACAAGTTCCAATAATTCAAGGCTGAAGTAGAGAACCTAACAGATGAAAAGATAAAGGTAATAAGATCTGACAATGGATTAAAATACACCTCCAATGAGCTCATTTCCTTTTGCAGAGAAGCTAGGATTAGGAGGGATCTCATTGTCCCTCACAATCCTCAACAAAATGGTATGGCTGAAATAAAGAATAGAACTATTGAAGAATCAATCAAGGCAATGATGAATGATCAAAATCTATCTATGTTACTATGGGGAGAAGCAGTCATGACAATTGTTTATATTCAAAATAGAAGTCCACATAGAATATTGAAGAACGTGACTCTAGAAGAAGCCTTCTCCAGGAAGAAGCCAAGTGTTGAGCACTTGAGAATATTTGGATGTCCTGTATACATTCATGTTCTAAAGGATAAGAGAAATAAGTTGGAACCTTCAGGAAAGAGAGGAATATTTGTTGGATACAGTCAATTATCAAAAACATATAGAATTTATGTTCCAGGACAATAGAAGGTTGAAGTCAGCAGAGATGTAAATTTTGATGAAAGGATTGCACTCAAGAATTCTATAGAAGGTTCCATAGAATGTTCCATAGACTCCAATTAAGAAGAGGAACATGAAGATACCAAAGAAGAAAGCACATGTTCTCCAAAACACCCCCGTGAAGAACCAGAACCATTATATGAACATGTGGAACCAATTATTGAACCTAAGACTAGAAAGAGACCAACATGGATTGAATCCACCTTGCAAGAAGAAGAAAGACATAAAGCTCCCAATGTCACCCTCAGACAAATAAAGAAATCCAAAAGGTTTTCCATTTATGCAGTTCTCATGAAAAATCTCGTTAATGCAGAACCTTCCACCTTTGAAGAAGTAGTCAAGTGGAAAGAATGGAAGGAGGCCATGATGGAAGAATACCAATCTGTTATGAAAAATGATGTATGGGAAGTTGTTCCTAGACCTAAAGAGAAGTTTTTAGTTACTTCAAAGTTGGTTTACAAGATAAATCATGCCGTAGACGAAAGTATTGACAAATACAACGTGATATTTGTGGCTAGAGGTTTCTCCCAACAGGAGGGAGAAGATTATGATGAGACGTTTGATTCAATTTCCAGATATACCTCTATTAGAGCCATCATATCTATAGAAACTTCCATGTGTTGGAGTTTACATCAGATGGATGTAAATACAACCTTTCTCAATGGAGTGATTGAGGAAGAAGTATACATAGAGTAACCTCAATGTTTTGAGGCAAACCCATGAGAAAACCATGTTTGCAGATTAAAGAAGGCCTTGTATGGACTCAAGCAAGCTCCAAGAGATTGATATGAATGTATTGATAACTATTTGAAAAGACTTGGATTTTCCAAGAGCCTTGTTGATCCAAACCTATACTACAAATTTATGAATGGTGCACCTGTGATTCTACTGTTAAATGTCAATGATTTTTTCTTGACAGGTGCAGAGGCTCTCATTATTCAGTGTAAGAAGGAGCTAGCCTTAGAGTTTGATATGAAGGATCTTGGTCTCATGCACTATTACTTGGGATTAGAAGTATGGCAGAAGCATGGTGAAGTCTTCCTAGGACAAGGGATGTATGTTGTAAAGATCCTTCAGAATTTTGGGATGATGGATTGTCAATCCATGGAAACTCCCATGGTGACAAATTTGAGGAAGTTGAAAGACTCTGATTCTAATCCAGTAGACTCGTCCCTATATTGATAGTTGATTGGCTCCTTGATGTATTTAGTGAATACTAGGATGGACATTTGTTTTGTTGTGAACATGTTGAGCCAGTTCTAGGTGGAACCTAGGCAAGAGCATTGGATAGCTGCAAAGCATATACTGAGATATCTTCGTGGGATGATTACTTATGGTTTGAGGTATGCCTCAAACAGTGATGTACAACTACATGGATTTACTGCTTCATATTGGGCAGGGAGTTCATATGATAAAAAGAGTACTTCTGGACTGTGTTTCATTTTGGGATCTGCTATGATATCACAGGCCAACATAAAGCATAAGTCTGTTGCACTCAACACTGCGGAAGCAGAGTATATTGCAGTTTGTGATGCTTGTATGGAAGCAGTGTGGCTCCGTAAGTTGGTTTCTAGACTGTTTGATCAGGTGCTATATTTGACCATGATATATTGTGATAATCAGAGCTGTGTGAATATCTCAGAGAACCTAGTGTTCCATGACAGGTTGAAGCACATTGATATCAAGTATTATTTTCTCCATGATAAGGTCCAGAGGGGAGAAGTGGTTCTCCAGTATATCTCCAATGCTGAGAAGACTGCAAATATTTTAATGAAGCCTTTTTCCAAGATAAAGTTTGCATTCTCGAGGGGCAAGCTGGGGCTCATGGATATTGCTCCCTTGGTTTAAAGGGAGGAGATGATTTCCTCGGTTGGGAGAGAGAACTGATATGTGGCATCATGGAATGTCAGTGAATTGTAGATTTGTATCATGCTAGTACAACTTAGAGATGGTCATACAACTTAGATATGATGTTTGCATCATGGTTGATATGATCATGCTATTATAGCTCAAATATGATACATATGGTTGGAGTTGTTGATACAGTGTCCTAAGGAACATCGTGCTAGTACAACTTAGAGGTGTCATACAACTTAGATATGATGTATTGACATCATGCTAGTTATGTTAATGCTAGTACAAATTAGAGACGATGTTGGTGAGCCGCATCATGCTAGATATGATCATGCGAGTACAACTTAGATGTGGCATACAACTTAGATATGTTGCAGTGGCCATGCATCATGTTTGATATGTCATGCTAGTATGGCTTAGAGATGATCATAATACTTAAAGATGATGTAGAAGGGATCATGTCATGCTAGATATGATCATGTGAGTACAACTTAGATGTGGCATACAACTTACATATGATGCATTGGCATCATGCTAGATATGTCATGCTAGTACGACTTAGAGATGACACAGTGAGGCATTGATCTACATACCGCGAGTACAACTTAGAGATGGCGTACAACTTAGATATGATGCATTGGCATCATGCTAGTTATGTCATGCTAGTACGAATTAGAAATGATGTAGATGATACTCTGGATCACGCCACTACAACTTAGATATGATTCATTCACATCATGATAGTACGGCTTAGAGGTGATGCAGGCGATGACATTGTTGATGCAGGTTGATATCATATGATATGATTGTTGTGGAGACTATATGTGATGCAGGATCATCTCTCCACGTCAGCCAACCAGCCGGCCGACCAAGTCGGTGGATTTCAAATCGTGCATTCAAGAGATGCGTAGCCCTCATTTAAAATTTGAATGAATGTAAATTAATGACTTAGGCTTTTGAGCTGTGAAGCCGTGCCTTTGTGCAGGCTGTGAATAGATAGGCCTTTAATATTTTGTAAGGCTGAGATCTAGATTCGATCCTGGACTAGACAACCCATTCAATTTAATTGAATAGGGTAGGTAGATAGGAGGGAAGAGCTCGAAGAGCCCCCTTAGGTAAAATATATTTTTGGGGATCTCATTTTGTAATAGTTGAGTCGAGGAGTAGTTGTAAGAGAGGAGAGAAATTTGAGAAGGAGCCAAGACCTTGTTACAGGCCGTGCTCAGGAACATCTTGTACAAAAATAGGCATTTGCTATTTTAATACAAACAACTATTTTTCCTGCATGTCTTTCTGTGTTGAATGAATGTCTGTATGTGTTCTATTATGCTATGAATGTATGTTGTTATCATGCATTTGCAGGAGTGTGTTTGATTTCAGGTGAAGGTCTTTGAAGATTCATACCATGAGGGTGTGACAGAATGCTGCGGGTTCTGATAGTCATGCACAGAGAGTGCATTTATGAATTCTGCGGGTTCAGACAAAGGCGTGCTAGGTGGGCACAGGAACTGAAATCATCAACTCAGAAAAAGACCTTGGAGGTTCCTAAATACCTCAGGAGGCAAGGCTGTGGAGAAGAACACAGTTGCAGATAGAATCTCTCTTTGAGTTTTATAGAGCTCTGCCAGGAGGGCATTGAGCAGGTGCAAGGAGTGCACAGAAGACAGAAACTCTGCTGTGAGTTCTGTGAAGCTCTGCCAGGAGGGCATTGAGCACAGACACAGAGTGATGAGGAAGAACTCTGCTGTGAGTTCAGACAGAAGTCAGAATCACTAAGGATTCTGAGAGCCCTACCAAGATGGCATTGAGCAAGTGCATAGGGTGCACAGGAGGGGACAAAACTGCTGGAAGTTCTGTTAGAAGATACTCTGCCAGGTGGGCATTGAGTAGATGTGCAGATAGGCACAGGAGAAAAGAACTCTTTGATTTCTATGATCTTAGGAAGAGTCCAAGAAGAAGGATCTTCACAGGGTTGTTGAACACCGTGAGCACTCAGTAAGAGGTTTCTTGAGTAAAGAATAGCTAGGAGGGCATTCAAATTCTCCATTACAGGAGAAGGAAGAATGATAAAATCCTTTAGGGGTCTGAGTATTTGAAAAGCTCAGAAGAGATAGCACTTTCATGTGCAAGACCCTGTAGGAGCGCAGAGGTCACAAATCTTCAAGGATTTGAAGAAAAGCTCAGGAGGGACAACGTTCTTACATGCACAGGTGGGATTCAAAGTGTGGAGCTCGCAGAGAAAAGGAGCTAAGGTGGAGGCCTTACGAATTTGGGAAATTCTTCCAAGTCTGGGAAGAAAGCGTTGAAGCTCAGGAGGAGGCACAACAACCGTCTGATCAAACTGTGAAAGAGATCTGGATCGTCGAATTTCCCACATCGAGGAAGTAGTAGAGCGAGCGCACAGAGCAGAAAGAATCTGGACCGTCAGATCTTGGTCCAATTACCTGTCAGCCGTTGGATCTGACAGGAGTTGCATGAGGTTTAAACTTCGTGAACAGGAGGGTGAAAGTCCCGAAAGGCGTCGGGATATCAGGACTTCGGCATTCGAGAATTCAGAAGTCTCGAGGACAGGAGATCGGGAATCTCCAGGGTGAAAACTCCGAACAGATCTGGACTGTCCATCGATTGGGACACATGGCGGAGATCGAGAGTCCGTCAGCATTTCGCATGTCGGGACTTCGGGGATCAAGAGGACAGGATGTCGGAGCATTTCGGCATTTGATTTCACGAAATCGCGAAATGATTGAGGACCGTCCATCATAGGAGGACGCGTGGCGAAAATCCAAGAATTCGGAGAAAATCCCGATAGGAGGGCCATTTCGGCATTTTGGGATTCGGCATTTCGCGAATCCTGAAGACAAGAGACACACGCATTTTGGGAACGGAAGTTCCAAAATCGTGAAAAAGTGGAAAGGCCTGGAAGAATCGGGAAATCGGGATTCGGAGGATCGGGAATAGTTGAGTCGAGGAGTAGTTGTAAGAGAGGAGAGAAATTTGAGAAGGAGCCGAGACCTTGTTACAGGCCGTGTTCAGGAACATCTTGTACAAAAATGGGCATTTGCCATTTTAATACAAACAACAGTTTTTCCTGCATGTATTTCTATGTTGAATGAATGTCTGTATGTGTTCCATTATGCTATGAATGTATGCTGTTATCATGCATTTGCAGGAGTGTGTTTGATTTCAGGTGAAGGTCTTTGAGGCTTCATACCATGAGGGTGTGACAGAGCACTGCGGGTCTGATAGCCGTGCACAGAGAGTGCATTTCTGAATTTTGCGGGTTCAGACAGAGGCGTGCGAGGTGGGCACAGGAACTGAAATCATCAACTTAGAAGATGACCTTGGAGATTTCTAAACACCTCAGGAGGCAAGGCTGTGGAGAAGAACACAGTTGCAGACATAATATCTCTTTGAGTTCTGTAGAGATTTGCCAGGAGGGCATTGAGAAGGTGCAAGGAGTGCATAGAAGACATAAACTATGTTGTGAGTTCTGTGAAGCTCTGCCAGGAGAGCATTGAGCACATGCATAGAGTGTTGAGGAAGAACTCTGATGTGAGTTCAGACAGAAGTCAGAATCACTAAGGATTCTGAGAGCTCTGCCAAGAGGGCATTGAACAGGTGTATAGGGTGCACAGGAGGGGACATAACTGCTGGAAGTTTTGTGAGAAGATACTCTGCCAGGTGGGCATTGAGTAGATGTGCAGATAGGCATAGGAGAAAATAAATCTTTGAGTTCTGTGATCTGAGGAAGAGTCCAAGAAGAAGGATCTTCACAGGGTTGTTGAACACCGTGAGCACTTAGCAAGAGGCTGCTTGAGTAAAGGATAACCAGGAGGGCATTCAAATTCTCCATTTGCAGGAGAAGGAAGAAGGATAAAATCCCTTAGGGGTCTGAGTATTTGAAAAGCTCAAAAGAGATAGCACTTTCGTGTTCAAGACCCTGCAGGAGCGCAGAGGTCACAAATCTTCAAGGATTTGAAGAAAAGCTCAGGAGGGACAACATTTTTACATGCACATGCGGGATTCAAAGTGTGGAGCTCACAGAGAAAAGGAGCTAAGGTGGAGGCCTTAAGAATTTGGGAAATTCTTCCAAGTCTGGGAAGAAAGCGCTGAAGCTCAGGAGGATGCACAACAGTCGTCCGATCAGACTTTGAAACAGATCTGGACCGTCGGATTTCCCACATCTAGGAAGTAGCAGAGCGAGCACACAGAGCAGAAAGAATCTGGACCGTCGTATCTTGGTCCAATTACCCGTCAGCCGTTGGATCTGACAGGAGCTGCACGAGGTTTAAACTCTGTGAACAGGAGGGTGAAAGTCCTGAAAGGCATCGGGATATCGGGACTTTGACATTTGGGAATTCAGAAGTCTTGAGGACAGGAGATCGGGAATCTCCAGGGTGAAAACCCCGAAACAGATCTGGACTATCCATCGGTTGGGACACGTGGTGGAGATCGAGAGTCCATCGGCATTTCGTATGTCGGGACTTCGGGGATCAAGAGGACAGGATGCCGGAGCATTTCGGCATTTGATTTCTCGAAATGATTGAGGAACATCCATCATAGGAGGACACGTGGCAGAAATCCAAGAATTTGGAGAAAATCCCGATAGGAGGGCCATTTCGACATTTTGGGATTCGACATTTCGCGAATCCTGAAGACATGAGACACACGCATTTCGGGAACGGAAGTTCCGAAATCGAAAAAAAGTGGAAAGGCCTGGGAGAATCGGGAAATCGGGATTCGGAGGATCGGGAATCTTGAGGACAAGAGGTCCAATGCATTTCGGCATTTGAAAGCCCAAAATCCCAAAAGGAGATAGGAAGCCCGAAATCACGAAAGGAGATAGGAAGCCGAGAAATTTCCATTTCGGCATTTCGCACATCGGCACTTTGGGTGTTGAGAGGACGGGAGGTCGGGCTCTCGTGTTGGTAAACCCCGAAGGAATTGGGGCTGTGGTCTTATGAAGAGTGGTCACATGGACCAGAGCATAGCCAGGCGGGGCTAAGGCGAGAAAGGCCATTTCGGCTTTTCTACACTTTGGTGTTTGGAAGATCGAGAAGACAGGGGTTCGTGACATCGAGAATCTAGAAAACCCCGAAACCCGAAATTCCATTTCGGGGAAAATTCATCGTCGTGTGTAGAAGACCGTGAGGAAAGATATGTACTTGTGGATCGAGATTTTAACAGAGATTCCAGCAGGGAATCAAAAGAGCAAATTCATCTTGAGGAAGATATTGAACGATCCTTTAGACCGGGAGGTCAGCACAGGGACTCTGTCAAGGAAGAGTGTGCGTCTGCGTCAGTATGTCTCTGGACAATAGATGTGTGCTACTATGGTGGATGTGTTCCACTGGTGGTGACTGTATGTGTCACTTGTTAGTATCCGTGTGCTACTTGGAGTGGTTGTATACCACTTGATAGTAGTTGTGTACCACTATGGATAGACACAGTCGTGTTCCATTGGATAGCAGTGTATTTGATTGCCATGGAGACTATCACTAGTGTTGGAGATGTTTGCTAGCTAGATGGATCATGATGATGGTGCTCGTGATTTGATCTATGAGATCATGAGATAGCCTGTGTATGGTCTATTTGTGCTCCAAACCATTTCCTTTAATACCTCCCTAGCTAGAAGGGAGTGTTGATGTTACGGTAGCTACATGAGGTATTAACCTCCACGTGTATCCTTTGACGAGACTAGAATATTTCGGGAATCAAGAGAAACCCTAAAAAGTTGGATAATAAACCTAGAAGACAAGTTGGCTCAAGATAATAATTAATATTAAGTTATTAGCCTCCAAAAAGAGAAGTCGGCCCAATTAGGTGACTTGGAGCAGTATAAATAGAGGGTGCTTCCGGGACGGCTTCTCATTAACGAATAT
>ML780626.1:124397-152055 GCA_009831015.1 Picea engelmannii
ACAAAATCAATGATTTCATAACTTCTTCTTCCTCAATAAACTCACATATTCTTGAGCAACTTATGCACCCATAAATACAGGTTTCTCTTGCCTCAACAAGCATCTCACCTGTAGAACACGAGTCCCCTCCTGAAAAATATCAAAGGTATACCACATAAACTATAGAAATTAGCCCTGATAAAACCTTGAACATCAATTGAGGACTGCCTGAACAAAAAAAAAGAGCGAGTGGTTAAAGTACTACAAAAAAACAGTGATGCATTCACCTAGGATTACTTTGACATGAAGAGAATCCTCCTAACTTATGCACACACCATATATACATTAAAGAATGGTATATACCCATCTTCCATCCCTAGCACCGGATGAATCCAACACTAAAGGACATAGTTAAGGAAGAACTATATAAATTTCTTGCAACCAACTTTATTTATCCAATTTTCAACAACCAATGGGTCTTTCCTTTATTCATGGTACCAAAGAAGAATGATAGATGGAGGATTTGTGTGGACTATTGAGAACTCAAAAAAGAAACAAACAAGGACCATTTCCCACTCCCATTCATTGACCAGGTCTTGGATACGTTAGCAGGGAAGAAATAGTTTTATTTTCTCGACAGATTCATCAGGTATAACAAGATCCAGATCATGCCCAAAGATCAAGACAAAAAATGTTTAACTGTCCATGGGGGACATTTTATTATCGTGTTCTACCATTCGGGTTATGTAACTCCCCTACCACCTTTCAAAGATATGTAATTGGTATATTCTCTTATCTAATTCATGATTGTGTGGAAATATATATGGATGACTTTGTGACACATGGTGATGAATTTGATGAGGCATTGGAAAATTTAGAGAAAACATTGATCAGGTGTAAAGAATCAAATGTTTCCCTCAACAATGAGAAATGTGATGTTAATTGATGGCATCGTATTAGGGCACCACTTCTCAGCTAAAGGCATCCAAGTGGATACAAAGAAAATCAAGGTAATATTAAATTTTTTTACTCTGTGTTCACAAAAAGACGTACAATTTTTTTTAGGATATGTTGGTTATTACCATCGCTTTATTAAAAATTTCTCACGAATTTCTCATCCATTTTATTCTTTTCTTAACAAATACTCTAAGTTTTTGTGGACAGAAAGCTTCCAACATGCACTTGAAGAAGTAAAAACTAAGGTGTCTAAGGATCCTATTTTAAGAGGACCCGATTGGTCCCTCCCGCTTCATATTTCTACGGATGCATCAAACACCACCATTAGAGTTGTTTTAGGAAAAAGCTAGAAGGACATGATCCATGCACGATCTACTACATCAACAAAAATCTCACACCTGCAGAACTAAATTTTACGGTAATAGAGAAAGAGTTTCTTGTGGTAATACATGCAATTAATAAATTTCAGCATTACATCAAAGGATATCCAATCATATTGCATGTTAATGATGTTGCCATAAAATATATAATAAACAAACTTTAATTTATGCTCATTTAATGAAATTCATTATAAGTCACAATGAAAAGATCCTAGATCAATGTGACATGGTTTAGGGAAAACAAAAATTTATGCCCCATCCCTTAAAAGTTCCAACTAAGGGGTTGGGTCTGTTACAACTCGTTACTTAGTTATATATGCACATATAGCCATAGTTATGCTATTTAGTGGTTAAACATACAATCATGGTTACTACACACTACTATATAATCATCATCATGAAAGATAAACATACAAACAACTCTAAAGATAAACATGCATTCACATTAGATACATGAAATAACATCCAAAAGCACAGTTCTACATAGGGTTACCGTGGTTCACCTCACTCTGTCATATCTACAGGATCCTCTTGCGCACTAGACCCCTATTACCCTGAACTCGTTACTTAGTTATATATGCACATATATCCATAGTTATTTTATTTAATGGTTAAACATATAGTCATGGTTACTGCGCACTACTATATCATCATCAATATTAAAGATACACATATAAACAACTCTACCTTCCTGTGCCTTTTCCCTGTACCTCGTCTCTTGTCACTCTTCCATCCCAAAAACTGCTTGTCCAACAGTTTCCATGGATGTGACAACTTGCACTTGATAAACACAAGCTAAAAGTTGATGTGAGAGATTCTAAGGAAGCATGGTCAAGAAGGGCAACGTTTCTCCAAAGTGCATGGGCACCATTACTATAATATTATCCCTTGGACTTATTCTTCTTCCCCTCATGTGGTATCATAGTGCGCTTTTTCTTCTCTCATAAAATTTTGGTAGATATTATATTTAATATATTTTATTTTTATACATGCTTTTATACAAATTAAGAACATAATGGTAACATCCACGTGTAGTCCTGGAAACATAACATCAACCTGCTTGGACTCACAAACATTCACTCATTAAGTTTTTTCCTTAGACTCCACACTATGAATATTTACAATGCATTTTAAATATTTACAACACAAGGTGGTCATTACCTAGTCCCCATGGCTTGACATCCATCTAATAACCACATACTTGCACCATGATTCAATCCAATCATAATTTAAGAATTAAAACCAAAACATTTCATATAATAAATAAATTAAAAATTGATAAATGCATTTGGTATATTTGCTTTAAAAATATTAATCTAAAAAGTCAATATATCTTTAAAAATTCAATATATCTTCATTGGAGATTTTAATCTTAAAACCAAAGATAATTTCTTACTTGGAAAGAAAAAATGATAAATACTTTAATATAATTGTTTTATGTCTTAAGCCCAGATATTAAGTACTTTGATATACTTAATAATGGCATGTAAAATTTACTTTTTATGCTGTAAATACAAGATAGTGTAGAATATATTGTATGCATATTTGAGATATTTCAATGTGTAGTAATAGTCATATAACTATTTCCACGTTATGCATATTTGCACTTGAGGATTAGACAAAATTATATTCCAAGACTCCTTTTTAAAAATTCTCTTTTTATAAAAGGCTAATAAAATTCTCTTTTAAAAATCGGTATATTCTAAAATCAATGCATTTTATTAATCTAATTAAATTAAAATTAATGAATCTACTACAAGCTATATTAATCTACATGATATGTCACCCTACTTTAGCCAATCAAATTTCTATATAGGGATTAGAAATTGACATGTGCACTGAAATCAATGCATCTAGTTAATATAATTACATGAAAACAACTTCTTAAAATATTTTGCAATTTGCTATCGTTGTTCTAAGAAATTAATTTTTTATCACTAAGGATCATCTTTTTCTAAGAAATTAAATTTTCTTCATTAACAACCTCTTTAATTATATGTTTTCATGTATGTGACTTGGAACTTAAAAAGTGCACCTTTGTATTTCACCATGAAATTATATTTGAAATTGATGTGAACACTTAAAATTCGAAGTGCATGTATAACTTCAAAGAAGTATTAGTTATGCCTTGAGTTGTAATATATCTAATGCATATGTGCACGTCATATTAAGATACTTAACACGAGGTATTTGTTGGATATATCCCTTCGCTGCTCCTTAGACAACTTCACTCTCCATATAAAGTGCATGTATATTTTGGTTGGATAATTGATGTTTATATATATATATGTGTGTGTGTGTGTGTGTAATGGAGCTGACTTACATGTGATTTTTCAAAGTGTAATTGAGTCGACTTGTATTTTTTAAATTTTTTAATTTAACATTGCGTTATGTTGTAATGTGACTACATTTCCCCTACACTAGGTTGTAGAGCACCTCTCGACGAAATAACATTCCAACCTATTCATATGTAGCTCCTACTTATAAGCTTCTACTCAAGAAGTCTAATTACTTAGCTAACAAGCTACCTTTGTAATGTAACGCGAAATAAGAAGTTGAATTTCATTATCATATTTGTCTTCACGTGAGCCATGGTTCTTCCTCAAACACTATTTTTCCTTTTATGATAAACTTAAAGTTAAAAGATAAAATTATGTACATGCATTTTTTGTTTGTCTACATCACCTTAATATTTGTTGTCCATTGGAAGTCTATGAGGAGATGTGGTTCAGATTTCTTAATCTATCTTCTTAGATCCATAATTAGAATGCAAAACTCCTCAAGATTCTTTATTGTAATATTTGATGATTATAGTTGTGTGAATTTAGTTATATATCATAACAAGGTCAATTATGGAATACATATCCAATTTATTTTATTTCTTCCTTTAAATAGTAATAAAGATGTTGATTACCTACTACGTGAAAATTAAAGGGAGCAAAGCAAAGCCAATTGGAGCTTCCGTGATAATTGATTAGCTCATTGTAATTAATAGTCTCTCAAATTTGGATGTAGTTTTGGATATTGTGACTATTAAGAAATTTGCATCCCTTTTTATTATGAGAAAGGTCTGTTAACACATAGATTTGTAAGGGTTAAAAAATCATGTCAGTTTTTCTCTTTGAGTCACAGGGTTTCATAAGTTATAGGTTTTTATGTCTTCTTTCTATAGTCATAACTCAAATTTTGATTTGAATAAGCTTAAGTTAGTTTGGCCCGGGTCTAGAGTCTTTGGGTTATGTCTTTGTTATCATGACAAGTTGAATAAACCCTCATAGGTCACATATTTGAACTCTTCATCATCACCTTGACATGTCACACCTCCATGTTGTACACAAGATCCTCCTTTGTCACCTTCTATCCATGTAGCTGTCAAATCAATTTTTGATTTATGCACTGCTAACCCACTAGGAGAGTTCATAACATACTCAAAGTACTCCATGCATTCATTAACCATCATTGCATTTATGGATCATGCCAAAAAGATTTTATAGTTTTCAGAGCCTATTTTTTATACCATTTTCAAGGATCATGTCATCATTTTTTTCCTAACAGTCTCCTCAAAGTATGAAATTCTTGTTTGAACCAAGCGCTGTGAATTGTTACTCTTGCACTGCGAATTGGTAGAGAGGGCTCTACGAACTAGCGCTGTGAAATGGCTGAAGAGGAGGGTTGGAGGTTGGACTACTTGCAGACACGATTGTGCAAATTCAAAGACACCAACATCAAACTCAGGAGCACTAGGTACTCCATGATAGTTTTCATCCTGTTTGAAGGTCGAGAAAGGGGTTTTGGTTGCTTTTCCTTTTCGCGTTGCGAACTGTCACTTCCTTGCTATCAGTTTGAAAAATTCACTTAAAATATGCTCTGAACTATGCCTATTAAACCTGACCACCTTTTGACCTCATTCATTTTTCCTCCTGCTCAAAATTTACTTGATCCCATCATTTTCACCAAGTGCTGCAAATTGGCTCAGAAAGCGCTGACGAATAGGGCACTGCGAACCCTCTGTTCCAGCGTTGTTAAAACTCCTTCCTCTGCATTTTTCTAAAACCCCAACTTTGACAGAGTTAATTGTATCCCTATCCATTTTGTATTACGTAGTTAATCATCTGTGGGAGAAGACTTAAAATTGTAGGTGTAGTGATGTTGTTAATCCATTTTTTTGATGCTGTTAAAAAACTGGTTTTGCAGAGTCTTATATATGTCTCCTTTCATTATAAATTTCAGTGGATTTTACTTTACTTTCCTATTGAATATGCCCTGTCTCATTCCTGTATGTGTATAAACTGAAGTCTGTAGAAACTTTATATAAGGTTAGCCTATTGGAAAGTTTTTTGTCATAAAAACCCTAATCTTCTATATTCCCTATTTCACACATCTAGCAGTCATTAAATATTACAGAAAGGTTTTCTTCAAGCAACAGTTTTGGACAACCCACAACACAAGAAGACTCATAAGGGTGGTGAAATAATATGAACAAATCCCTATGATATGAAATTGCTTGATTCTGAACCTTTGGTCAGAGATGCCTTTCAAAGAGTAGGTTGCATCAATTTTTGTCAGAAAATGCAGAGGGGGCATTCATAGGTAGCTAGAGAATTAGAACTCAATTTCAATGAGACCAAAACCAAGGTGGGAATATTAGAATTTGAATTTTCAAAGTTGTCCATCTCGGTTGCAACAGAGATACCCAACACTGGAGAAAATTGGTTCAAGGCTATGACATTAAATGCTTCTTTCTACAAGGAATTTCTTAAACCAGAGTATAAGGAGGAAAACTTGTCCAAAGGGTCCCTAGAAACCATATGATTTAAGGTTTTGATAATATGTTGAAGGTTATTCAAAGGTATTTTAACCATGAGGGAAGATTTAACATGCTTTATCAATATCACATCAGGCTTGTATTACACTTCACAGGGAAAGAAGCAATGAATCTCCATTTTTACGTCTTTAGAAGCATTGGTAAAATGACTGATAGAGTTCAAGACAAATATAAGCAAGTAGACACAAGCGTCTTTCACTCTGGCCTTATTAAAATGTTGGTGATGGAAGAGTTGAAAAAGACAAATACCAATTGGGAAACATTCCTCACTGCATCGCATTTTCAATTGAATGTTTCCCCCACTCCACAGTATAAGATACAAATCCCTTGTCTTGTGGATAAGACTGTGTGTTCAAAGGTTAGAAAGGGGAAAATAGGTGTTGCTATGATTGATACAGATAAAAGATCCACAAATGAAACAGAGGAAAGAGGGCCTTCATAACCTTCACATAAGGAAGTTTCACCCATGGCAGAGCCCATTCCTATTGAGGTTCGTCCAAGAAAATCCACAGGCCGAAGAGGAAGAAAGCTTATGTTCCCTTCACCTGTTGCTGTAGACAAGATTAAGCCCAAGAGGCCTTTTACTAGAGTATCATCCAAGAAGTATTTTCCTGTGGAAAGTGATGTAACAGAAACTTCAACCCAAAGGAAGGGTAAATCTAAAGCTCCTGAACAACCCATTGAAAATATTGATATCACTACCCCTCAATAGGAAAGTAATCCCACTTTCAAGAGGCTCAAAATACAACTTAAAGAAGCAAGGGCTGAGATTGATAAACTGAAAAGTGAAGACTCTGGCTATAGTAAGAAACTTAAGGGGATGATGGGAATGTACCATGAAACTATTGACAAAGCCATGTTTATAGCCAAAATATTTCTGCCCCTCCACATGCAATTCATAAATCTCTACAGACAAAACATATCTTATCAAGTTCAGATCATAAAGTTGAAGGCATAACTACAAAATTTTAAAGAAGAGTCGCCGAAGAGGAATCTAGAAATGTTGGCTCAGGTTGCTACCAAGAGAAGCTCCAGAGTTATAAAATGAAGAAATTGAACCTCCTTAACCAATATCACTTTTTGTCAAGTTTTCTATCTTATGCATTTTTCATTTTTGAAGATGATTATGCTTATAAACCATGTTTAGCTAATGGAGGTGCTTTTCTAGTCATGTACCAATGTTATAAGTTGTTACAACATTTTGGGGCACTAGAGATAGTTTTTGGAATGTTTTAAGACTTTATCAAATGAAACGATCCACTACAGGAAAGTTTGCAGTGCCTGGTGCTGCGAACTAGATGATACAAGAAGATGTTGCGAACTGGCACTACGAACTCATGTTTTTGAGTTTTTGAAGGGAGGAACAATTGCTAGGTGTTAAGATGGATGCATGCTAGTTGTCTAAGGGTCATTTTCGAGCTAGGATGCCACCTACCAAAAGAAGATGCACTCAAAGGGACACTTCATCAACCATGAAGAGGATGTTTCAAACGTTGCCAACAATAGACTGAAATTTAGCATTCTGTTTTATTTATGTTGTACAACTGTAGTCACGTTACCTTGAGGCATAGGAATCCTATGCAAGTGTTGTTATTCAAATTGTAAAGTTGTCAATGACAGTCTAGGCTATAATATAAGCATTGTAATAGCTAAGGAGGGTTTAAATGGTATGCGAGAGATTCATATTTTGATGTTGTCTATGGAACATAGAATATATCCTATTGTATGGACCAGACCTGAGACACATTGGATAATAGAAATCATTTTTTTTTCCTTATCATCTTTTTTCTATCTAATTCTGATTGCAGTCTTTTGAATGTTTCAATTGGCTTAATTGCGTCTTTCTTGTAATGGAGGATCTACTGTGATACTGTTTATAATTATATCAGAGTTTCCTCTTTAATTATAAGAGGTCCTTGTTTTAGAGGGTTTTCTTCATATGTCTGTCGGTACTACCTTTATGTAGATGGTAGGCATATCACAATTTTCTTATTGAGTCTTCCACCTATCCACTTTATTTCTTAAATCTTGATCTAAGTTATTCGAAGCCTTATTTGTTGGTGCATATTGTATGGAGTAAACTGTGATTGACATTATTTTCCTGAGTTTTCATCCATTTGCCACCTTATCATAAAAACTTATATTTAACATCCTGATGGGTACTGAGCTTGCACTTATAGCAGTCAAAGTGTGACTTTCAGTGCTAACAAGGTCCAAATCATTTGCAACTTAGGATCTATGCAACCATCTTATCATTCATAGGGAGTCTAAACCAACATAGATCCATCTTAACTTTGAATCTATCATGCACCAAGAAGGATCAAATCCCTAAAGTTGAAAACCTTTTTTAATTTGCAAAGTCTTGAAGAAAATTTTACACCCTGAGGTTTTTGATCCCACCTAGTGCATGATAAATTTGGATTTAACATGGATCTACATTAGTTTATAATTATCATATTTTTGAAATGACGTGTTCCCTACAATGGATTGTAATGGATTTGTAGGTGGATATGTTATAGAGGAAATTGGACATGAGCACAATGATGTATTGTGTCTAGGATTCAAAGAGCACGAAATAAGTGACAACACTATAAATGCTTGTTCATATTCTTTAAAGAAGGAAGAGTAGAAACTTCAACAAATTGGTTAAGATGATTTTTTATTCTTCATTTATAATTAACATATTTTTTTACATGCAATATGGGGAATCTAGAAGTGAACCATGAGATGAATATGCATGATGCAATAAAGAGTTTTTTTAAGTGGTAGTTTAAATGAAAAATGAATTGGCCTTTTTCAAACTACTCAAAATATTGGGGGGAAATCAACATTTTTATCCTAAAATTTGATGGGAATAATTTTGAATCAATGGAATTGTAGATATCATATGTTAACATTGCATAATTTGCTTACGATAGGGGTATCCAAGGGTGTTAAATCTATGTCTTCATTAAAAAAACAATTTCCTCAATCCAAAATTGTCATTTTAGCAAAGATTGTCTAATCAAATTCTGATGATGGAAAACCATAAAATGTAAAAAATGTAGAACATTTAGCCTTATTTATTTGTGTAATCTATGTGTCATATGAATGAGAACTACAAATATATGACATAAAATAATCTCATGATCAATGCAGTGGGACAATCACAATTTAATATCTTGTCTTTGGTTGACTTTAACATCATCGAACTCAAATTATACTAACAAAGTTTTTTGTGTCTAACTACTTTATAAAAACCCTCACACTCAATAATATTAGATATTTATTTCTAAGTATACAAATTTGTCAACAATTTCTCAATATGGTTAGAAGGTACATCACCTGCTTCCAGAAAACCAAACGTTGTTAGATAATAATGTAATACTTCCAAAACCAAACATTATTAAATAATAATGTAATAAAGTCATAAAAAAATTTAAGAAGAAAGGAAACATTTGAAATCAAAATCTACATGAATTGTTATGACTAGATAAATCCATTGTTGATGTTACGGTAGTTATGGGAGTTGGGTCAAGAGAATAATCAATATTAAGTTATAATAAACCCTAAAACATTGTATAATAAACCTAGAAGACAAGTTGGCTCAAGAGAATAATCAATATTAAGTTATTAGCCTCCATGAAGAGAAGTCTGCCTAGTTAGGTGAATTGGAGCAGTATGAATAGAGGGCGCAAGAGCTCATTTGGACACACTCTGATCCAGATGGATATTGGTGGCCACCCATTTATTCCAATTGGCTCCTCGTGTCTGTTTTTAATTCAGCACATCTTTCTGTACTGCTTTATAATTGTGAGTTTTACACTTCGCTGGTTGTCTGAAGCCTCACACATTCTCCAGGTGGATACGGGTGGCCTCTCACCTAAGACAACTGGCTTATTTTGTATGTTTTCATATCAACACATCTTGCTATACTTCCAGGGTTGTTTTGGGGCCCTAAAAATTGTTTTTTTGACTCACCACAGTCAGAATGTAGACGAATTTAGAGTCTGACAACGAAATGTGTAGTTCTCTGAAAGACATTTCCAATGGGATATCACGCGCCTAAAACAGAGGTCATATACAAAAGTTATGACCCTAGGAATTTGAGGTACCAAATTACACTAGCTTACCCATAGCGCCCACATGACTTTTGGTGTTTCACCTTCTAGGGTTAGGTTTTTGGATGTCTAGGGTTTTAACATTCACGAGTAATATGAAAAGGGCCTATGGAGCCTCATTGTAATCCATTCTACTCAGACAGATGGGTGTAGCAGCCACATCTCTTCTTAGAGATAGCTACCACCATTCGAGTAAGTTTCAGTTCTGCAGTTTTACAGATTCATTCTATTTCATTATTTAATAGAAGATATTGTTCACTGGATATTTGTGTTATTCTTCCTATCTCTGTGTTTATGATATTCAGTCAGTTAATCAGTTAGTTCCACTCCGAAATCCGGATCAGTGGTATCTGAGCGGTCTTCTCTTCATTGATATCAAATTTTTACAAATTAGTTCAGATGTTTTTAACAATACAATTTCAATTTTTATATTTAATATAAGTATGTTTTTAACAATACAATTTCAATTTTTATATTTCAATTTCCATGTTATAGAGGAAATTGGACATGAGCACAATGATGTATTGTGTCTAGGATTCAAAGGGCATGGAACAAGTGACAACACTATAAATGCTTTCTCATATTCTTTAAAGAGGGAAGAGTAGAAACTTCAACAAATAGGTTAAGAGGAATTTTTATTCTTTATTTATAATTAACATATTTTTTTACATGCAATACGGGGAATCTAGAAGTGAACCATGAGTTAAATATGAGTGATGAATAATATTTTTTTAAGTGGTAGTATATCATTTTTAAGTGCAATATATTATTTTGAATCAATAAGATATATCATATGTTAACATTGCATATTTTGCTTACGATAGGGGTATTCAAGGGAGTTAAATCTATTTCTGCATTAAAACAACAATTTCCTCCATCCAAAATTGTCAATTTAGCAAAGATTGTATAATCAAATTCCGATGATGGAAAACCATAAAAAGTAAAAAATGTAGAACATTTAGCCTTATTGATTTGTGTAATCTATGTGTCATATGAATGAGCACTACAAATGTATGACATAAAATAATGTCATCATTAATGTAGTGGGACAATCACAATTTAATATCTTGTCTTTGGTTGACTTTAACATCATCGAACTCAAATTATACTAACATAGTCTTTTGTGTCTATCTACTTTATAAAAACCTTCACACTCAATAATATTAGATATTTATTTCTAAATATACAAATTTGTCAACAATTTCTCAATAACAATTTCTCAATATGGTTAGAAGGTACATCACCTGCTTCCAAAAAACCAAATATTGTTAGATAATAATGTAATACTTCCAAAACCAAACATTATTAAATAAAAATGTAATAAATTCATAAAAAAATTTAAGAAGAAAGGAAACATTTGAAATCAAAATCTACATGAATTGATATGACTAGATAAATCCACTGTTGATGTTACGGTAGTTACGGGAGGTATTAACCTCGACGTGTAACCTTTGATGAGACTAGAATATTCCATGAAGCAAGAGAAACCCTAAAACATTGTATAATAAACCTAGAAGACAAGTTGGTTGAAGAGAATAATCAATATTAAGTTATTAGCCTCCATGAAGAGAAGTCGGCCTAGCTAGGTGACTTGGAGCAGTACGAATAGAGGGCGCTAGATCTCATTTGGACACACTCAATCTCACGACCTCATAAGGAGTAGTGGTGCGCATGACTGGAGGAGAGATGCAGTTGTTGCAATGGTGACTTGGTATTTGGTTATGGTTTGGACATTGTGCTTGGTACGGTAGATTTGGAGAGAGGTATGCTACCTTGGTTGGCTATTAGTTCTAGTGATTGCTTCCAGAATTATTCTTTCTGTCAAGGTTAAGGTGCTTGGGGGTGGCCTTTGTGCCTATGGTTTGGTGACAATATTGAGATATTTTATATGGTGAAATGAGCACACCTATTATTTTAACAGGTTATGGGCCCACACTATCTTTAGACAGTCTAACTATTGGAAGGTATATTGGGAGGATTTGCTCAGTTACAGTTACAGTTATAGTCAGAGTTTTGCTGCAGCAACGAAACCCTAACCCTCTTGTTGAGGCACCTTAAGTGAAGCGCTTGAACTAATTCCTGGATACCCTAGTGCACCCTAGCCTATCACAGCTCCTGTTACTCTCAGCAGGACAAGGTGTAAAGTTTGAGTTTTTGGTTGAAGTCAAAGGTTGATCAAGTCAAAGTCAAATTCAACGCAACCATGACTTACTCTATGAAGTCAGAAAACAAGTTAGAAGGGGCTTATAACTTCAGAGCATGGAAGTCAAGGATTGACCTCATCCTTGCCAAGAATAAAGTGCTAGATATTGTGAAAGGCAAGATCATGGAACCACAGTTTGAAGAAGGAAAAGAGAAGGAACCTCAAAACATTGTAATTATGGAGAAGTTCAAGGATATTGACATCAATTCTATGAGTATCATAGTGGGCTCTGTAAAGGACCATTTGATACCCTACATTTCTCATCTTGACTCATATAAGAAGATGTACGATGACCTAACAAACCTCTTCTCAATTAGAAATATTGGACAAGTGATGAGCTTGAAGAATGAACTCAATGACCCAAATATGACAAAGAATGACACCATAGCTTCATACTTTGTGAAAATTTATCAGTTGAGAGATCAATTACAAGATATCGGAGAAGCCATCCCAGAAAAGGAAGTTGTGAACATAACACTTAATGGCCTTTCTAAATCATGGGATGCATTTTCCGCAAGCATCAATACAAGGAAGGAGTTCCCAACGTTAGAATAACTTTGGGCTTGATGTGCACAAGAAGAGATAAGGTTGAACTCTAAAGGAAAACCTCAGAAGGAAGAATATGCTCAATCCTTTGCAACAAAGTTCAAAAGACATGGACCTAAGAAAAAATACGATTCAAGAAAGAAGTTCAAGAGAGATATGTCAAAGGTACAATGCTTTGAATGCCATGACTATGGCCACTACAAAAGGAATTGTCCTAAACTAACAAAGAAGAGAAAAGAGAGACATTACACATCAGCTGCCAATAATGAATAACCTTCAAAGAAGAAAAAGCATGATGAAACAAATTTCTTCTATTATTCAACTCTTACTGGAACCATTGAAGATGACATGTGGCTAATTGATAGTGGAGATTCAAGGCATATGATAGGTGACCACAAGAATTTCTCAAGCATCAAGGAAAAGGAGACACCTCATAAAGTGGAGCTTGGAGAAAATAACTCTTATAATATCAAGGTAATTGGACAAGCTGCTATCACTATGGAATCAAGTAACTCTATTCATCTTAGTAATGTTTTATATGTTCTTGGTTTGAAAAATAATCTAGAATCTATTTCTTGTTTGGAAAAGAAAGGAGATAGAGTATGTTTTGTGGATGGAAACGTTCTTGTATGGTCTAAAGACTCAAAAATAGAAGACGCTAGATTCATTGGAACTGATGAAGGAAGGTTGTATAAAATCCTAGGTCATAATACTCAAGCCCTAGTACATGATGAAATCAATCCTAGTGAGTTATGGCATAGAAGGTATGCTCACCTTCATTATCAATCCATTCCATCCCTAAAAAAAATGGTTGTAGGAATACCAAAATTACAATTAGTACATGAAGGTGTGTGCAGAGGATGTGCACTTGGGAAAAATATCAAGAAACCATTCCCAAGTAGTGAGAATGGATCCAAAGGGTTCTTGGACCTAATACATTTAGATGTATGTGGTCCTATTCCAATGAAGTATCTAGGAGGATCTCTTTACTATGTGACATTTATAGATGACTTCTCAAGAAATACATGGTTATATTTGTTAAATACTAAGGATGAAATATTTGGCAAGTTCCAATAATTCAAGGCTGAAGTAGAGAACCTAATAGATCAGAAGATAAAGGTAATAAGATCTGACAATGGAGGAGAATACACCTCCAATGAGCTCATTTCCTTTTGCAGAGAAGCTAGGATTAGGAGGGATCTCATTGTCCCTCACAATCCTCAACAAAATGGTGTGGCTGAAATAAAGAATAGAACTATTGAAGAATCAATCAAGGCAATGATGAATGATCAAAATCTATCTATGTTCCTATGGGGAGAAGCAATCATGACAATTATTTATATTCAGAATAGAAGTCCACATAGAATATTGAGGAACATGACTCTAGAAGAAGCCTTCTCCAGGAAGAAGCCAAGTGTTGAGCACTTGAGAATATTTGGATGTCCTGTATACATTCCTGTTCTAAAGGATAAGAGAAATAAGTTGGAACCTTCAGGAAAGAGAGGAATATTTGTTGGATACAGTGAATTATCAAAAACATATAGAATTTATGTTGCAGGACAATAGAAGGTTGAAGTCAGCAGAGATGTAACTTTTGATGAAAGGATTGCATTCAAGAATTCTATAGAAGGTTCCATAGAAGGTTCCATAGACTCCAATGAAGAAGAGGAATATGAAGATACCAAAGAAGAAAGCACATGTTCTCCAAAACACCCCCGTGAGGAACCAGAACCATTATATGAACATGTGGAACCAATTATTGAACCTAAGACTAGAAAGAGACCAACATGGATTGAATCCACCTTGCAAGAAGAAGAAATACGTAAATCTCCCAATGTCACCCTCAGACAAATAAAGAAATCCAAAAGGTTTTCCGTTTATGCAGTTATCATGAAAAATCTCGTTAATGCAGAACCTTCCACCTTTGAAGAAGCAGTCAAGCAGAAAGAATATAAGCAGGCCATGATGGAAGAATACCACTCTGTTATGAAAAATGATGTATGGGAAATTGTTCCTAGACCTAAAGAGAATTTTTTAGTTACTTCAAAGTTGATTTACAAGATAAATCATGCCATAGACGAAAGTATTGACAAATACAAGGTGATATTTGTGGCTAGAGGTTTCTCCCAGCAGGAGGGAGAAGATTATGATGAGACGTTTGCTCCGATTTCTAGATATAGCTCTATTAGAGCCATCATATCTCTACTAACTTCCATGGGTTGGAGTTTACATCAGATGGATGTAAAGACAACCTTTCTCAATGGAGTGATTGAGGAAGAAGTATACATAGAGAAACCTCAATGTTTTGAGGCAAACCCAATAGAAGTTCCCATTTTTGTAGATTAAAGAAGGCCTTGTATGGACTCAAGCAAGCTCCAAGAGATTGATATGAATGTATTGATAACTATTTGACAAGACTTGTATTTTCCAAGAGCCTTGCTGATCCAAACCTATACTAAAAATTTATGAATGGTGCACCTGTGATTCTACTGTTAAATGTCAATGATTTTTTCTTGACAGGTGCAGAGGCTCTTGTTATTCAGTGTAGGAAGGAGCTATCCTCAGAGTTTGATATGAAGGATATTGGTCTCATGCACTATTACTTGGGATTAGAAGTATGGCAAAAGCATGGTGAAGTCTTCCTAGAACAAGGGAAGTATGTTTTAAAGATCCTTCAGAAGTTTGGGATGATGGATTGTCAATCCATGGAAACTCCCATGGTGACAAATTTGAGGAAGTTGAAAGACTCTGATTCTAATCCAGTAGACTCGTCCCTATACTGATAGTTGATTGTCTCCTTGACGTATTTTGTGAATACTAGGATGGACATTTGTTTTGTTTTGAACATGTTGAGCCAGTTCCAGGTGGAACCTAGGCAAGAGGATTGGATAGCTTCAAAGCATATCCTGAGATATCTTCGTGGGATGATTACTTATGGTTTGAGGTATGCCTCAAACAGTGATGTAGAACTACATGGATTTACTGTTTCATATTGGGCAGGGAGTTCATATGATAAAAAGAGTACTTCTAGACTGTGTTTCATTTTGGGATTTGCTATGATATCATGGGCCAACATAAAACATAAGTCTGTAGCACTCATCACTGCGGAAGCAGAGTATATTGCAGTTTGTGATGCTTGTACGGAAGCAGTGCGGCTCCGTAAGTTGGTTTCTGGACTGTTTGATCAGGTGCTATATTTGACCATGATATATTGTGATAATCAGAGCTGTGTGAATATCTCAAAGAACCCAGTGTTCCATGATAGGTTGAAGCACATTGATATCAAGTATTATTTTCTCCGTGATAAGGTCCAGAGGGGAGAAGTGGTTCTCCAGTATATCTCCAATGATGAGAAGACTGCAGATATTTTAATGAAGCCTTTGTCCAAGATAAAGTTTGCATACTTGAGGGGCAAGCTGGGGCTCATGGATATTGCTCCCTTGGTTTAAAGGGAGGAGATGATTTCCTCGGTTGGGAGAGAGCACTGATATGTGGCATCATGGAATGTCAGTGAATTGTAGATTTGTATCATGCTAGTACAACTTAGATATAGTCATACAACTTAGATATGATGCTTGCATCATGGTAGATATGATCATGCTAGTATAGCTCAGATATGATACATATAGTTGGAGTTGTTGATACAGTGTCCTGAGGAACATCGTGCTAGTACAACTTAGAGGTGTCATACAACTTAGATATGATGTATTGACATCATGCTAGTTATGTTAATGCTAGTACAACTTAGAGACGATGTTGGTGAGCCACATCATGCTAGATATGATCATGCGAGTACAACTTAGATGTGGCATACAACTTAGATATGATGCAGTAGCCATGCATCATGCTTGATATGTCATGCTAGTATGGCTTAGAGATGATCATAATACTTAAATATGATGCAGGAGGGATCATGTCATGCTAGATATGATCATGTGAGTACAACTTAGATGTGGCATACAACTTAGATATGATGCATTGGCATCATGCTAGATATGTCATGCTAGTACGACTTAGAGATGACACAGTGAGGCATTGATATACATACTGCGAGTACAACTTAGAGATGGCATACAACTTAGATATGATGCATTGACATCATGCTAGTTATGTCATGCTAGTACAAATTAGAAATGATGTAGATGATACTCTGGATCATGCCACTACAACTTAGATATGATTCATTCAGATCATGATAGTACGGCTTAGAGGTGATGCAGGCGATGACATTGTTGATGCAGGTTGATATCATATGATATGATTTCTGTGGAGACTGTATGTGATGCAGGATCATCTCTCCACGTCAGCCAACCAGCCAGCCGACCAAGTCGGCGGATTTCAAATCGTGCATTCAAGAGAGGCGCAACCCTCATTTAAAATTTGAATGAATGTAAATTAATGACTTAGTCTGTCGAGCCGTGAAGCCGTGCCTTTGTGCAGGCTGTGAATAGATAGGCCTTTAATATTTTGTAAGGTTGAGATCTAGATACGATCCTGGACTAGACAGCCCATTCAATGTAATTGAATAGGGTAGGTAGATAGGAGGGAAGAGATCTAAGAGCCCCCTCAGGTAAAATATCTTTTGGGGGATCTCATTTTGTAATAGTTGAGTCGATGAGTAGTTGTAAGAGAGGAGAGAAATTTGAGAAGGAGCCGAGACCTTGTTATAGGCTGTGCTCAGGAACATCTTGTACAACAATTTTTCCTGCATGTATTTCTGTGTTGAATGAATGTCTGTATGTGTTCTATTATGCTATGAATGTATGTTGTTATCATGCATTTGCAGGAGTGTGTTTGATTTCAGGTGAAGGTATTTGAGGATTCATACCATGAGGGTGTGACAGAACGCTACGGGTTCTGATAGCCGTGCACAGAGAGTGCATTTATGAAGTTTGTGGGTTCAGACAGAGGCACGCCAGGTGGGCACAGGAACTGAAATCATCAACTTAGAAGAAGACCTTGGAGGTTGCTAAATACCTTAGGAGGCAAGGCTATGGAGAAGAACACAGTTGGAGACAAAATCTCTCTTTGAGTTCTGTAGAGATGTACCAGGAGGGCATTGACCAGGTACAAGGAGTGCACAGAAGACAAAAACTCTTTTGTGAGTTCTGTGAAGCTCTGCCAGGAGGGAATTGATCATAGGCACATAGTGCTGAGGAAGAACTCTGCTATGAGTTCAGACATAAGTCATAATCACTAAGGATTCTGAGAGCTCTACCAAGAGGGCATTGAGCAGGTGCATAGGGTGCAAAGGAGGGGATAGAACTGCTAGAAGTTCTGTGAGAAGATACTTTGCCAGGTGGGCATCGAGTAGATGTGCAGATAGGCACAAGAGAGAAGAACTCTTTGAGTTCTGTGATATGAGGAAGAGTCTAAGAAGAAGGATCTTCACAGGGTTGTTGAACACCCTGAGCACTCAGCATGAGGTTGCTTGAGTAAAGGATAGCCAGGAGGGCATTCAAATTCTCCATTTGCAGGAGAAGGAAGAAGGATAAAATCCCTTAGGGGTCTGAGTATTTGAAAATCTCAAAAGAGATAGCACTTTCGTGTGCAAGACCCTGCAGGAGCACAGAGGTCAAAAATCTTCAAGGATTGAAGAAAAGCTCAGGAGGGACATTGTTTTTACACGCACAGGCGGGATTCAAAGTGTGGAGCTCGCAGAGAAAATGAGCTAAGGTGGAGGCCTTAAGAATTTGGTAAATTCTTCCAAGTCTGGGAAGAAAGTGCTGAAGCTCAGGAGGAGGCACAACAGCCGTCCGATCAGACTGTGAAAGAGATCTGGACCATCATATTTCCCACATCCGGGAAGTAGTAGAGCGAGCGCATAGAGCAGAAAGAATCTGGACCGTCGTATCTTGATCCAATTACCCATCAGCCGTTGGATATGACATGAGTTGCACGAGGTTTAAACCTTGTGAACACTAGGGTGAATGTCCTGAAAGGCGTCGGGATATCGGGACTTCGGCATTTGAGAATTCAGAAGTCTCGAGGACAGGAGATCGGGAATCTCCAGGGTGAAAACCCCGAACAGATCTGGACCATCCATCGGTTGGGACACTTGGCGGAGATTGAGAGTCCGTCGGCATTTCGCATGTTGGGACTTCGGGGATCAAGAGGACAGGATGTCGGAGCATTTCGACATTTGATTTTGCAAAATCATGAAATGATTGAGGACCGTCCATCATAGGAGGACGCGTGGAGGAAATCCAAGAATTCAGAGAAAATCCTGATAGGAGGGCCATTTCGACATTTCGTGAATCTTGAAGATAGGAGACGTGCACATTTCAAGAACGGAAGTTCCGAAATTGCAAAAAAGTGGAAAGGCCTGGGAGAATTGGGAAATCAGGATTCGGAGGATCGGGTATCTTAAGGACAAGAGGTCCAATGCATTTTGACATTTGAAGGCCCAAAATCCCGAAAGGAGATAGGAAGCCAGGAAATTTCCATTTCGGCATTTCGCACATCGACACTTCAAGAGTCAAGAGGATGGGAGGTCGGGCTCTCGTGTTGGTAAAAGCCAAAGGAATTAAGGCTGTGATCTTATGAAGAGCGGTCACGTGGAATAGAGCATAGCCAAGCGGGGCTAAGGCGAGAAAGGTCATTTCGCCTTTTTGACACTTCGGTGTTCGGAAGATCGAGAAGACAGGGGTTCGTGACATCGGGAATCTAGAAAACCCTGAAACCCGAAATTCCATTTCGGGAAAAATTCATGGTCGTGTGCAGAACACCGTGAGGAAAGATAAGGACCTATGGATCAAGATTTTAACAAAGATTCCAGCAGGGAATCAAAAGAGCAAATTCGGCTCGAGGAAGAGATTGAACGATCCTTAAGACCAGGAGGTCAACGCAGGGACTCTGTCGAGGTAGAGTGTGCCTCTGCGTCAGTTGGTATCAGAGCCCGAATTCTATTTGTATATTGTAGACAGAATGAGCAGGAAGGAGACAGAGTGCTGAAACTCTGTAAGGATTGTTTGTAGGTAGGCAACAGTCCATAGACAGTGAGGAGGACTGTAGATGAAGCTGGGAGCACTCAGGTTTGCAGGAGTGACAACAGATTTTCCAGGAGGGAAAATAGACAACAGGATGGCTACTGAAGGCCACATGCGTGGTGGTAAGAAAAACCAGAGGATGACTAGAAGAAAACGTAGGCTATTGAGAAGGGAGTTAAGGCATGCTGAAAACCTCAACATACTAGAGGAAGAGAATAGGGTTCAAATGTGTGAACCAGAGACTAGGAGAGGTCTCAATGATGCAAAGGAAGAATTGGGATCAACTGAAGATCTCAAGCACTGCCAGGAGTGCAGAAAAGAAATTCCAAATTGTCAGGTGGGAAAAGAGCTGAGATCGTTGTGGGATCTCACAGACTGTCATGAGGACATCCAGGGAATTTCAAGATTTCCAAGAGGGCAATGGATCGAGATCATTGTGGGATCTCATAGACTACCAGGAGGGCAGTAGAGAGTTTCCAATTTTCCAGGTGGGCAAGGGAATAGAGATGGGATCAGTTGATTCCATAGACTGCCAGGTGGGAAGGGATGAGTAGTTGAGGCTATGTGAGAGTCTCATAAACTCAGAGGTGAGTTTGGATCAGCCAGAGGAGATGACAGAGCAGGTGAGCTCAGAGATGGATTTGAATTAGCAGATGAAGCTGATAGAAGAGGATCTGAGGAGTTTTCTAATGATTGGGGGAATCAAAATATTCCTACCATTTTCCCAAGAGGAGGCAGAAGTTTGTGTTCCAGATGCAGCAACAGCAGAAGCAGGACAACGAGCTGAGACTATCAGAGAGGCAGAAGAAGAAGCCAAAGAGCAGGGAGCTAATGATCAGATCAGTGGAGACTGCCAGCAAGGAGGGGCTGGGTAGAAAAGAAGAAGTAGCAACAACAGCAACGCAAAAGTAGCAGCAACAATAGGGAGATGGAGTGGATGAACAACTCCAGAGATTTGTTTGGGATCCAGGAGGATTTCCACAACTAAGGGTGGAAGCTCATGAGAAAGAGCTCATAAATTTTTCAGCTGAGGATTATGATGCAGGAGCATCTCTCCATGTCAGCCAACCAGCTAGCCAGCCAAGTCAACATATTTCAAATCATGCATTCAAGAGAGGCGCAACCCTCATTTAAAATTTGAATGAATGTAAATTAATGACTTAGGCTGTTGAGCCGTGAAGTCGTGCCTTTGTGCAGGTTGTGAATAGATAGGCCTTTAATATTTTGTAAGGCTGAGATCTAGATTCGATCATGGACTAGACAACCCATTCAATGTAATTGAATAGGGTAGGTAGATAGGAGGGAAGAGCTCTACGAGCCTCCTCAGGTAAAATATCTTTTGGGGGATCTCATTTTGTAATAGTTGAGTCGAGGAGTAGTTGTAAGAGAGGAGAGAAATTTGAGAAGGATCCGAGACCTTGTTACAGGCCGTGCTCAAGAACATCTTGTACAAAAATGGGCATTTTCCATTTTAATACAAACAACAGTTTTTACTGCATGTATTTATGTGTTGAATGAATGTCTATATGTGTTCTATTATGCTATGAATGTATGTTGTTATCATGCATTTGCAGTAGTGTGTTTGATTTCAGGTGAATCTCTTTGAGGCTTCATACCATGAGGGTGTGATAGAACATTGCGGGTTCTGATAGCCATGAACAGAGAGTGCATTTCTGAATTCTGCGGGTTCAGACAGAGGCATGCCAGGTGGGCAAAGGAACTGAAATCATCAACTCAGAAGAAGACCTTGGAGGTTTCTAAATACCTCAGGAGGCAAGGCTATGGAGAAGAACACAGTTGCAGAAAGAATCTCTCTTTGAGTTCTGTATAGGTCTGCTAGGAGGGCATTGAGCAGGTGCAAGAAGTGCACAGAAGACATAAACTCTGTTGTGAGTTCTGTGAAGCTCTGCCAGGAGGGCATTGAGCACAGGAGGGCATTGAGCACAGGCATAGAGTGCTGAGGAAGAACTCTGTTGTGAGTTCAGATAAAAGTCAGAATCAGTAAGCATTCTGAGAGCTCTGCCAAGAGGGCATTGAGCAGGTGCATAGGGTGCCCAGGAGGGGACAAAATTGCTGGAAGTTCTGTGAGAAGATACTTTGCCAGGTGGGCATTGAGTAGATGTGTAGATAGGCATAGGAGAAAATAACTCTTTGAGTTATGTGATCTAAGGAAGAGTCCAAGAAGAAGGATCTTTACAGGGTTGTTGAACACCCTGTGCAGTCAACAAGAGGTTGCTTGAGTAAAGGATAGCCAGGAGGGCATTCAAATTCTCCATTTGCAAGAGAAGGAAGAAGAATAAAATCCCTTAGGGGTCTGAGTATTTGAAAATCTCAGAAGAGATAGCACTTTCGTGTGAAAGACCCTGCAGGAGGGCAGAGGTCACAAATCTTCAAGGATTTGAGGAAAATCTCAGGAGGGACAACGTTTTTACATGCACATGCAGAATTCAAAATGTGGATCTCGCAGAGAAAAGGAGATAAGGTGGAGGCCTTAAGAATTTGGGAAATTCTTCCAAGTCTGGGAAGAAAGCGTTGAAGCTCAGGAGGAGGCCCAACAACCGTCCGATCAGACTGTGAAAGAGATCTGGACTGTCGGATTTCCCACGTCCAGGAAGTAGCAGAGCGAGTGCATAGAGAAGAAAGAATCTGGACCGTCGGATCTTGGTCCAATTACCCATCAACCATTGGATCTGACAGGAGTTGCACGAGGTTTAAACTTCATGAACAAGAGGGTGAAAGTCTCAAAAGGTGTCAGGATATTGGGACTTTGACATTCGGGAATTCAGAAGTCTCGAGGATAGGAGATCGGGAATCTCCAGGGTGAAAACACCAAAACAAATTTGGACCGTCCATGGGTTGGGACACGTGGCGGAGATCGAGAGTCTGTCAACATTTCGCATGTTGGGAATTCAGGGATCAAGAGGACAGGATGCCGGAGCATTTCATAATTTGATTTCATGAAATCACGAAATGATTGAGGACAGTCCATCATAGGAGGATGCGTGGCGGAAATCCAAGAATTCGGAGAAAATCCCAATAGGAGGGCCATTTTGGCATTTCAGGATTCGGCATTTCACGAATCCTGAAGACAAGAGACATGCGCATTTCGAGAATGGAAGTTTCGAAATCGCGAAAAAGTGGAAAGGCCCGGGAGAATCAGGAAATCGAGATTTGGAGGATCGGGAATCCTGAGGACAAGAGGTCCAATGCATTTCGGCAGTTGAAAGCTCAAAATCTCGAAATCTCGAAAGGAGATAGGAAGCCGGGAAATTTCCATTTCAGCATTTCGCACATCGACACTTCGGGAGTCAAGAGGATGGGAGGTTGGGATCTCATGTTGGTAAACCCTGAAGGAATTAGGGCTGTGGTCTTATGAAGAGCAGTCACATGGACCAGAGCATAGCTAGGTGGGGCTAAGGCGAGAAAGGTCGTTTCAGATTTTCGGCACTTTGGTGTTTTCCTTTTATGATAAACTTAAAGTTAAAAGATAAAATTATGTACATGCATTTTTTGTTTGTCTACATCACCTTAATATTTGTTGTCCATTGGAAGTCTATGAGGAGATGTGGTTCATATTTCTTAATCTATCTTCTTAGATCCATAATTAGAATGCAAAGCTCCTCAAGATTCTTTATTGTAATATTTGATGATTATAGTTGTGTGAATTTAGTTATATATCATAACAAGGTCAATTATGGAATACATATCCAATTTATTTTATTTCTTCCTTGAAATAGTAATAAAGATGTTGATTACCTACTACGTGAAAAGTTAAAGGGAGCAAAGCAAAGCCAATTGGAGCTTCCGTGATCATTGATTAGCTCATTGTAATTAATATTCTCTCAAATTTGGATGTAGTTTAGGATATTGTGACTATTAAGAAATTTGCATCCCTTTTTATTATGAGAAAGGTCTATTAACACATAGATTTGTAAGGGTTAAAAAATCATGTCAGTTTTTATCTTTGAGTCATAGGGTTTCATAAGTTATAGGTTTTTATGTCTTCTTTCTATAGTCATAACTCAAATTTTGATTTGAATAAGCTTAAGTTAGTTTGGCCTGGGTCTAGAGTCTTTGGGTTATGTTTTTGTTATCATGACAAGTTGAATAAACCCTCATAGGCCACATATTTGAACTCTTCATCATCACCTGCTTGGACTCGTAGAGAAAAGGAGCTAAGGTGGAGGCCTTAAGAATTTGGTAAATTCTTCCAAGTCTGGGAAGAAAGCGCTAAAGCTCAGGAGGAGGCACAACAGCCGTTTGATCAGACTGTGAAAGAGATCTGGAATGTCGGATTTCCCACATCCAGGAAGTAGCAGAGTGAGCGCACAGAGAAGAAAGAATCTAGACCATCATATCTTGATCCAATTACCCATCAGCCGTTGGATCTGACAGAAGTTGCATGAGGTTTAAACTTCGTGAACAGGAGGGTGAATGTCCTGAAAGGCGTCGGGATATCGGGACTTCAGCATTCAAGAATTCAGAAGTCTCGAGGAAAGGAGATAGAGAATCTCCAGGGTGAAAACCCCGAATAGATCTGGACTGTCCATCGGTTGGGACACTTGGCGGAGATCGAGAGTCCGTCGGCATTTCGCATGTTGGCACTTCGGGGATCAAGAGGACAGGATGTCGGAGCATTTCAGCATTTGATTTCGCAAAATCATGAAATGATTGAGGACTGTCCATCATAGGAGGACGCGTGGAGGAAATCCAAGAATTCGGAGAAAATCCTGATAGGAGGGCCATTTCGACATTTCGCGAATCCTGAAGATAGGAGACGCGTGCATTTCAAGAATGGAAGTTCCAAAATCACAAAAAAGTGGAAAGGCCTGGGAGAATCAAGAAATCAAGATTCGGAGGATCGGGAATCCTGAGGACAAGAGGTCCAATGCATTTCGACATTTGAAGGCCCAAAATCCCGAAAGGAGATAGGAAGTCAGGAAATTTCCATTTTGGCATTTCGCACATTGGCACTTCGGGAGTCGAGAGGATGGGAGGTCGAGATCTCGTGTTGGTAAAACCCGAAGGAATTAGGGCTGCAATCTTATGAAGAGCGGTCACATGGACCAGAGCATAGCCAAGCGGGGCTAAGGCGAGAAAGGTCGTTTCGACTTTTCGACACTTCGGTGTTCGGAAGATCGAGAAGACAGGGGTTCGTGATATCGGGAATCTAGAAAACCCCGAAACCCGAAATTCCATTTCGGGGAAAATTCATGGTCGTGTGTAGAAGACCATGAGGAAAGATAAGGACCTGTGGATCAGGATTTTAACAGAGATTCCAGCAGGGAATCAAAAGAGCAAATTCGGCTCAAGGAAGAGATTGAATGATCCTTAAGACCGAGAGGTCAGCGCAGGGACTCTGTCGAGGTAGAGTGTGCATCTGCATCAATGGGTATTAGAGCCCAAATTCTGTTTGTATATTGCAGTCAGAAGGAGTAGGAAGGAGACAGAGTGTTGAAACTCTGTAAGGATTGTTTGCAGGTAGGCAACAATCCATAGACAATGAGGAGGACTGTAGATGAAGCTGGGAGCACTTAGGTTTGCAGGAGTGACAACAGATTTGCCAGGAGGGCAAATAGACAGCAGGATGGCTACTGAAGGCCACATGCATGGTGGTAAGAAAAACCAGAGGATGACTAGAAGACAACGTAGGCTGTTGAGAAGGGAGTTAAGGCATGCTGAAAACCTCAACATACCAGAGGAAGAGAATAGGGTTCAAATGTGTGAACCAGAGACTGGGAGAGGTCTTAATGATGCAGAGGATGAATTGGGATCAATTGAAGATCTCAAGCACTGCCAAGAGGGCAGAAAAGAAATTTCAAATTGCCAGGTGGGCAAAGAGCTGAGATCGCTGCAGGATCTCACAGACTGTCATGAGGACAGCTGGGGAATTTCAGATTTCGAGGAGGGTAATGGATCGAGATCGCTGCGGGATCTCATAGACTACCAGGAGGGCAGCAGAGAGTTTCCAATTTGCCAGGTGGGCAAGGGAATAGAAATGGGATCAGTTGATTCCATAGACTGCCAGGAGGGAAACAAAGAAATCCCAATCTTCCAAGTGGGCAGGGATGAGTAGTTGAGGCTATGTGAGAGTCTCATAAACTCAGAGGTGAGTTTGGATCAGCTCGAGGAGCTGATAGAGCAGGTGAGCTCAGAGATGGATTTGAATCAGCAGATGAAGCTGACAGAAGAGGATCTGAGGAGTTTTCTAATGATTCGGGGAATCAAAATATTCCTACCATTTTCCCAAGAGGAGGCAGAAGTCTGTGTTCTAGATGCAGCAATAGCAGAAGCAGGACAACCAACTGAGACTGTCAGAGAGGCAGCAGAAGAAGCCGAATAGCAGGAAGATAGATTGATCACTCCATTTGAGATGGAGTTGAAGATGTTGGAGGATTGGCTGAACAATCCAGAGCCGATAAGAGAACTGGTAGAAGTTGAGCTGTTAGAGAAGGTGACTAAACAACAGGTCAGTCAAAGGGAGACTGGAGAGCTGAAGTCTGCAACAGAGTGGACACTTAGTGCCACAGGAGGAGGAGATGAAGAAAGCATGGGAGATCATGATGATCTGCCCATTTGCAGAAATTTTTTGCAGTTGGGGAGATTGCATGAGCAGGGCCAGCCACTGGAGTAGCTGGACAAAGTGATTGAGGAGATCAGGGAGCTGATGATCAGATCAGTAGAGACTGCCAGCAAGGAGGGGTTGGGTAGAAAAGAAGAAGCAGCAGCAACAACAATGCAGAAGCAACAGGGAGATGGAGTGGATGAACAACTCCAGAGATTTGTTTGGGATCCAGGAGGATTTTCACAACTAAGGGTGGAAGCTCATGAGCAGGAGCTCATAAATTTAACCCTTACAAATCTATGTGTTAACATACCTTTCTCATAATAAAAAGGGATGCAAATTTCTTAATAGTCACAATATCCAAAACTACATCCAAATTTGAGAGAATACTAATTACAATGAGCTAATCAATGATCACGGAAGCTCCAATTGGCTTTGCTTTGCTCCCTTTAACTTTTCACGTAGTAGGTAATCAACATCTTTATTACTATTTCAAGGAAGAAATAAAGTAAATTGGATATGTATTCCATAATTGACCTTGTTATGATATATAACTAAATTCACACAACTATAATCATCAAATATTACAATAAAGAATCTTGAGGAGTTTTGCATTCTAATTATGGATCTAAGAAGATAGATTAAGAAATATCAACCACATCTCCTCATAGACTTCCAATGGACAACAAATATTAAGGTGATGTAGACAAACAAAAAATGCATGTACATAATTTTATCTTTTAACTTTAAGTTTGTCATAAAAGGAAAACACCAAAGTGCCGAAAAGCCGAAACGACCTTTCTCGCCTTAGCCCCACCTAGCTATGCTCTGGTCCATGTGACCGCTCTTCATAAGATTGCAACCCTAATTCCTTCAGGGTTTGCCAACACGAGAGCCCAACCTCCCGTCCTCTCGACACCCGAAGTGTCGATGTGCGAAATGCTGAAATTTCAGGATTTCGAGATTTCGGGCTTTCAACTGCCGAAATGCATTGGACCTCTTGTCCTCAGGATTCCCGATCCTTCGAATCTCGATTTCCCGATTCTCCCGGGCCTTTCCACTTTTTCCCGATTCCGGAACTTTCGTTCTCGAAATGCGCATGTCTCCTGTCTTC
>ML780626.1:165891-179608 GCA_009831015.1 Picea engelmannii
CAATGAACTGCAACGGGGAACCCTTTACCCACATCTTGGAATGGAAGAGACGCTCTGCCTCCTCTGGATCTTCTGGTTCCTCCTTCTGGATCTTCGTGGTGGAAACAATGGCGTTGGGCTCCGCATCGATAATCTGCTTCCCCTTGTCATTCCCCTTGTTAGGTTCTGATTCAGAGTCAGAGCATGCATCCGATTCAGAAGCCTTCAACTCGGCTACCAGTGACTGCTTGGTCCGACACTCACTTGTGTTGTGGGTGGAGCTCTTATGGAACTCACACCACTTCCCCGTCTCCTTTTTTGGCTTTGTGGTGTTGTTCTTTGCTTTTGGCTTTGGCAGGTTGTCCTGGGCTACCCCGCCTTGGCTTGGTCCTTTGTTTTGCGGTTTGGGAGTACATTTCCCGTGCTTCTAATTTGCAGACCCAAAGTCTTGCTTCTTCTGTTTGAACTTCTGCTCAATCTTGGTAGCATATCGGTATGCCACACCAAGTGAGGAGATGTTGAGGAACTCCATTTCCTCCTGAACGTATCTATGAAGACAACCGTGGTACTTTAACACCAAATGTTTCTCTGAATCTTTGATACCCAACTTTGTGTGTAGGGTATGAAATAGATTCGTAATCTCATGCACATCTTGGTCCCTTTGCTGCCACAAAGTAGTCCATTGTATGTATTTGTACTCATAGCTCCCCACAGGATAATATTGTTCCTTGATGGCATCTCAGAAAGAATTCCAAGTGGGTATGGCCGAGAACAAAGAGGGTTCTCCCTCGCCCTCTTGCTCCGAGTAGGTTTCCCACCAGTCCTTGACATGGGGGGCGGCTTTGAGGAGTGCAAAAATAATCTTTTCTCGATCGGAAAACTCATGAACCGAGAAATATCTTTCTAACAGATTCAACCATATATCTACGACATCTACATCTATTTGGCCATCAAATATGGGAATGTCAAAGTTTAATTGTACCTTAAAAGGAGTGGCACCTCCAGAGTGGCTTCTGGATGTCGATGCACCGCAAGTCAGAATCCGTTGAAGAATCTGGGCAAAGTTGTCCATCATCGTGTTCCTTTGTTTCTCGAGGGCCTCCTCGAGCAACATTTTGATAGGATCTCCTGCTCCCTCATATTTCTTTTCTTCCCCAATGGGTGGTCATTGGGGTTTGCGAGGCTGATCTCGCAAAGGTTCAACCAGATCGAGCCCCAACTCCTTATACCCTGATCTCGTTGGGGACATGCAAAGAAGGATCGAGAATGAGCAGACCGCTCTGATGCCACTGATCTGGATTTATGTTGGAACACAATGAAATACAGAAATACACATAAACACATAGATGCAATGGAAATAAGACTTCATTTCATTAATAACAAATGAAATATGCTTACAGACAGAATGGAAATAAACTAGCTAGGGCGCTGGTAGCTTATCTCTGAGAAGAGATGTGGCTGCTACTCGCATCCATGAGAATATGATTACAATGAGGCTCTAGAGGCCTTTTTACAATAGACGAGAATGCCAAAAGTCATAGACATCCAAAATCCTAACCCTAGGAGATGAAGCGCCAAAAGTCATGTGGGCCTCGTTTGGGTAAGTTAGTACATCAACTTCCCGGGGTCATAACTTTTGCATACGATCTCCGTTTTAGGCATGTGATAGCTCGTTGGAAAGGTATCATCGAGGAGATTCATTTTTGGGGCTCAATCATGCCTTCGACTATCATTGAGAACCTTGATCTCAAAAAACCTTCATTTAGGCCCTCAAAATGGCCCCGGAAGTTAAAACCTGCTAAAAATAGTAAATTGCCAAAATTGCCAGAAAACTGTTTTGAGCCAGTCGGAAAAGGTGGGTGGCCATCGATATCCACCTGGATCACATTTTTCCCAAGAGGTAAAGCATATTGGTTGCAACCACGAAATTGTAGCCTTGTATGAAAAAAAAAGAAATATTGAAATCAATGCAACACACACCAAATCTAATGTTGAAACACTATGTTAAGCCTTAAATAGTGACACATTACCCCTTAATTAGGGAATATTAAATTAGCAATGTTATTATATTTATGTCGGCTTGGGTCCATTAGTTGTAATTGTACCTCTTAGTCTCCTATATATACCAACGAGAAGTTTTCATTTGGAATCATCTTGTATTTGGAAATTTATGTGGTGTATAAGGAGGTTGCTCCCTCAAAGAGGCTTATTATATTAAATTATCTCTTTTTTAAGGCCCTGAGTACTTATTCTGAGGTTTTTCTATGCTATCTTGATAGTTGGTTCCTAACATTTGGTATCAGAACTCAAGGTCTTGGGGTTTCGCTGCTACACCTGAGACACCTTGGAATTTTCTCTATAACTTTTTTTTTATAGCGTTTCAAAAGGAACCCCTTGGAGGATACTTAGTAGATAGATCAAGGTACGTGGGATAAATATTTAAGCTTCTGAGGCCTTATACTTTCGGAGATATAGCCTGTGTAAGATAGGGTTATGAAATCATCTTGAATTTAGTCATCTCCGAATTTTCGCTATAATTTTTTTTATCTAACATTTCAGACCCTGAAATCTGGAGGATATTCTTAGAAATTATTAAGGTATCTGTGATAAAATTTTTATCTTTTGGGTCATCCAGCTTTTGTAGATACACCCTGTGCAAGATAGAGTATTTGACTAGTCATATTAACTAGTCTCAAACAGGTCTTCCGGGTAAAACAATGATATCTTCTTCAGTGAGCATCCAAATTAAGTGAGACCAGTTGTATTGGACAATGGACATGCTGTGGAATTTTTGGTACAAGTTTCAAAATCAAATATCAAATATTGTGATCTTGTCACACTTTACAAGTAGGCTCTCATGGAATGGACAAAAATCAACAAGGTGTGGGGAAGTTACCATACAAAACTAATTTTTGCCTACCATTGAGAGCCAAAGTTGACAATGAATAAAACCTTGCCCTTGTATATGATGAGATCCACATCATTACCCCTCATGTTCTGCGAGATCTCTTATGCAAATGGGTTTACATATAATAATATTAGAGAAATGAATTCAAGGAAATAAATTAATATGAAGATTGTTCTAATGAGTTACCAGTCATGGCTGTAAAATTAGCACGAAAAAGATCAAAATCTTGAGGATCTTGGATGTGTTTGGAATTGAATGTGTAATACAACCAAAAATGGGGTAAACTAAGGTGTGCAATGTCATGAATAAAATTCTATATAAAGACATCCACCAAGTTCGAGGCCATGTCCACCAAGTTCAAGGCCATGTCATGTCAGCAGTTTACTCCTAGTTCAAGGCCATGTCCACCAAGTTCGAGGCCATGTCATGTCAGAAGTTTACTCCTAGTTCAAGGCCATGTTGTGGATGCCATAAGTTTTAAACTGTTGACTTTGCTCGAATTGAAAATAAATATGCCGGTCAGGCACATACATCACCCCATCAATGAAAACTTTAAAGTTCAGTGACTTTTTTTCCAGAAGAAAAGTTCAATGACTTTTTTTCCAGAAGAAAAGTTCAGTGACTTGAACTAAAAACATAAGGAAATTTGTGAATAACACTTCTAATTATCATTTCTGAATAGCAATTCTAATTATCATTGTTTGGATGTTTTTATTATATTAATATTCATTTAGGTGACTTCCACCACACGGGATCGTGGAAAAAGCTCATACCATGGTAAAGAGCTCGTATCAGCGTGGAGAGAGCTTGTATCATGCCAAAGAGCATGGAAAGAGCTCGTATCATTATATATATGTTTTGAAAGGAATATTAGTTTGATGTGTGCACATATCGATTCATTTGTTTGTGCAAAAGGATGTGGGTGTTACAAAAGTGGAGGAAGACTTCCAAATTTTTACAGATTAGTTCATATGTTTTTAACAATACAATTTTAATTTTTATATTTAATATGAGGTTTATGAAGTGTAGTAAACAATTTTTTTTTTAGAGTTGGCGATAAGAGAGAATCAAATCTCTCGAGGTGCAAACATTTTTTAGAGTGAAAATTTTGAGGAAAAGTTTGTAGTTAGAGAGATTCGATCCCTCTCAGTGCTTGATAGATCTGGGGTTAAGATGGATCTAGGATGGTTTCACTTGTGGGCGGTGACACAAAATTTCTAGATGATCAACATTATGTATATGTCTAAGATTAATATGATCATTTGAAATTTACTCACTTTCCTTGGTTGAAAGTTGATCCGGATTATTTTTGGCATGAAATGAGTGTTGAGATATAATAAAGAAATGCATAGAGATATCACAGATATTCGATAATGTAACAGAAATGTATCAGATATGCAACCATAAACGCAGATATACAGTAATACACAATTTCTATTAATAAAAGAAATGTACAGAGATTGTAAAAATACAGAGTGAAAGACTCGCTAGAATGGTGGTAGCTTATCTCTAAGAAGAGATGTGACGCCTACTCGCATTCGCAAGAAGATGGTTACAATGAGGCTCTAAAGGCCCTTTTACAATAAATAGGAATGCAAAAAACCCTAGACATCCAAAAACCTAATCCTAGGAGATTAAACCCCAAAATTCATGTGGGTCTCGTTTGGGTAAGTTAGTACATTAACTTCCCGGGGTCGTAACTTTTGCATACGATCTTCATTTTAGGCGTATAATAGCCCATTGGAAAGGTATCATCGAGGAGATTCATTTTTGGGCCTCAATGATGCCTCTTGTGATAATTGAGAATCTCGATCCCTAAAAACCTTCATTTAGTCCCTCAAAATGGCCCCGTAAGTTAAAAACTGCTAAAAATAGTAAATTGCCAAAATTGCCAGAAAACTGTTTTGAGCCAGTCGGAAAAGGTGGGTGGCCACCGATATCCACCTGGATCAAAAGTATAGAGAGTATTGTCAAGAAGGATCAATGCCAATCTATCTTCTTCTGTGTTTATTATAGTGACACAATTTGTAGATGATCAACAATATGTATATGTATATGTCTAAAATTAATTTGATCATTTGAAGTTTACTCACTTCCTCGGTTGGTTGAAAGTATAGAGAGTATTATCGAGAAGGATCAATGGCAATCTACCTTCTTCAGTTTTTAGAATATTGACACAATTTGTAGATGATCAAAATTATGTATACGTGTATGTCTAAGATGAATTTGATCATTTTCAATTTAATTGGTTTCCTCACTTTGTTGAGAACATAAATAGTATTATTCAGAAGTATACCTCAAGAGTTACATGAGGAATACGTTGAATAGAAATAAAGTAACAATGTTGAATGATGAAAAATGTGAATAATAAGAATGTAATCAATTACAAATAGTTTACATTGTGATCAATCTCGATTTATCTTCTTCTGCTTTTCTTATAGTCACACATGATAGTTTTTCCATCTTTTGATATTGATCATATGAAAAGGGAGGTTGAAATTGTAGACCATTCAAAACTTTAACTCGAGATATTACATAAGCGACATACCATGTTTCTCTTGCCTCCCAATATTAATAGTATCTTTCTCCAACGCCAATCTTTGTGACTTATGGATTGTTAAAAGAAAGGAAATATTGAAATCAATGCAACACACACAAAATCTAATGTTGAAACACTAAAACTAATGCATGTAGTTCAATGCATTTAATTTCTAAGAATAAAAGGAGCCCTATATGAAAGAAAGATAATATTGAAATCAACGCATCATAGACCAAATCTAATATTGAAACACTAAAAGCAATGCATGTACATGGAAATCAATGCATGCAATTCAATGCTCCTCTTATTCTAATAAATTAAATTTTCATCACTAACCCCCTCTTAATTGGCATGGCATTAGCTCATATTCAATCAATGAGTATAACATTGTGGTTTTATTTGATATGGCATTTCCAACATTGTTCCCAAGAGGTAACGCAGATTGGTTGCAACCACGAAATTGTAGCCTTGTATGAAAAAAATGAAATATTGAAATCAATGCAACACACACCAAATCTAATGTTGAAACACTAAAAGAAATGCATGTACATAGAAATCAATGCATGCAATTCTTAGAAATACCACAATATACAATTAAAGTCARYTTAAAATYAGTATATTCTAAAATCAATGCATCTCGTTAATCTAATTAAATTAAAATTAATGAATCTACTACAAGCTATATTAATCTACATGATATGTCACCCTACTTTAGCCAATCAAATCTCTATATAGGGATTAGAAATTGACATGTGCACTGAAATCAATGCATCTAGTTAATATAATTACACAAAAACAACTTCTTAAAATATTTTGCAATTTGCTATCGTTGTTCTAAGAAATTAATTTTTTATCACTAAGGATCATCTTTTTCTAAGAAATTAAATTTTCTTCATTAACAACCTCTTTAATTGTATGTTTTCGTGTATGTGACTTGGAACTATAAAAGTGCACCTTTGTATTTCACCATGAAATTATATTTGAAATTGATGTGAACACTTAAAATTCGAAGTGCATGTATAGCTGCTTTTCCTTTTCGCGCTATGAACTGTCACTTCCTTGCTATCAGTTTGAAAAATTCACTTACAAGATGCTCTGAACTCTTCCAATTAAACCTGACCACCTTTTGACCTCATTCATTTTTCCTACTGCTCAAAATTTACTTGATCCCATCATTTTCATGCAGCGCTGCAAATTGGCTCACAAAGCGCCGACGAACAGGGCACTATGAACCCTCTGTTCCAGCGTTGTTAAAACTCCGTCCTCTGCATTTTTCTAAAACCCCAACTTTGTAAGAGTTAATTATATCCCTATCCATTTTGTATTACGTAGTTGATCATCTATGGGAGCAGACTTAAAATTGCAGGTGTAGTGATGTTGTTAATCCATTTTTTTGATGCTGTTAAAAAACCGGTTTTACAGAGTCTTATATGTGTCTCCTTTCATTATAACTTTCAGTGGATTTTACTTTGCTTTCCTATTGAATATGCCCTATCTCATTCCTATATGTGTATAAACTAAAGTCTATAGAATCTTTATACAAGGTTAGCCTATTGGAAAGTTTTTTGTCATAAAAACCCTAATCTTCTATATTCCCTATTTCACACATCTAGCAATCATTAAATATTACAGAAAGGTTTTCTTCAAGCAACACTTATGGACAACCCACAACACAAGAAGAATCATAAGGGTGGTGAAATAGTATGAACAAATCCCTATGATATGAAATTGCTTGATTCTGAACCTTTGGTCAGATATGCCTTTCAAAGAGTAGGTTGCATCAATTTTTGTCAAAAAATGTAGAGGGGGCATTCATAGGTAGCCAGGGAATTCAAACTCAATTTCAATGTGACCAAAACCAAGGTGGGAATATTAGAATTTGAATTTTCAAAGCTGTCCATCTCAGTTGCAACAGAGATACCCAACACTGGAGAAAAATGGTTCAAGGCTATGACATTAAATGCTTCTTTCTTCAAGGAATTTCTTAAACCAGAGTATCAGGAGGAAAACTTGTCCAAAGGGGTCCCTAGAAACCATATGATTTAAGGTTTTGATAATATGTTGGAGGTTATTCAAAGGTATTTTACCTGTGAGGGAATATTTAACATGGTTTATCAATATCACATCAGGCTTCTATTACACTTCATAGGGAAAGAAGCAATGAATCTCCATTTTTACCTCTTTAGAAGCATTGGTAAAATGATTGATAGAGTTCAAGCCAAATCTAAGCAAGTAGACACAAGTGTATTTCACTCTGGCCTTATTAAAATGTTGGTGATGGAAGAGTTGAAAAAGAAAAATACCGTTTGGGAAACATTCCTCACTGCATCACATTTTCAACTGAATGTTTCCCCCACTCCATAGTCTAAGATACAAATCCCTTGTCTTGTGGATAAGACTGTTTGTTCAGAGGTTAGAAAGAGGAAAATAGGTGTTGCTATGATTGATACAGATAAAAGAGCCACAAATGAAATAGAGGCAAGAGGCCCTTTATAACCTTCACATAAGGATGTTTCACCCATGGCAGAGTCCATTCCTATGGAGGTTCCTCCAAGAAAATCCATAGGCCTGAGAGGAACAAAGCTTATGTTCCCTTCACCTATTGCTGCAGACAAGATTAAGCCCAGGAGGCCTTTTACTAGAGTAGCATCCAAGAAAAATGTTCCTGTGGAAATTGATGTAGCAGAAACTTCAACCCAAAGGAAGGTTAAATCTAAAGCTCCTGAACAACCCATTGAAAATATTGATATCACTACCCCTCAAGAGGAAAGTAATCCCACTTTCAAGAGGCTCAAAATACAACTTAAAGAAGCAAGGGATGAGATTGATAAATTGAAAAGTGAAGACTCTGGATATAGAAAGAAACTTAAGGGGATGATGGGAATGTACCATGAAACTATTGACAAAGCCAAGTTTATAGCCAAAATATTTCTGCCCCTCCACATGCAACTCATAAATCTCTACAGACAAAACATATCTTATCAAGCTTAGATCAGAAAGTTGAAGGCATAACTACAAACTTTTAAAGAAGAGTTGGCCAAGAGGAATCTAGACATGTTGGCTAAGGTTGCTATCAGGAGAAGCTCAAGAGTTAGAAAATGAAGAAATTGAACCTCCTTAACCAATTTCACTTTTTGTCAAGTTTTCTATCTTATGCATTTTTCATTTTTGAAGATGATTATGCTTATAAACCATGTTTAGCTAATAGAGGTTATTTTCTAGTCATGTACCAATATTATAAGTTGTTACAACATTTAGGGGCACTAGAGATAGTTTTTGGAATGTTTTAAGACTTTATCAAATGAAACTATCCACTACAGGAAAGTTCGTAGTGCCTGGTGCTGGGAATTGGATGATATAGAAAGACGTTGCGAGCTGGCGCTATGAACTCATGTTTTGGAGTTTTTGAAGGGAGGAACAACTGCCAGGTGTTAAGATGGATGCATGCCAGTTGTCTAATGGTCATTTGTGAGCTAGGAGGCCACCTACCAAAGGAAGATGCACTCAAAGGGACACTTCATCAACCATGAAGAGGATGTTTCAAACGTTGCTACCAATAGACTGAAATTTAGCATTTTGTTTTATTTATATTGTACAACTGTAGTCACGTCACCTTGAGGCATAGGAATCCTATGCAAGAGTTGTTATTAAAATTGTAAAGTTGTCAATGAAAGTCTAGGCTATAAGTGTAACATACCCACTACCTAAAATCAACTTTTTTGTTGATTTCTCAACAATGAGAATCCTGGAAGCTCGCAGCAGTGAACTGCCAAAACTGATGCACCTGTCACGACCTCGTTTCACGCGCCTGTGACATTTCCCCGATGATAATTTTGGGTTTCGGGGTTTCGTGATTCCCGCTAACAAGAGTTCCTATCCTCTCGAACTCTCGATCTCCGATTTTCCGATGCACCCCTTTACGCGCTAGCCCTCCTGGCTAAACTCCTGGCCCATATGACCACTATTTCACAAGACTGCAGCCTTATCTCCTTTCAGGGTTTTGGGCTTCCAAAAGCCGATGTGCTCTAACTTTAGCTACCCCTTCGGGCTAGACCTTTGGTCCACGTGACCTTCCCCCATATGACCACAACCACACTGCTTATCGGGGTTTCAAAATTTTCAATGCCAAAATGAATTTTTCCTCAGGACACGTGATCCTCCGATTCCCGATATGACATCAGTTAACAACCCCTTTTCACCTTTAGCGCGATCAACGGCTGTGATCGCCCATGAAACCAATGGTCCTTGATTTCTATCGGGACTTCAGGGTTTCAAATGCCTAAATGCATTTGTTCTCGGGTAGGCTGATCTCTTGAATCTCGATTCTCCACTATGCTGACAGCTAGCCCCCACGATGGAGCTTTCCCTTCCTTGTCGAAATTTCAGACTTCGTGATTCCGAATTGCAAGGACTTCTTGTCCACGGGATTCCCGATTTCCCGACTCCCGAAATGTCGATGGCCAACTTTATTTTCGGGAAACCTCCCGAATTCTCTGATCTCCTCCATGCATCCTCCTCAAGATGGACAGTTTTGATCATCTCTCGCGATTTCGCGACTTCTGATGCTCCGGAAGTCTTGTCCTCAAGACTCGCGAAATGTCGAACCCTGATGCACCTATTGACCTTTCTATCGGGACTTCCCTGATGGTATGGATCGCCATCATGTGTCCCAGCTGATAGACGGCCCTGATCCAATCTCGTGATTTCAGAGTTTTTGATACCCCGATGACAAAAATTCTCGGTCAAATCAAAACCCTGGTAGCCAATATACCGACGGGCTCTCGATTTCTGCCATGTGTCTGCACAAACGGACGATCCAGACCATTTCACTATTTCGGCACTTGAAATGCCTCGACTTACTCGACCTCGAGAATTCTGATATCCCGAGTACCGATATCCCGATGTGTCAACCCTCTCGTCGGGATTTTACCCCTACTGTTCACGAAGGTTTAACCCTCATGCATCTCTTAACGGACCCAACGGCTGTCGGGTTTTTCTAGCTAAGATATAACGGCTCAAATCTGTCCCACCTCGCGCATTCTTCCACTACTTCATGGATGTGGAAATATCAATGGTCCAAATGTTCTCATGGACCTTGGGGGTCTATGATACCGATTTCCTCGCTATTCACAAAGATAGAGGGAAAAGGGGCAAGGTATGTAACGCCCTTGTTTCTTTCGTCAATCTAACGGTTGTGAATGACCCTGGGTCTTCCAACGGGATCTCATCTGTCGATTCGTTGCTTATCCCTACGCTGCTACCTAAGAATTTTAAGAGAGTCATTCCTCCTCGTACAGGGTTATTAAGACTTGCCCATTTAAGTCCTTTTTCCCGGTTCTTAGTAAACCTTCCAAAGGAGGGAATCTCTGTGAAGAGATCTATTTCGGGGCATCCCTAGAGATAGATAAGGGGAAACAACTTCCCGAGAATGGGCTGGAAGTCTGACTTGGTTCAACTTAAGCATAATTAAATTCATTTATCAACATAAGCCATGCGTGTTTTTTTCTGTTATAAGCATATACAACTACTAGTATTGATCAAACATCATATAGTCATTCTTATAACGAAAACATTCATAGTTCCACAGCTTATGAGCATAGTTATCAAAATACACATATTTGAAGGTGCCAGAGGCAGAACACTTATCAGAAATAACACCAGGGTTAAGTAATTGCTGAGAGGGGTGCTCGTTTCCACCCAACCGTAGGCATAGCGACTCCCAACGGATTTACCACTAGCCACCCCCGAGCTGAGACCACGATGCTGTGAGACTGCCTCTCTCTGTCTGCCAGTGACCAGGAGCGAAGGTTGCAATCCTTCCTCTCTGCTATCACTCACTCTGCATAATGCCAGAGTTCCCCTCGCGTCTGCCCCCCAATCTCTTCTACCTTACGCCTTATCCTCTTGCGAGGTTGTGTGTGGCATGATTATCCTCATGTCTGGTCAGGCCTGACGGCTCTATGGATGGGCGGTTCACCATCCCATCCCTCATTAAGCCATTCACTTACCAGCCTGCGAGACATTAAATTCAGGGCCAATGAGCCGCTTTTGGTTCTCCGGGCCAGTGGAGTCCAAATACAATGTTAATTCTCGGTGGAAGTTAACGCCCCCTTTCCAGGTGCCTTCCACCGCCATCGTGGTCTCTTTTTCAGCACATCCCCTCTCAACAGTCCTGCAATATAAATTCATAATGTTATTTACATTCATCGACCTTCTTTATAAGGTCCATTCACATCATACATTCACATTTTCATCATGCTTTAGCCTGGTAATTCCTATATTAGGATTAATTACAAATTTGGGGGAAATAGGGTGTTACAATACCCTCCCCCTTATAGGAACACCGTCCTCGGTGTTCTTTCTCCAAACAGATGTCATGCCTTTCTTATTCGGCCACTTCAGAAGTCTTGATCTTCGTCATCTTCCTTCAATAATTCCTGGACAACAAGCACATTAATTCACAATTTTGTGCAAAAACATCTTACTGATGTTCAAATTTCAAAGAAAAAGAAAATTTCATATTCTTAGCATAATACTTATCTGTGTAGTTTATGGATCTATATCCACATGGTAATTTTGTTATCCATGCTCATCGTCCTCCTTGACATACCCATAGGATGCAGAATTCCAATTCAATAACTCACAAGAGCCATCATAATTTCATATTTCTTTCCGAGGTTTTTCTTCCCGCACGGGAAGCTACCCACTGCGTGCATTACCCCAATAGTTTCAAAAATTATTAAGGTCTCCTCTTCCTTGCGGTCACTCACCCTCCAGGCCCAGGCTCAGGCATCCCCTTCACTGTTATACAATCCCTCGGGCGATCCATATTTCCCTGCCAAGGTTTTCTCGCATAGGAAGAATTTTAGAGGCTCTATCGAGTCTTACAGTCGAGGCGTCCCTTGGACTTGCTCTACCGAGGCGTCCCTCCGGCTGGTATTACCTCAACACAATTTTATTTCAAACGATCATGACTCATCACAGGGTTTTCATGGCTCAGTAGTAGTCATGTTCATCATCTTCAGTTTTGACAGCCTTCATTTGTTCCCTTCTGAACATGTCTTTTCTTCTCACCTGTATCACATGTATACAAAATTCATGAGACATCATTATCAATTCTAACTTTCAAAATTTTGTTGCAAACCTGTCACCCACAGATTTGTCCATTCTCATGATTTGTTTTCATATTTGTTCCGCACAGGAACCAAATTCATAATTACAGGACCTTCCTCCCCATAATGGTTTGGCTCAACATGCAATTGGACTTCATTATGGGCTTACAATGCTGCCATATCCAAGACCCCTTTGCTTCCTGCACTTTCAACTTCAATCGGCCAAACAACTTGTTATCTTTTCCATGCATATACATTTTGTTGCACCTTTACCATATCGTCATAACAATCTCAGAATTGTGCATACTTAACGATTAAATTTACTTCCTCAAAAGGAAATAACATTCCTTGCAGTTTGGCTCAGCAGGCAATCAATCTTTCCTATGGGCTTACCTTACTGCCATATCCATGACCCTCTATTTCCTGCAATTCATTCCTCAATCAGCCAAACAAATTGTTAGATTCTCCATGTACATATATATATATATATATTCAAACGTAATTCAACATTTCAAAGGGTTTTAACAACTGTGCCACTATCCTTGGACACATTCATACCCAATACATTCTTGCATTGATTTCAAGTTTGTCACTCTTTAGGACCGGTTCTTGGTCATGGGGTGTTGGGATTTAACCGATCCTCTCCTCATATGGTTTACTCGTTTTCATTCATTCTTTCAACAGAATCCATGCTTCCTGTTATAGGCCGATCACAACCCCAAATTAGTACATATTAAACTTAAAATTTTCTCATGAATGCGCCCGCGCATTATGCCTTCATTAATAACCAGGGTGCCAACACTCATGGCCACCCAAATTTGATTTTATCTAACACCTATACCACGTGAGTAAAAAAAAAATGTTGGAAGGTCCTTCTTCCTCAATGAAAAATCCATTGTTTGTCTTTTATGCAAATATGCATTTCTTGGAAGTAATTCCAAGCAACGTGCTATCCATGAGCACTTTCGTTTCCAATCATTCCTTGATTGTTCCATGTGTTCATGACATATCAGTTCATGAATTCTTCTGAAGGTTACAATCGGTCTTTTAGTACCAGAGGTTCGTGCCTCCATTATTTAGGTCATCCTCCCCGAATCATACCCTACTCGGGTATCCAAGGCATACAACTGCCCTTTCAATTTTCAGGTATAGCATGCAATAATAAATATTTCGGAAGGG
>ML780626.1:196042-213502 GCA_009831015.1 Picea engelmannii
TCCTATTTTAAGAGGACCCGATTGGTCCCTCCCGCTTCATATTTCTACGGATGCATCAAACACCACCATTAGAGTTGTTTTAGGAAAAAACTAGAAGGACATGATCCATGCACGATCTACTACATCAACAAAAATCTCACACCAGCAGAACAAAATTTTACGGTAATAGAGAAAGAGTTTCTTGTGGTAATACATGCAATTAATAAATTTCAGCATTACATCAAAGGATATCCAATCATATTGCATGTTAACCATGTCGCCATAAAATATATAATAAACAAACTTTAATTTATGCTCATTTAATGCAAATTCATTATAAGTCACGATGAAAAGATCCTAGATCAATGCGACATGGTTTAGGGAAAACAAAAATTTATGCCCCATCCCTTAAAAGTTCCAACTAAGGGGTTGGGTGTGTTACAACTCATTACTTAGTTATATATGCACATATAGACATAGTTATGCTATTTAGTGGTTAAACATATAATCATGGTTACTGCACACTACTATATAATCATCATCATTAAAGATAAACATACAAACAAGTCTAAATATAAACATGCATTCACATTAGATACATGAAATAACATCCAAAGTCACAGTTCTACATAGGGTTACCGTGGTTCACCTCACTCTGTCATATCTACAGGATCCTCTTGCGCACTAGAACCCTATTACCCTGAACTCGTTACTTAGTTATATATGCACATATACCCATAGTTATGTTATTTAATGGTTAAACATACATTCATGGTTACTGCGCACTACTATATCATCATCAACATTAAAGATACACATATAAACAACTCTAAAGATAAACATGCATTCACATTACATACATGAAATAACATCCAAAAGCACGGTTCTACACAAGGTTACCATGTTTCACCCCACTCCGGGCTGCGCCCACAAAATATCGACTTCTTTATTATATTTGAGTGTCTTGGTTGCGCCCTACGCTACAATGGATGCTTACCATACAATTCTCCTTACATATGTAGCTCCTTTACAATGCTCTACACTTTAAAGCTCTCTTTCTCTCCATCTATATCTATCTCTCTTCGACTCTCTTCATCTCCCAAACTCGCGACACCCTTTACATATCTATACATTATGATCAGATCCTTTTGACACCTCATCGTGAGTTGGCTACAACTCATGCTCAGCTGGCTTCAACTCACTATGAGCTGGAAACAACTCATGTTTGGTTGGTCTTCCTGGATTCGCACTAGCTGTTCTTTCTTGTCCCTCATCTTCTCCTCTTTCCTCTCTCTTCTTTCTTGATCTTCTTGATCTTCTTTAGCTTCTTTATCTTCTTTTTCCTTCGCCCTTCGTGTGCCGTTTCCCTGTACCTCATCTCTTCTCACTGTTCCATCCCAAAAACTGCCTGTCTAATAGTTTCCATGGATGTGACAAGTTGCACTTGATACACACAAGCTAAAAGTTGATGTGAGAGATTTTAAGGAAGCATGGGCAATAAGGGCGGTGTTTCTCCAAAGTGCATGGCCACCATTACTATAATATTATCCCTTGGACTTATTCCTCTTCCCCTCATGTGGTATCATAGTGCGCTTTTTCTTCTGTCATATTCTTTTGGTAGATATTATATTTAATATATTTCATTTTTATACATGCTTTTAATACAAATTAAGAACATAATGGTAACATCCACATCTAATCCTAGAAACATAACATCCACCTGCTTGGACTCACAAACATTCACTCATTAGGTTTTTTCCTTGAACTCCACACTATGGATAAAATTTACAATGCATTTTAAATATTTACAACAGAAGGTGGTCATCACCTAGTCCCATGGCTTGACATCCATCTAATAACCACATACTTGCACCATGATTCAATCCAATCATAATTTAAGAATTAAAACCAAAACATTTCATTTAATAAATAAATTAAAAATTGATAAATGCATTTGGTATATTTGCTTTAAAAATATTAATCTAAAAAGTCAATATATTTTCATTGGAGATTTTAATCTTAAAACCAAAGATGATTTTTTAATTGGAAAGAAAAAATGATAAATACTTTAATATAATTGTTTTATGTCTTAAGCCCAAATATTAAGGACTTTGATATACTTAATAATGGCACGTAAAATTTACTTTTTATCCCGGAAATACAAGATAATGTAGAATATATTGTATGCATATTTGGAATATTTCAATGTGTAGTAATAGTCATATAACTATTTCCACGTTATCCCTACACTTGAGGACTAGACAAAATTATATTCTAAGACCCCTTTTTAAAAATTCTCTGTTTATAAAAGGCTAATAAACATATTCTAAGACCCCTTTTTAAATATCCATATTACATTTCCATATTAAATATCCATAAACATATAAAATTATATTCTAAGACCCCTTTTTAAATATCCATATTACATTTCCATCTTTGTCCACCAGAAACTTACTGAAATTCAACTTTAGTCCATAGCTAAAGGTGGGAAAAATCCTTTCGTATATATCATCATTAACTTGGCAATTAACTTCCGTAGCTAAAGGTGGCAATTAACTTCGACCTATACATCATTAACTTCAACCTATACATCACAGAGCTGCCACTTAACACCAAGAAGGATCCAAAGATGGAGTGGTTAAATTAAATGAATCATCTAGCATAACAAGAGAAGAAATCCTAATATAAAAGAAGCAACCAGGTGGAGTGGTTAAATTAAATGAATCATCTAGTATAAAATATAGGAAACTCTGCTTTAAAGCGAGTGCCGACCACTTCTGCAATCTACACATTATTCCTAATCCACCAGAAATAATGTGCACCAGACTGATTGCATAAAACCAATATTTCTAATCCTGCAAACAGTTTTATCAATAGTGTTGTTTTACTGTTCTATGTTTTTGACTGAATTTGAAATTACAATTTTCTATGGTTTAAATTGTATTTCTGAATCCAGAAATGAATTCATCATGGTGCCATTAGGATTATACAGATTAATCACTCAAATACGCAGATCCAACAAATTCTCACTAAATTTCGAACAAAATTAAACAGAAAATATATAAAATGAAAACTTAGAACAATTAAACTAAAACACAAAAATAACAAGGCACTGCTCTAAGTATGTGATAATTGCCTATGTGATAATTGCCTATGGAGCTGAACGGTCACAGAATCAGATGAAGCCAGGAAAATGGTCACAGAACCACGAAAATGTGTATACTATCCTCAACCAAGATACTATACTAACAACGTTTCTTGTGTCTAACTACTTTATAAAAACCTTCACACTCAATAATATTAGATATTTATTTCTAAATATACAAATTTGTCAACAATTTCTCAATATGGTTAGAAGGTACATCACCTGCTTCCAGAAAACCAAACATTGTTAGATAATAATGTAATACTTCCAAAACCAAACATTATTAAATAATAATGTAATACATTCATAAAAAAAATTTAAGAAGAAAGGAAACATTTGAAATCAAAATCTACATGAAATGATATGACTAGATAATTCCACTATTGATGTTACGGTAGTTGCAGGAGGTATTAACCTCCACATGTAACCTTTGACGAGACTAGAATATTACGGGAAGCAAGAGAAACCCTAAAACATTGGATAATAAACCTAGAAGACAAGTCGGCTCAAGAGAATAATTAATATTAAGTTATTATCCTCCATGAAGAGAAGTCGGCCTAGTTAGGTGACTTGGAGGAGTACTAATAGAGGGCGCTAGAGCTCATTTGGACACACTCAATCTCACGACCTCATAAGGAGTAGTGGTGCGCATGACTGGAGGAGAGATGTAGTTGTTGCAATGGTGACTTGGTCTTTGGTTATGGTTTGGACATTCTGCTTGGTACGCTAGCTTTGGAGAGAGGTATGCTACCTTGGTTGGCTATTGTTTCTAGTGATTGCTTCCAAAATTATTCTTTATGTCAAGGTTAAGGTGCTCAGGAGTGGCCTTTGTGCCTATGGTTTGGTGACAATATTGAGATATTTCATATGGTGAAATGAACACACCTATTATTTTAACAGGTTATGGGCCCACACTATCTTCGAAGAGTCTAACTACTGGAAGGTATATTGAGAGGATTTGCTCAGTTACAGTTACAGTTGTAGTTAGAGTTTTGTTGTAGCAACGAAACCCTAACCCTCTTGATGAGGCACCTTAAGTGAAGCGCTTGAACTAATTCTTGGATAGCCTAGTGCACCCTAGCCTATCACACCTCCTGTTACTCTCAGCAAGAGAAGGTGTAAAGTTTGAGTTTTTGGTTGAAGTGAAAGGCTGACCAAGTCAAAGTCAAATTCAACGCAACCATGACTTACTCTATGAAGTTAGAAAACAAGTTAGAAGGGGCTTATAACTTCAGAGCATGGAAGTCAAGGATTGACCTCATCCTTGCCAAGAATAAAGTGATAGATATTGTGAAAGGCAAGATCATGGAACCATAGTTTGAAGCAGGAAAAGAAAAGGAACCTTAGAACATTGCAGTTATGGAGAAGTTCAAGGATATTGACATCAATTCTATGAGTATCATAGTGGGCTCTGTAAAGGACCATTTGATACCCTACATTTCTCATCTTGACTCATCTAAGAAGATGTACAATGCCCTAACAAACCTCTTCTCAATTAGAAATATTGGACAAGTGATGAGCCTGAAGAGTGAACTCAGTGACCCAAATATGACAAAGGATGACACCATAGCTTCATACTTTGTTAAAATTTATCAGTCGAGAGATCAATTACAAGATATTGGAGAAGCCATCCCAGAAAAGGAAGTTGTGAACATAACACTTAATGGCCTTTCTAAATCATGGGATTTATTTTCTGCAAGCATCAATACAAGGAAGGAGTTCCCAACGTTAGAATAACTTCGGGCTTGATGTGCATAAGAAGAGATAAGGTTGAACTCTAAAGGAAAACCTCAGAAGGAAGAATATGCTCAATCCTTTGCAACAAAGTTCAAAAGACGTGGAGGTAAGAAAAAATATGATTCAAGAAAGAAGTTCAAGAGAGATATGTCAATGGTACAATGCTTTGAATGCCATGACTATGGCCACTATGAAAGGAATTGTCCTAAACTAACAAAGAAGAGAAAAGAGAGACATTACACATCAACTACCAATGATGAATAACCTTCACAGAAGATAAAGCATGATGAAACAAATTTCTTCTATTATTCAGCTCTTACTAGAACCATTGAAGATGACATGTGGCTGATTGATAGTGGAGCTTCAAGGCATATGACAGGTGACCGCAAGAATTTCTCAAGCATGAAGGAAAAGGAGACACCTCATAAAGTGGAGCTTGGAGAAACTAACTCTTATACAGTCAAGGGAATTGGACAAGCTACTATCAATATGGAATTAGGTAACTCTATTCATCTTAGTAATGTTTTATATGTTCTTGGTTTGAAAAATAATCTAGTATCTATTTCTTGTTTGGAAGAGAAAGGAGATAGAGTATCTTTTGTGGATGGAAACGTTCTTGTATGGTCTAAAGACTCAAATATAGAAGACACTAGAGTCATTGGAACTCATGAAGGAAGGTTGTATAAAATCTTAGGTCAGAATACTCAAGCCCTAGTACATGATGAAATCGATCCTAGTGACTTATGGCATAGAAGGTATGCTCACCTTCATTATCAAGCCTTTCCATCCCTAAAAAAAATGGTTGTAGGAATACCAAAATTACAATCAGTACATGAAGGTGTGTGCAGAGGATGTGCACTTGGGAAGAATATAAAGAAACCATTCCCAAGCAGTGAGAATAGATCCAAAGGGTTCATGGACCTAATACATTCAGATGTATGTGGTCCTATTCCAATGAAGTATCTAGGAGTATCTCTTTACTATGTGACATTTTTATATGACTTCTCAAGAAATACATGGTTATATCTGTTAAATACTAAGGATGAAGTATTTGGAAAGTTCCAATAATTCACGGCTGAAGTAGAGAACCTAACAGATGAGAAGATAAAGGTAAAAAGATCTGACAATGGAGGAGAATACACCTCCAATGAGCTCATTTCCTTTTGCAAAGAAGCTGGGATTAGGAGGGAGCTCATTGTCCCTCACAATCCTCAACAAAATGGTGTGGCTAATATAAAGAATAGAACTATTGAAGAATCAATCAAGGCAAGGATGAATGATCAAAATCTATCTATGTTCCTATGGGGAGAAGTAGTCATGACAACTATTTATATTCAGAATAGAAGTCCACATAGAATATTGAAGAACATGACTCTAGAAGAAGCCTTCTCCAGGAAGAAGCCAAGTGTTGAGAACTTGAGAATCTTTGGATGTCCTGTATACATTCATGTTCTAAAGGACAAGAGAAAGAAGTTGGAACCCTCGGGAAAGAGAGGAATATTTGTTGGATATAGTGAATTATCAAAAGCATATAGAATTTATGTTCTAGGACAATAGAAGGTTGAAGTCAGCAGAGACGTAACTTTTGATGAAAGGATTGCATTCAAGAATTCTATAGAAGGTTTCATAGAAGGTTCCATAGACTCCAATGAAGAAGAGGAACATGAAGATACCAAAGAATAAAGCACATGTTCTCCATAACACCCCAGTGAAGAACCAGAACCATCATACGAACATGTGGAACCAATTATTGAACATAAGACTAGAAAGAGACCAACATGGATTGAATCCACCTTGCAAAAAGACATAAAGCTCCCAATGTCACCCTCAGTCAAATAAAGAAATCCAAAAGGTTTTCCATTTATGTAGTTCTCATTACAAATCTCGTTAATGTAGAACTTTCCACCTTTGAAGAAGTAGTCAAGCAGAAAGAATGGAAGGAGGCCATGATGGAAGAATACCAATCTGTTATGAAAAATGGTGTATGGGAAGATGTTCCTAGACATAAAGAGAAGTTTTTAGTTACTTCAAAGTTGGTTTACAAGATAAATCATGCCGTAGACGAAAGTATTGACAAATACAAGGTGATATTTGTGGCTAGAGGTTTCTCCTAGCAGGAGGGAGAAGATTATGATAAGACGTTTGCTCCGGTTTCCAGATATACCTCTATTAGAGCCATCATATCTCTAGAAACTTCCATGGGTTGGATTTTACATCAGATGGATGTAAATACAACGTTTTGCAATGGAGTGATTGAGGAAGAAGTATACATAGAGAAACCTCAATGTTTTGAGGCAAACCCAAGAGAAACCCATGCTTACAGATTAAAGAGGGCCTTGTATGGACTCAAGAAAGCTCCAAGAGATTGATATGAATGTATTGATAACTATTTGACAAGACTTGGATTTTCCAAGAGCCTTGCTGATCCAAATCTATACTACAAATTTATGAATGGTGCACCTGTGATTCTACTGTTAAATGTCGATGATTTTTTCTTGACAGGTGCAGAGCCTCTCATTATTCAGTGTAAGAAGAAGCTAGCCTCAGAGTTTGATATGAAGGATCTTGGTCTCATGCACTATTACTTGGGATTAGAAGTATGGCAGAAGCATGGTGAAGTCTTCCTAGGACAAGGGAAGTATGTTGTAAAGATCCTTCAAAAGTTTCGGATGATGGATTGTCAATCCATGCAAACTCCCATGGTGACAAATTTGAGGAAGTTGAAAGACTCTGATTCTAATCCAGTAGACTCGTCCCTATATCAACAGTTGATTGGCTCCTTGATGTATTTGGTGAATAATAGGATGGACATTTGTTTTGTTGTGAACATGTTGAGCCAATTCTAGGTGGAACCTAGGAAAGTTCATTGGATAGCTACAAAGCATATTCTGAGATATCTTTGTGGGATGATTACTTATGGTTTGAGGTATGCCTCAAACAGTGATGTACAACTACATGGATTTATTGTTTCATATTGGGCAGGGAGTTCATATGATAAAAAGAGTACTTCTAGACTGTGTTTCATTTTGGGATCTGTTATGATATCACGGGCCAACATAAAACATAAGTCTGTTGCACTCAGCACTGCGGAAGCAGAGTATATTGCAGTTTGTGATGCTTGTACAGAAGCAGTGTGGCTCCGTAAGTTGGTTTATGGACTGTTTGATCAGGTGCTATATTTGACCATGATATATTGTGATAATCAGAGCTGTGTGAATATCTCAGAGAACCCAGTGTTCCATGACAGGTTGAAGCACATTGATATCAAGTATTATTTTCTCTGTGATAAGGTCTAGAGGGGAGAAGTGGTTCTCCAATATATCTCCAATGATGAGCAGACTGTAGATATTTTAATGAAGCCTTTGTCCAAGATAAAGTTTGCATACTTGAGGGGTAAGATGGGGCTCATGGATATTTCTCCCTTGGTTTAAAGGGAGGAGATGACTTCCTCGGTTGGGAGGGAGCACTGATATGTGGCATCATGGAATGTCAGTGAATTGTAGATTTGTATCATGCTAGTACAACTTAGAGATGGTCATACAGCTTAGATATGATGCTTGCATCATGGTAGATATGATCATGCTAGTATAGCTCAGATATGATACATATGGTTGGAGTTGTTGATATAGTGTCCTGAGGAACATTGTTCTAGTACAACTTAGAGGTGTCATACAACTTAGATATGATGTATTGACATCATGCTAGTTATGTTAATGCTAGTACAACTTAGAGATGATGTTGGTGAGCCACATCATGTTAGATATGATCATGCGAGTACAACTTAGATGTGGCATACAACTTAGATATGATGCATTGGCCATGCATCATGCTTGATATGTCATGCTAGTATGGCTTAGAGATGATCATAATACTTAAAGATGATGCAGGAGGGATCATGTCATGCTAGATATGATCATGTGAGTACAACTTAGATGTGGCATACAAATTAGATATGATGCATTGGCATCATGCTAGATATGTCATGCTAGTACGACTTAGAGATGACACAATGAGGCATTGATCTACATATTGCGAGTACAACTTAGAGATGGCATACAACTTAGATATGATGCATTGGCATCATGCTAGTTATGTCATGCTAGTATGAATTAGAAATGATGTAGATGATACTCTGGATCACGCCAGTACAACTTAAATATGATTCATTCACATCATGATAGTACGGCTTAGAGGTGATGCAGGTGATGACATTGTTGATGCTGGTTGATATCATATGATATGATTGCCGTGGAGACTATATGTCTTTGGACAATAGCTATGTACTACTATGGTGGATGTGTTCCACTGGTGGTGACTTTATGTGTCACTCGTTAATATCCATGTGCTACTTGGAGTGGTTGTATACCACTCGATAGTAGTTGTGTACTACTATGGATAGACACAATCATGTTCCATTGGATGGCAGTGTATTTGATTGCCATGGAGACTATCACTAATGTTGGAGATGTTTGCTAGCTAGATGGATAGTGATGATGGTGCTCATGATTTGATCTATGAGATCATGAGATAGCCTGTGTATGGTCTATTTGTGCTCCAAACCATTTCCTTTAATACCTCCCTAGATAGAAGGGAGTGTTGATGTTACGGTAGCTACAGGAGGTATTAACCTCCACGTGTATCCTTTGACAAGACTGGAATATTTCGAGAAGCAAGAGAAACCCTAAAAAGTTGAATAATAAACCTAGAAGACAAGTCGGCTCAAGAGAATAATTAATATTAAGTTATTAGCCTCGAGGAAGAGAATTCGGCCCAGTTAGGTGACTTGGAGCAGTATAAATAGAGGGTGCTAGAGCTCATTTGGACAAACTCACTGTCATGACCTCATAAGGAGTAGTGGTGCGCATGACTGGAGGAGATCTGTAGCTACTGCAGTGGTGACTTGGTCTTTGGTTATGGTTTGGACTTTCTGCTTGGTACGCTATCTTTGGAGAGAGGTACACTACCTTGGTTGGTTAATATTGGTTCTAATGATTTCTTTCAGAACTATTCTATCTGTCAAAGTTAAGGTGCTTGGGGGTGGCCTTTGTGCCTATGGTTGGGTGACAATATTGATATATTATCTACGGTGAAATGAACACACCTATTAATTTAACATCCACTTCATCTCAACACCTACCCACCAATTCATCCATCTTTCTATAACAAGGATACATTGGAGTTGAGCACCCCAAATGAAAAATTGTACACTTATAACTATTCATAATAAAGTGGGATCCACTTAATTTCGGTTCTAGTAGTTCAAGTTGATAACTACTCACTGAAAAGAGAGTCGATCAATTGAATTTACATGAACTTGCCTTCAAATAATAAAGGCACCCTACTAAAACCACTTTCAAATTGTGTTTTGTATAAATCCCTATTATATTTTCTAAACATAGCAACTTATTAAAGTTCTTGACGTTTTGAAAAACTTTTTCAAATAAAAAAATACTAAATATGCCATCCATTTACAAAAGGTGTAATGTCCCCCAGTCCAAGCTGAGGTCCATTACGTGTGGAATACTCATAAAAATTAAACTTTATACTAACTAATTTACCATATCTTATCAACTTTGAATTACATATAGATTAAACTATTTCCTGATACCATTTGGTAAAAGCATATACAACGTTTTAAAAAAAAACATGCATGCAACTGATAACTCACACAACAACATGTAAAATTGTTCTCATGCACATAGTAAAAACACAACAAATAAACACATATAATAGCACAACAACAAGATAAAACACTTATCTTTCACACTAGTTGTGCATCCAGATGCTTAGGATAGACGTTCCACCCAACTATAGACTTGTTGTTCTAAATATCAACAACAATTCGCCCCCAAGCTAGGGATAGAAATCCACAAAAGAGGGTGGTCTCTCATTGTCCACTCACAACTCAGAAAACCCACAACCCACTGGTATTCTCCTACAACTATCCTGATTTTCCACTAGCTCTCTTCCTCTCAACCTGCCCAACCCAAGGAATGTACCCCTTCATTGACCTCAGTCCCTCATGCATCACATTCATTTACCAGGGTCTCTCTAGCACATGTAACCAGGATTCTTTTAGCTAGGAAGCTCAAGGGAACTCATTTCCAGGAAAATTACTAGCAACAATAAAAAACACTCTTTAGACATGAAAACCTGGCTCTTCAATATTCATCTCCAAAAACACTCTAGCATGCTCACAAATTATACCTCCATGGATGTTCCAGCCCCAATCTCTCTCACTTTCTCTCTACTTGTTGTTCATTACCAAAACTGATTGTCTAAAACTGTTGTGATTGCCCATATGGATTTCCTCTCTTTGGCTCACTTGCTTGACTCACAAACTTCCCCAAGTTGATTGTACTCAACCCCCATGCTCCCAATAACTATGGGATGCGACTTCTCACACCCACTCTCTTACATGCATTCAATGATTGGATTTGGGGACACTCAATCATGGGTTGAATTAATATACATGGGTAATTCCCCCTTGGCACTCTCTTAGTTATTCTCTTAGATCCTCCCCTCTGTTGTGGATTCATTCAACCCCCATATCTATCCATATCCTCTTAGCAAATGGCATCACATTTTGTTGTAGCCACACATTATATTTACATTAAGCATTAGTTAAACTGGGGATTATAGTGGGGATGTTACATTCCCCCTCCCCTAAAATTGTGCGTTTTCCTTGGTGCACATTATGCTGATATACATACATATATGAATTTGCATCATAATACTTAGAAAATAAAATTATGCAATTTTACAACTCCCACATTAGTTCCAACCAAAATCTCCTATTACTCTCAACCCGCAAACCCAAGGAATGCACTATTCGTTTATCATGGATAACCTAAGGAATGTGCCATTTGTTTATCAAATATAATCCAGGGAATCTCCCATTCTTTTATCAAGATCCCTAACACAGGTTAGCTAGGACTATGAGATGTGGTTCCAGAACTCTAACTACTCAAAATTGAGCCCTGCATTCTTATATCTTGTTTTCTTCAAAATTGACAAAAAAATGCAGGTATTCCTCCCACATATTTTCTTCATGCTCCCTTGTGTCCTCTTCAGGACCGTTGCAGGTCCATTGAACCTTTACCAGCCCTATGGATTTGTTCCTGAGCACTTTGAATTTCCGGTCCAGGATGCATACTGGTTCCACTTGGAAATCCCCTCCGTGCTCCACCTAGATCACATTCCAATCAATTATGTGGTTAGGGTCAGGCACACATTTATTTAATAATGACACATGAAATATATCATGCACTCTCATGGATGCAAGAAATGCTAGCATGTATGCAACTATGTAATATCCCCAACCAAATTTGATATAAAAATCAGATCTAACTGGTTGAGAACTATTGTCAAACACTTTGACGGTATGTTCAATTTCCCTTAGCAAATGTCTTTTTCTTGCTGTCCCAACTTTGATGAGGTTTTCTGATGTGTTAGCATGACATATGAAATAATTTATGCCTCCTTATAACTCCCTAATTGCAGGCTTCTATATATAATTGATGGTTGTTATGTTTTCTATGTGTTGGTTGATTGAAACATTTTGTCAAACACTTTGTTTGCAATGGCTGTAGCATTCATTTAAGTGTATTTTTTGTTGTATTTCGACCCATATTTCTTCATGTAATACTTAAAAGAAACACATGCAATGATAACCAAATAAATCAAAAACCAATATCTATTAAAAACCATAAGATAGTACCTCAAATCCTTGCTTTATTTAATATGCATTTGATTGTTCAACATATAGTAATTTCCAGATCTGATATAACTAATACAACAACCACTTTATTGGCTTGTAATGGCTCCAAAAGGCATGTAAATAGTGTCAATGATCCTCCTTTTTGATCCCCTAATGATGGTTACCCAAAAGAGATGTTATTTCATATCAAATCCACAATTCCCATACCAAGAAATGTGCTCTCCTTGTTGCTTATGCCCTGCTGAAATATGCACAATAATTATGATGTAAAATCTTCATGAAATGGATGAGATCTTGTATATATGATGATGAATAACTTATATTAGAAGTTCCCCTGGCTGCAGATGTCAAATCTGATCAGAAATCATTGGATCTCAAATGCTAGTGCACCCTCCAAATGAGTAGAATGATCATGTCCAGTAGATCCTCAGTCAACTCCTCAGGCAACCGCTCTTCTTTGATCTCAACTCCATCAACCACTGGACTACCAATCACTCTAATCCATTGATCCCAAACCAAGATGATAACTACAGTGCCCTGTAAAATATAGTCCTGTAGGCCATCCACACAAAGACTCTCCAGAAGACCCCCAATCAATTGAGCAAGTAAATACCATATCCATCCCTCAAGGAAACTCTCACCTAAATAAGTCTCCAATCTACCACGTTCAGTAGTGTTCAAATCCCTTTATAACAAATAAGATGATCTACTCATATACCTAATTCTCAACCAAAGAGACCCGTCCTACCACATAGCGTCCCCATATCCATCTGCACTCAAATCCCCCCAACCATGGAAGGAATCAATCATGAGTGTTCCAAAAAATCCCATGCGCTCTGGAAGTTTACCAAACCCTGCATCAAATAACTTTGATCATGCCATACCACATATCTTAGTGCCTGCTGAACTGTAAACCTCTAGCCAAAGTGTACCGATAGCTATGTTGTCCTGTCCATGATCACTAAACTCAACCTCCTTGTCAACCCACACTATTTCCTGCAGTGTCCCATACTCCTGCAATATCCCTGTGATGTCAACCCTACTATATAGCTCTAGTACACTAGGGTTGAGAAATTCTAGCATACTCTCCCCACTCAGCTCTAAAACAAGGGTGGCTAAGGAATCGTGCGCTGACTTGTGATGATGACATACCAAGCATGCCCCCATATGCCTCATGAAATCATCCTATAGATCCTCCTAGGAGAATATCTCTCTGATCTACTGTTGGGTCCTGAAATGCCTAATCTTTCCAACCATAGGTACATCATGTATGGTCCTCATAATCTCTATCGCTGCCTACTGTGACCCTACATCCTGCTAACTGACCTCATAGTCCTCATCAGAAGCATCTGTCCTACTATGCCTCCCATCCTCATCCCGATGAGAACCTGAACCTATATCAACCTATGAAATATTCTCTTTCCCACGACTAAGAATACTCTCCATCACACCCAATGCCTCCTCTGACTGTTTCTGGTGAACCTCCCCTATCCTACTGCATGTAATGGAGTATCCTCTGTCATGAGGTATCTGTCTAATAACAGTCCATGTCCCATGCAACTTACTATCTTCCCCATTGCTGTTGTATGTAGTGAAAGTATCAAGGAAGGCTAACAAAAATACCTGCAACTGTATGTAAAACTGGGAAGTATCATATGCTTTGGTCAATCCCAAAGGCTTGACCAAAAAATCATCCACCAACATCCAAGGTGAATAGTCGCCTGGACTTCACACTAATATCATGCCATCGTGTACAACAGTAGGTGACTCCACATACTGATGGTTAATCACACCCCTATATCATTAGTCATATGATTGATGCTACTGAGAAGGTAATCTCCCAGATCCATGTGCTAATATAAGGGAGAGAATTGCTCTCCACGTAAATCTCCATGCTACACCAAGTATGTCTCCTCCCTGCACTCCAATGCATCCCCCTGGATCCGATGGTACACCTCTACATGCCCCTATGGACTACTCCTCATCATTGTATGCCCCTATATACTCATGTAAGCTCCTATACCCTCCTGCATCATCATGTATCTTGAGTGTACTGCTGGGTCAACCTCTACATGGATGTCAACCAATCCTGGAACCTAAATGGATGTGTCCTCATAAATTTCCCTAGCTATGGAATCCCCATGTGTATGTGTAGGACTAACTATCTCAGAGATCCTCATGAATGGTGATCCCCGTGACACATGAACATCCTCAAGATTCTCCTGGTCACATCTCTCCATAATCATCAGTGATCCTGGGTATTCCTCACACTCCTCCAATAACTAGTACTCCTCTATCCAACCACCAACATCCTATAGAGATGTAATTGAAGTATATATCCGAATCTCTACTGAGATAGATGTAGTGGATCTATGACTATCCTCCTCAAGGAGATCATCTAATCTAAACTCCGATTCTTGAAGGGTTGTCTATGTGCCTTTCAAGAATCCCTATGTTCTTACCAACTCATGAGTGAGTCAGTCCACCTCAACCTCCTTCTCCTTTAGTGCCTCATGATACATCTCGCCAACCTCCAGAAGGTAATCTCTATCCATAGGCAGCCGTTGGTAGTCGATCCTCATCATATTCACTCTCTCCTCGAGTGTATGAAAGTCCTCAATGGAAAAATATCCATCTCAACTATCCTGTGCCATCATGGCCCTCCAACAATACTCTACCACCAACGCGTGTGTATCATCAATGTGTCTAATGGCTACCATGATCATTTCCTCTCTAACCCTCAACTGTACTACAAAATGATGTGACTCCTGAGCACTGTCCTATTGAAGTACTACGTCATGAATCCCGCTACTAATTTCAATAGTGGAATCCTCCTCAACAAACTCCTCAAGAGCTAAGGAGCCATATTGCCCACTTTCCACTATGCTACTGAATTCCCCTGTATGCCACTATACATCATCACATACTATTGCCTCAATCTGAACCGCCCTGTATCCTATATGTACAACTATACCCTCCTGTGCACTCATCCTACTAATATCATATGCACCCAAATCCCATAGGGATGTGTCCATACATGTGATATGGTCATCCCGACCAACAAGGAATGCATCCTCGTTACTATAAACTGGTCCCGGAAGGAAGTATCCCATCAATCTGTTGGTCTCCACAACTTGATCTATCAATGGGCTCCCCAAAAGAGGTGATTCACTCTCCCCATACTGATAGACAAGTATATATTCATCTGTCTCCAAGTCATGCCTCTCCTCCTGAGCCTATAGATCCACATGTACCTTGTGTTCAATCACTACACAAGGTTCCTCTACCACATCCAAAATTCCACTGATATCCTCATGCATTGTGTCTAGCATAAATGATGGACTCAGAAGGTAAGGAATGTGTCATGCTCAAATCCCTAGGAGGATCATTATCCCCCATGCATGACCTCATATCAACATCCAAAGGTGGATCACCCAATCTCTGATCCTCCTCATGCCTAGGTGTTGCCACGGTTGAATCCTCACAAGTATCACCACCATGGTGAAGTGTTGAGTCCTCAACACTATTTGATTGGGAAGATAAAGCACATGGACTATCATCCTGTCCATCCAACTGTTAATTAGATGCGCAAGAGTTGATGTCCTTATGGGACTTCTCTAATCTCCTTGTTTTCTCTTCACTTCACTGCTTATCTAAAAACTTGGGTATAACCCTTCCATCATGTAAGGATCATCTATTCATCCTTCTAATCATGATGCTGCAATACTCACCGAAGGTGACTAGTCTCTAGAATCTTGCACTCCGAGAGTTATACTCTCTTTCCATGGCCTCAAATTCACGCTTCATCAATATATTACAAAATCACAGGATGTCGAATTTTTTTTCTCTGATACCACTATAATATTCCTAACCAAATCTGATATAAAAATCAGATCTAATTGGTTGAGAACTTTCATCAAACACTTTGACGGTATGTTCAATTTCCCTTAGCAAATTCCTTCTTCTTGATGTCCCGACTTTGATGAGGTTTTATGATGTGTTAGCATGACATTTGAAATAATTTATGCCTCCTTATAACTCCCTAATTGCGGGCTGCTATATATAATTGATGGTTTTTATGTTTTCTATGTGTTGGCTGATTGAAACATTTTCTCAAACACTTTGTGTGCAATGGTTGTAGCATTCATTTAAGTGTGTTTTCTGATGTATTTCAGCCCATATTTCTTCATGTAATACATAAGGGAAACAAATTCAATGATAACCAAATAAATAAAAAACCAATATCTATTAAAAACCATAAGATAGTACCTCAAATCCTTGATTTATTTAATATGCATTTGGCTGTCCAGCATACCATAATTTCCAGATTTGATATAAGTAATACAAAAACCACTTTATTGGCCTATACTGGCTCCAAAAGGCAAGGAAAAAATGTCAATGATCCTTCTTTTCAATCCCCTAATGATGGCTTCCCAAAAGAGATGTTATTTCATACAAAATCCAGAATTCCCATACCCAGAAATGTGTCCTCTTTGTTGCTTACTCCCTACTGAAATATGCATAATACATCTGATGTAAAATCTTCATGAAATGGATGTAATCTTGTAGATATGATGATGGATAAGTTATATGAGAAGTTCCCCTAGTTGTAGATGTCAAATCTGACCACAAATCATTGGATCTCAAACCCCCAGTGCGCCCTCCCTTAGTAAATTCGTCCCAGCTGCGAGAATAAATAATATGGATGCTAGAAACCCCCAAGGGTGTTATCCTCGTTTTTGGTTATCAAGATGATGACATGATAATGACATGGTGATAGAATATCTAGCTCTTCTTTAAGATCATTTTCATGAAGAAAGTTACACTTGTCAGTTTCTTAAAATCACTCTTTTGGAGACAGTACGCAGGCTGCACATAT
>ML780626.1:231636-260842 GCA_009831015.1 Picea engelmannii
ATGCACACCAAAAGCATGCATGTTCCATCCTCATCCTAGTTCCAATTTTTTGAACTTTTTTTTCTATAGTCAAAGTTCTAAATATATTTTTTATATCTTTAATTTTGGATGCACAATTAGAGGGTGCAATTACCTAAATCAGTGGGGGCACTCATGCATGTGGATTCCCAACTTAGTGTAGAGTATGAATCTCTAGGTGTGTGTACCTTAATTTGAAATTCTTATCCATGCAAGCAATATGCACTATGGTTAGATTTCACACTACATAACTTTTTCCATGCATTTATATTCATTGTACCTCTCTTATTATTAGTTTATAAAGGGGAATTAAAGAAAACCACTTAATGGTCCAAGAGTTGAGTTTTGAGCTATAGCTTTAGCTTTCTATTTCAGATTTAATATAAAATCAATGATGACGTTTTGAGTCTTTATAATAGAATGTTTGTTGTTTTGATTATCAATGGCATGTGTTTGTAGGTTAAAGTAATCTATAACATAAATTTTGATAAGTGTTTCAACTTTAGTGATCTATAGTTTTAGGTTAGTTTCTAGAGTGCAAAATCTTCTCAACATGGTCAAATGTTTTATGGTATTAGAGTGCATTTGATGAAACATTCTAGGAATTTGTGTTGCTGACATATTTTGTTTAGCAGGTTGTTCCAGGAGAAATGGCATGACTACATTTAGTCTTAGATATGAATACAAATTTTAAATTTCCCTCTAACTTCATCCCATGGAAGTGTTAAGCATAGATGACGTTGGAAGACCATGATCTTTGGTATTCTATAGATATGGTAGGACTACCAATCATGTGTTGTTAGTAGAACATAAAAATAAGATGGCCAAGACAAAGTGGATCACTATCCCTCACATAATTATAAATACCATGACAAAGGAGATATTTGATGCTATCGCCACTCTATATTAGAGTGAGAGGATGAATTTAAATAGTCTTTTTTGGAATAAGCTTAAAACCACAAAACAGATAAAGATAGATATTGTAACCATCTACTTGATGAATATTACTGAACTCCATGATCATCTTGTAACAATTTGAGAAAGGGTGAAGAGTGAAAAGATAGTTCCCATAGCCTTAAATGGGTTTTCTTCTATGTATCCTTTTTTTAGAGGCATATATGCCCTAGAAAAGTTTCCCACCATTAAAAATCATAGAGGAGGAGAAAAATATTACCATCATCAACAATATGAAGAAAGGAAACAATAAGGGAGGACCCAAGAAAGTTTGAAAAGGGGAGAAAAGGGATTCATATTCCTCTAATTAGGTAAATAAGGTTCTTAACCATATCAAGTATTTCAAGTGTAAGATGTTTGGCTACTATGCTTCTCAATCTCATGAGAAGGGGAAGGGAAAGTAAAAAAAAATAGAAGTATTTTATCCAAGCTTGAGACACTCTTATCCATTGTCTCATCCCTTTAATCTAACACCATTTTTGGTGTTGGATGGTGTGTGGACAATGGATATTCCAAACATATGGACTCTAATGATAGGGCCTTTAGTAAACTTCAAGAGTTGGAGGAAGGAATGCAAGTAAAATTTGTGATGATTCCACATATCTAGTAGTAGGAGTGGGATCTATCTCATTGCATATTCCATCAAGTGATATAATTTATCTTACTAGTGTTTTATATGTACCTAATTTAAATAAGAATCTCTTTTGAATTTTAGTAATGATGGACTAAATTAGGATTTATTGTTGAGTTTGATGATCATCATGTCCTCATGTGAAAGAGATGCCTAGATCTTAATTGGTTTTTGGCCAATGGTATTTGAGAGGGTGGTGTGTACAAGATGCAAAGAGATCTTGTGGTAGGTTGATTGCACTATGAAGTGTTGCCAATATTGAAGGACATAGTTCAAGGATTGTTTAAATTTAAGGTTAAGAAGAAAGTAAAGTGCAAAGGATTTGTACTCAGTAAGCATGTGAAGTATTATTTTCCTCGAAGAAAACATAGGTTAAGATATATTCTTTCCATCCTTCTTATTAGGTAAAATATAATATGTTTCATTCATTGATCATTCCTATAGGAAGTCCTAGGTTTACTTTAGGAAGACCAAGGATGGGGTCTTAGGGAAGTGTCAAGAGTTTGAAGCTCTTGTAGAAAATCAAATAAGAAAGAAGATTAAGATGATAAGTTCTAAAAATGGAGAGAGTTATACCTTTGAGGATTTCAACACTTTTTATAAGCAAGTAGGAATTAAGGAGGAGTTAATAACACCATAAAACCATTAGTAGAATGGCGTTATAAAGAGGAAGAACACATCCATGATAGAGACAATCAAATCCATGATTCATGATCTAGATATACTCATGTGTCTCTAGGAATAAGCATGTATTACAACTATCTACAATTTGAACATGTGTCCTCATGTTTTGAAGGAAATGACACTAGAAGAGGCATTCATAGGTAAGAAGCCTTAAGTAGCACATATTCATGTTTATGATTGTCCCATCTATATTCATATTCCTAATGAGAAAATGACTAAGTTGGAACCTTCTAGTTATAAGGGTATCTTTGTGGGTTACAATGAAACCTCTAAATCTTACAAAGTCTACATTCCATATTTAATGGAAGGAAATTGTGATAATATTTTTCAAGTTTGATGAGGATGCATGGACCTCCAAGTCTCGGGAACCTCTAGTAGACATTGAAGAGGTAGATGATCTTATTTCTCCAAAGGTTGTTCCTTGGATTAAAAAAAAAAAAGATATTTAGATCAATAAGCTCTTGGAAGTGCAAGGGATGCTTATTTACCATCCAATACATCTAGAAAACCTATGCACCTTATCCAAACATTATAGTATGTAAACAAGAAAGTTGGAGCTCCTATGACTTTATTTTGGGTAAGTTATCCTTACAAGAAAAATTTTAATTTTCTGGCACTAATATCATCCATCATTTATGATATTAGTGCCAGAATATTAGTGCACCTTACCTCATACCAGACATTTTATTTCATAGAAAAATCATGTTGGAGGTTTAACCCCCCACTTCTAGAAATGCATGGATTAACTCTATGGGTAGTCAATTGGTTGTTCCAAATCATTCATTATACCAGTTGTCCAATCAATTGTGTAGTAAACTTGTGGGAATAAATTGCTACCAAAACTTTATCAACTACATGCTATAGGGATTTGACATTTTCATAAGAAGAAATTTGATAATTTTTAAATGTACAGAAGTAAAAATTTCAGGGTCTAAACTTGAATTTATTGTAATACAAGATTCTTCTAAGTGTTGTCATGTTTACAGGAAGAGTGTTCTTGTCATTGATGGCAAGAACAACAATGACGATGGAAAATAAGAAAGCAGCATGAGAGTTCGAAGATTCAAACTTCAGAATATTTGCAAGGAGGACAGTTGAAAACCTCTGAAGCATGAAGTCGCAAAGAGTGATTCAAATCCATGCCGTTGGATCTGGAAGGAGACGTGGCGAGAGATTAGTGTTTCGCTGATTCGCAAAAGAGAGCGGGGGCCATCTCCAAAGTACCGAAACATGAAGTCCTAATGAGATCTAGACCGTTGGATCAAGGAATGTCGTGGGTCGTTGATCAGACGAGAGAAGAGTTCAGAAATCGGGAAATGGAAGCAAGGAGGAGATATAACTTCTGACTTCGCGAAACGCAAAGTCCCAATGATATTTGGACCATTAGATGGAGGAATGTTGTGGGTTGTTGATTGGACAAGAGCGTAGTTCAGAAATCAAGAAATGGAAGAAAGGAGGTGATCTAACTTCCGACATCACGAAGTGCGAAGTCCCGAAGTGAGAAGAGGAGATCTGGGTCGTCGGATCACAGAGGGTCGTGGACTGTGTATTTGACATGACAAAGTTCAGAGTTCGGGAGTTCAAACTTCGAAGAATGGAGGAGAGATAACTCGTGATATCGCAAAACACGAAGTTGTGAAGTGCCTTCTTGATTAGCGTGTGGTCACAACCAGTGGTCACATCAACGGAAGAATAGGTGAAGGAGCTAGAATCACTAGGCTCTACCTCGGAGTTTCGGGAATTGGGAGAATCGAGGTGACTCGCAATAGAAAATCTAAAACACAAAGTCATGAACGCCTTTTGATTGGTGTGTGGTCATAGCAAGAGGTCACATTAGAAGAGAATAAGGGAAGGAGCTAGTGTTGTTAGGCTCCACTTCGGAGTTCGGGAGTTGGGAGAGTCGGGGTGACTCGCATCATAATATCCGATGTGCGAAGTCCCGAAGTGCTTGGGAGTGGGGCTCCAGGTCATAGCCAAAGGTCACATCGTCGAAGGTTAAATGGAATGGAGCTAGCGCTCACTAGGATCTTAGTTCAGAGTTCGGGAATCGAGAGAGTCAGAGTTGACTCACATCAAAACACCCGAAGTTCAAGATCGCGAAGTGCCTTTTGGATAGGCGTGTGGTAACCACCGGTGGTCACGTGAAGGAAGGGGCTTAGGATGAATTTACCTACAACGAATAAAAATGACTGATTGTAACTTCCATAGAAGCCAAAGAATCTCAGGATAATGACCACTGATGACAAACAGACTGAGTATAATCGCTAGAGAAGACGAAGAGTTGAGAGTATTATCTGGTACAGGACTTGGTGTGATAAATACATGCAGAACACAGAAGAGGCTATGCGTACAGAATGTAGATGCAACACAGAGCATAAAATGCAGAAGAAAAGTTGAGCATAGTGGGTGTGGTGCCCAGGAGGAGAAAGAGCAAAGCATAGAAGCTGAAGAAGGTAGAGGATACATTGAGCTGTAACAGATCAAATCAGGGAAAGATTAAGTAAGTAAGTTTTTTAAGATTCAATCAGGGTGGTAGGGTGGTGCTAGGGAGGATTGTAGTCATCTAAATTTTAGTTGGTGCTAGAAGATATTCTAGGAGTTGGTGCTTCCATCTGGTTGGTGCTAGAGAAATCTGAGAGTTGGTGCTCTCTGCAAGTTGTAGATTTCTATCAGAGGTTGTAGCCTCATATTTGAGTTGGTGCTCAAAGACTGTGGTGTACATGAAAGTTGGAGCTTGATTGACATCCTAATAAGAAGAGGTTTTCTCCCTTTATGGGGTTCCTCATGAAAATCAATGTCTCTGTGTATTTTGTGTGATTGATCAAATATTGTATATCTATGCATGTTAAGTTATCAACAACAAATTAAATAATAATCTAGAAAGATTCAAAAAAGAATAGGAAAAGTTTTCAATATTATATACATAACTGATTCACCCCCCCCTCTCAGTTACATTTCCAACAATTGGTATCAGAGCCAGTGCCTTTGATCAAAGGTAGATCTATAATATTGAACATGACTAGTCATGAAGGAAGTTCAACTAATAGAGCCCCTTTGTTTGATGGAACAAACTTTGCCTTCTGGAAAATAAGGATGAGAACATATTTAATGTCTTTGGATGCTGATGTTTGGGATGTCGTTGAAACTGGATCTGCGAAGCCTATAGTCTTGGCCTCAAAAGATGATAAGCTGGAGTTTAGCTTTAATGCAAAACAAATGAATGCCATCCTCAGTGGACTTGCAGAAGCCAAGTTTGTCAAAGTCATGCACTGTGATTCAACAAAAGTTATGTGGGACAAGCTGATAAGTAGTTATGAAGGTAATGAAAAGGTGAAAGACACAAAACTTCAGACTCACAGACTGAAATTAGAGCAGTTAAATATGGATGAAGACAGAACTATTAGTAAGCACTTCTTATGTATAAAAGAACTTTTCAACACTATGAAAGGTCTAGGTGAAATGATAGAAGAATATTTTCTAGTCCAGAAAATATTAAGATCTCTTCCTAATAGATTTAACTCAAAGATCTCTGCTATAGAGGAAATAACTGATCTCAAAACATTGACACTAGATCAACTTTTGGGAACCCTAACTGCTTATGAAATGAGAATCACCAAAGGTAAATCCACTACAAGAGAGGCATCCTTTAAAGAAGAGAAAAAAAAAGACTCTGATATAGATGAGATTGAAGCAAATTTTGTGAGAAGACTAACGAAAGGATCAGGAAAATACAAAGGTAAACTTCCCTTCAAATGTTTCAACTGTGGTAAGATAGGTCATTTTGCATCTAAGTGTCCTCACAAAAGAAAGGATCAGACATATGACGTTGAAGAGAAGAATAAACACAAGAATGTCTATAAAGAGAATAATTTTAAGAAGAAAAGCCTTTGTGTAAACAATGATGACGATCCTTCAGATGATGAAAACAATGACTCTTCTATTGAAAGTAAAATAAATGATTTCATGCTAATAGCTTTAGAAGACCTGAACACTAAAGATACAGGAAGTGAGTTTGCTGATTGTGAATCAGTGGTAGATATTGAAGGAGAACTTGTCAGTGCCATGGAAGAGATTGATAGACTCAAAGAAAAGAAAATAAAACAAAAACAGTTACTGCTCAGGTATGAGAAAACATGCAATGAACCATATGAAGAAATTGTTTTGTTGAAGGTTAAGTTATAAGAAGCTAAGAAGATTGAAGACATCCTCAAACAACAATTTAAGGAAGCCAAAAATAAATTTGAAAAATTGGAATCTGAAGTAGTGTCTGTCAGAAAAGATCTAGAGAAATTTCAGGCCTTATATCATCAGAATATGATAAGTATTAAATCCTCAGAAAGATTAGCCACCATTCTGAATCAACAAAGGAATCCAAAGTTGAAAATTGGTTTGGGTTATGAAGAGGGATCAAGTAGTGGTCAGACAAGCAACAAAGAATCCATCAAGTTTGTCAAATATACAACCATTGACAACAACAAACCTGTTGAAACAAAGGAAGATAATCAACTGCCAAGGAGGAGTGAAGAAAAAGGTACCATAACTGAATCTGTAGAACAAAGAAATAATACACCCTCTGCTCAAGGAAATCATCAGCATGGAAGAAATCGACCTGCTCAAAGAAGACAACCATTTTCCAGGTACAAAGAGTTTTTCTATGGATATTGTTTTTACTGTTCTAACTTTGGCCACAAAGCTGTAAATTGTTCTTTAGACATGAGCAATCAAGACACCCAAGGAATAAATATCTACCACTACAAAGAATGAGACAACCAAGTAACAAATAACCACAGACTATAAATCATGTGATGGCTGGGAAAAAGACGCAGATTAAGCATAAAAATCGTTATGATCCTTTATTCAATGAACCAGAATGTTACATCTGCCATAATTATGGACATAAATCTGCAGACTCTTGCCTAAAGAACTATAAGACAAATTCAAATCATAGAGCTGAAAACATTAATGTTGTCAGCTCAAAGACAAAAGAACTCCTGGTATATTGACAATGGATTCTCCAGGCATATGACAGGTGACACAAGTAAGTTCCTGTCACTCAAAGAAAGTAAATCAGGAAATGTGACTTTTGGAAATGATGCTCCAGGAAAGATCAGAGGTAAAGGTCTAGTAAGATTAAGTAATGGAAGAGGAAAATCTCAAGATGTATTATTTTTTGATGGATTAAAGAATAATATTCTTAGTGTCAGTCAGGTGTGTTAGCACTAGGAATTGCCTTAAGATTGCATGGAAGGTAAGCCCAATACCCATTAGGTTATGTATAAATGAAAAAGAGTTTTGAGGGGTCAAATGGATAAGACTAAAAAATGATAATGTTGTAACTCAGAAATCTGGGCTAGCATGCATGAGAAATCAAGGTATTGACTAACTTCAATCATTATGTGGGAGTAGATGTGAACATAGGGAAGACTTTAGTGAGAAAAATGTAAAGGTTGCTGTAAACATTAGGTCTGCAAACAACCTAAAGAAGAAAAACCCTAACACAAGATCTTCTTGAGTTCAAAGTTTAAGGACACTAAAGAAACATCATAATAATATTATAATCAAACATACATCATAATATCACCACGACAATTCATGTGAATCATTCAGAATGAACATAGCATTAGAGGAAAATAAGCTAGAATAAGAAAACTGATCTCTATTAACCAAAAAGTCTTGAATCAAGTACATAACCAGTACACAGTAACTTTATCAAAATATTACAATATAAGGGAGCCTAGCTCAACCATCGAACCTACTGAAGCATTTCATCTATCCATTTATAACAAAAAAGGAGGTAACAACTGGAGGTGCGAGGTGGCCTTCCTCCCATGAAAATCTCCTAGTATTTATTTCATCTAACAACTTAAACTAACAACTATGCTATAAAAAAGGGAAAATGTTGGCCACTGATCCAACCAACTTTGAACTAACTTGATCTTCTGTTGATGCGCATCTCCATATGTGCCAAGTGTCCTTTAGATGCTTGTAACTGTCATGATGCTATCAACTTCTATATTTGTCTATCTTCCACATCATCAACAATTCACTAAGATGATAATTAGGGCCCCCTATATTCCTGGTACCTATTGGTAGCGTCGTTTGGTAGCGCTCTGAGTAGCGCACTTTGTAGCGCATTTACCAAATTTCCTAAGATTTTGTAGCACAACCTCAAAAATAGGCAAGTTGAAAAGGTAGTGCCAAGCCAGTGTGTCTTCTGTGCAAAATTCAGCCTCTGTCAAAATTTCAGTAGCGCCCGCCTATGTATCCTGTCAAAATTTTGGTAGCGTCCACCTGTGTATCCTTCTATGTAAAAATGAGTCTCTGCCAGAATTTTGGTAGTGCCATCCTAGTGTGTCTACATGCAATTCGGTAGCAACCCCAGGCAGTTAGTAGTGCCATCACTACATCATTCTTAGGCAATTAGGTAGCGTTATGGGTAGCATACTGGAGGAACATAAAAAATAGACTATTATGTAGCGCCATAGCGCTACGGAATGTATGCGCTAATACTGTTGAAGGGATTAATTCTTTGTGAAAACCCAAAACTCTGAAACATAAGTACTAGAAGCCTGTATAGGTGGCAGATGTAGTTCTTCATCAATTGCTTATCTTTGAGAAAAGGGGCCATCTTCAAAAATGGAGCTCACCGTTCACCAGTTACTTCATTAACCTGACACTCCTTCTTGTGGAAGGAGGACTTCCCTTTGGCACAACATGCTTCTTCCCTTTAACGTGGTAGGCTTCCTCACTAGAGATATGCTCTCCTTGGCTGCTGGTTTCTCCTTTTCAATAGCAGCTTCAACCAATACATGCAAGTTCCTTTGAGCCATTTCATCTTGGAAAAGTTGCAACTCTGCTTTGAGCTTTCTGTTCTGAGACTGAAAGTCTATGTTCTGCCTATAAAGGTTTTTGAGCTGCCTATGGAGAGGCTGGGCCTTTCTTGCTGCAAACCTTGCTAGATCAAGAGTGTGGATGTATCCATCCATGAGTTCTTTCATCTTAACCCTGTCAGACATGGCTTCTGCTTTCAAATGAGACACCTCCTTCCTAGCATCCCTGAGTTGCATGATTAATCTTTTGAACGTCTAGCTGCTAGGTGGGGCAGTGATGTGAATAGTCTCAATAGGATTTTTGATGGTTTCCTCTTCCTGCTGCATAGGAATTACTTTGTCTATCTCAACAGGCTTCTTGATGCCTTTGTCTTTATCTTTCTTCTTCTGTACAGGGATTTCTTCTTTCTTCTTCACACATGGATTTTCTTCTTTCTTCTCCATATAGGGAGTTTCTTCTTTCTTCTCCACAGGATTCTTGATGCCTTTGCCTTTATCTTTCTTCTTATGTACAACGATTTCTTCTTTCTTCTTCACACATGGATTTTCTTCTTTCTTCTCCACACATGGATTTACTTCTTTCTTCTCCACATGCTTCTTGATGCCTTTGCCTTTATCTTTCTTCTTCCGTAGGATAGAGAATTTTGGTAGGGCTTGTTCTTCGACAACCTATTTAAGAGTTGATGATCTTGTGAAAGGCCTTTTGACCTTGATGCTCGTTGTTGAAGGAGATGAGGAAAAGTGTAGCTTCTTCCCTTTCTTTCCTGTATTTTTAGTAGAAGAAGGGGCTTCTTCTAATTCTGGTGGAGGAGGGGGTGAAAGGTATCTCTGTGGAGAACGATAAGCCTCCTCCTCAGTTCTTGCAACCTTCTTGATGGCCTCTTGATCTTGAATAGGAACTATGCTCTTTCTTTTCTTGCTAGTACCTGCTTTAGTAGCACTGGTGGATGGTAAAGGGCCTGCTATCTGTGACTAAGGAGTAGCTTTTATATCCAACTTCATGTGAGAAGCAATAATAAAATGTTCCCATGAGATATCCTTCTTACCCATCTCTTCAGAAACCAACATTCTAATCAAACTAGAGTGAAAGATGTTAGTATCCATAGCCTTAGACTTGGATTGAACTCTGTCTGACATCTTGCCTATGCTCCTTAGAAAATAGTAGGGAATGTTCATTTCATTTTTTCCAGTAAAATGCAGCAGAAGCCTTATATGGTACTGGTATAGTGTATTGAACCTCCCTTCACACGTAAAGTACCTCTGAATGATCTTCAATATTTTGTCAAACTGCTCGATCAGATGGTTCATTGGCACACCTTTAGAAAGATTATCAGCTTGATATTCAGGCTTAAGGAAATCTTTGGCATAGGATGCATATAAGGCCATGGCTTTAAGCCAGCTCTCACCTATGATAGGGATTCCTGTAGCAACTGAAATAGAGGTCTCAGACACCTCAAATTCTAGTTCCCCTACCATGGTCTTCAAGCCATCAAAATTTAAGGCAAACAACCTTGTCACCTCAGGATGACCTCTTTGCATATTTTGGCAGAAGGCGAGGCATCCCACCCTTTGAAAAACTTCTCTGGCTATGGGCTCTGCCTCGAATAGATGCATGTCTATAGGCTCAGTTCTAACCACCTTACCTCCCTTGTGTGACTTCTTCTTCTGAGGAGTCTCCATAGTTTAAGATAAGATATTTTAGGGATATGGAGTGGTGATAACCAAGAGGATTAAAGATTCAAAGATCAAATGGACAAGGCTGCCCCTTTACAATAATTTCCCTTAAACCAGACTGGTTGCTAGCTAGTTAAAACTGACTGTAGAAATCCCTCCCTTGAATTTGTGCAGGTATGAACACTGATAAAAATATATGATGAAAAGATACCTTGTAATGGTCTTTGAAAACTGGGTTGAAACAACCCGACTCAACTGTTAGAGGAGGCAGGGAAGAAACAATGTAGTTTGAATAGTGCCTCTAGGTAGCACACCGCGCATGCAGAAGATAAGAATTTCTTGGATACTGTGAGCTCAGTGGAAATGGCGGGAAGATGTATCAAAACCAATAGACAGGTGGTGAGATCTACAGGTTTGAATGGAGGGAAAAACTGATAGAATGGTGTGAGGAAATCTCTCCTCCAGCTATGCAGGCATGATAATTACCAACATTTTGAGCGCTAATTCTCCTTGAAAATGATTTGCAAAGGAGGAAAACGCATAATACCTGTGGAATAAAGATAGTTCAAGACCTCAAAAAGATCTCAGGAAAGAGTCATGAGCAACTCGGCCTCTGAATCCACCTCAGCATCAGATCTGGTAGCACTGCTGCCAACTGGTTGGAACTGGTAGTTTGTGCAGCGCAACAATTTGAGTTTTTCAAAAATAAATAATCGTTATCAGAGATCATAAATATGAAACCATGAAATCATCTTTTAACCACCCCTGACACTGAAAATAAGGAATATATGACATCAGCGTTGTAACCACAAATCATGTTAGAATATGATGAACATGGAGTGCGCTACAGAAACTCCTGATGAGTTGGCAGCGCTCCATTTCAAAACTTGATTTGACCAGTAAGAAAAGTACAAAAGGGACAACAAGGCAAGGTTACAAGGGCATGAGTGAGGAAAGTGGTAAGTCAAGTCAAGCTGATCGTGGAGTAAGTCGATCCTAGTATCAAGTCATGGAGGGGATCAAAATATAGGTCATAAAAAACGGTCCTGAGTCAAAGATTTGTATGAGGATGAAAACATAAGTCATGACTTAAGCCTTTATTTATCAAGTGAAACTAAGCAAACAAAATTTTAAAGGTATAAATCAAAAAATTTAAATCTAAAGGCTTAGGAAAAGATGAAACTAAAGGCTAAATACCCAAGGCAACTTAGTGTGATAACAAGGTGTGTGACAGAGGATGTGATGTCACTTTCATTGCCAAGGATTGTAAAATAAAAATAGTGAACACAGGAGAGCTAATTGTAAAAGGGGTTAGAATTGAAAACAATGTCTATGTTCTGAAGGAAGATAAGGAGGAATGTCATTTAGGAAAATTTGATGAAAGTTGGTTATGTGATCCAGATTTTATGAGAAGAAAAAAATGAATATAGGTTATTAACAGGTGCTTAACTCAAAATAACAAAGATACAGTAAAACTAGTTTTCTATTCAATAACGAAATAAGCTGAAACTGTAAAATGTAGTGGAAACAAGCTTGCTGGAATGGTGGTGTCTTATCTCTAAGAAGAGATGTGACGGCAGCGCGCATTCGCAAGAAGAAGGTTACAATGAGGCTCTGAATACCTTTTTACAATAATAAAGAATGCCAAAAACCCTAGAAATCCAAAAAACTAACCCTAGGAGATGAAAAGCCAAAAGTCATGTGGGCCCCATTTGGGTAAGCTAGTACATCAACTTCCTGGGGTCGTAACTTTTGCATACGATCTTTGTTTTAGGCGTGTGATAGCCCGTTGGAAAGGTATCACCGAGGAGATTCATTTTGGGGGCTCAATTATGCCTTTGAATATCATTTAGGAGCTCGAAACTGAAAAACCTTCATTTAGGCCCTCAAAATGGCCCCGGAAGTAAAAACTGCTAAAAATAGTAAATTGCCAAAAATGTCAGAAAACTGTTTTGAGTCAGTTGAAAAAGGTGGGTGGCCACCGATATCCATCTAGATCAATCCTCCCTCCTTAGGAATCAATGGTCTCCATTACGTTGATGTCCCCCATTAGATGAGGAAATTTCTGCTGAATTTGGCCTCGGGTGAGCCACTTGCCTTGGTGCAGGAGCTGCCCTGCTTTGACGACTCGATAAACCTGGATCCTTTGTTGTCGAGTGCCCTTGATCTGTTTGTCCACAATCTGATCATTGGATGCTTGTTGTATGTAGTCGGCGTTGAGTTCTATTGGTGTCAGTTGTTTTGCTACTTCTGAGGTGTCCAATAATGGTGGGAAATAAGGGCGAAGGAGATCCACGTTGAACACTGGGTGCAGGCCAAGGAAAGGAGGAATGTTGAGCTCAAAAGAATTATCCCCCATGGCCTTGGTGATAGTGTACGGTCCATAACGGAGTGGGAGACGCTTTCGATGGGGTCCTGTAAGGTGTTCTTTCTGCAAGTGCAACCAAACTTTGTCGCCCACCTGAAACTTACGCGGCACCCGATGTTGGTCATGGCGCTGTTTGTACTTGTCATTGGACTTCTGTAGGATATCTTGAACCTATTGGTGGATGTGTTGGATCCGCTCAATGAACCGGGTGGCTTTGTCAGCTTCAGTTGGAGCAGGAGATGAGTCAGTTGAGGTGACTGCAAGGGGAAGTGCAACATCTATGGGACCCAATGGTTGGAATCCCGACCCCACTTAAAAGGGGCTATGGCCGGTTGAGCTATGCAAGGCTCAATTGTAGCTATGATGGACATAAGGAAGTCTCTCATCCCATGTGTGAGGGTTCTTTGAATTATACATGCAAAATATATGCACAATCATTCGATTTACAACCTCGGTTTAGCCATCTGTCTGGGGGTGGAAGGTCGTGGATTTGGTGAGCTTGGTGTCCAGCAGTGACCAGAGGCTCGACCAGAATATGCTAAGAAATTGAATATCCAGATCTGAGATAATGGTTTGTGGGATTCCAAAATGTACCCAGACTTGTTCAAAGAAGAGCTTGGCAGTGGCCTGTGTTGTGATGCTCTTCTTCCAGGCAACTAGAATCGCCATCTTAGAAAAGCGATCAACAACCACAAAAACATAGTCATTTCCCCTCTTAGTGAATGGGAGGCCTGACATGTAGTCCATTGAGATGGATTCCCATGGCATGTCAAGAGTAGGAAGAGGGGTGTACAAGCCCTGTTTCTTAGTGGTCGGGTTGGCAATAGCGTAGGCAGTGCAAAACCTGATATACTTGCCGACCTCCTGTTGAAGTTTCGGCCAATAGAAATGTTTCTGTAGCATCGCCACTGTCTTTTCAATGCCAAAGTGTTCTGCCACCTGACTATAGTGGGCTTCCCAGATCAACTTCACTTGCTCACTTGATGGAACACAGATATGGCCCAGACGACACAACAACCCATCCTAAAGATGGAAATTATCGACAACTGCATTTGCACCCAACATTTGGTAGGTGGTGGTGAAGTCAGGGTCTGTCTCATAGAGTTGGGGCCATCCAGATGTCTCATGGCCACAAGAGTCTAGCACTGTGGTGAGTGCCGCGACTGGCGGTCTGCTGAGGCAATCAAAGATGCGATTGGTGCTTCCTATTTTATACTTGATGTTGAGGTGGAATTGCTGCAAGTATGTGGACCAATTTTGATGGCAGTCATTTTGCAGTTTTCCCTATGTCTGCATGAACTACAGTGGCTTATGATTAGTGTGGATGACTGTCTCCTTCCCAAGAATGTAATGTCTCCACTGGTGACATGCTTTCACAATGGAGTACATTTCTTTGTCGTAAGTAGGGTACTTATGGATAGTATCTGACAGTGTCTCACTATGATAGGCCACAGGGTGGCCGTGCTGAGTGAGAACGATGCCCATGGCATAGTCTAAAGCATCTGTCTTGATATCAAAGGGATGCTACAGGTCTGGTAGTGGAAGTACTGGGGCTGAGCACAAGCGCTGCTTCAAATCATCAAATGCTTGTTGTTGGGACCAGCCCCACACAAATTTCACCTTACCACCACCCCTGTTTATTTGGCTGAGGGCCCATGCAATATGGGAGAAACCCAACATGAACTTGTGGTAGAAATTAGCAAGTCCCAAGAAGCTCCGAAGCTCAGTGAGTGTTGTTGGGGCTGGCCAGTCACGGATGACTTGGATCTGGGTTAGATCCACATGTACGCCATGCTGATCAATGATGTAACCCAGGTAATGGACCCTTTCCATGCCGAAGGAGCATTTTTCTAGGTTGGCATATAGCTTGTGCTGCCGCAGGGTGTGCAGAACCTGCTGAATATGCTGCAAGTGTTCGTCCCAAGTCTTGTTGTAAATTAGAATGTCATCCAGATACACCACTACAAAAGTATTGGTGAATGGTCATAGGATATCGTCCATCATCCTCATGAAAGTGGCCAGAGCATTTGTCATACCAAAGGGCATGACCAACCATTCAAAAAGTCCTTCCTTTGACTTGAAGGCGGTCTTCCATACATCTGTCTATTCTATCGGGACCTGGTGGTAGCCATACTTCAGATCAATCTTACTGAAGTATTTGGCCCCCGTGAGTTGATCAAGGAGGTCATCGATTCGAGGAATCAGGTACCGGTTTCTGACAGTGATTTTATTTAGAGCCCAGTAATCAATACAAAGTCGCCAGGTTCCATCTTTCTTCTGTACCAGCACGATTGGGCTCCTGCAAGGTGATGAGCTAGGGCGTATGTGCCCCTTGTGGAGCAGTTCTTGGATCTATCTCTTGATCTCCTCATTCTCTAACAAAGAGAAATGATAGACTGGCCCATTGGGCAGTGGTGCATTGGGGGTCAGATCGATGGGGTGCTTGACCTGGCAGTGCAGAGGTACCCCTGTAGGTGAGGAGAAGATATCCGAGTATTCTTCCACAACCTTATCTACTTGCTTCTACTGTGTGGAGAGGTCGACCGCAAAGACCCTAGATGTGGCTACGATCTTTTGCTTATTCTTAGAGAGAATCATGAAGAAGACAAACTTCCTTGTCTGAGAGATGACCTTCCTGCATTTCTTAGCAGAGATCAAGGAAATAGCACTAGGTGGGACTGCCTCGGGTATCCTGTACAATTTCCTATTCAAAGTAATAATAACACTACGAGGTCTAGACTCATATACAACATGACGTTTCCATAAATAAGGTTGGCCCAAAAGAACATCACAAAATTCAAGAGGAGAAACATCACACAATACCTCGTCTTTGAAGGGCTTGATGCCATACGACAGTCGACACTGTTGGTTGACGCGGAGATCGCTTCCTTGGCGGAGCCATCCAATGGTGTAGGGTTGTGGATGCGGTGTTGTTGGCAGGGCTAGCTGCTTGAAGACCTCTACTAAGATGAGGTTCTTCTGCCTATTGTTGTCAACAATGAAGTGCAGTGGGGTGCCTTTTACCTGCATCTGTGAATGGAAGAGGTGCTCTCCTTCTTCTGGCTCATCTAGTTCACCAGGCTAGATCTTGGTGGTAGCAACGGTGGCACTGGGTTCTGCGTCAATGATCCATCTTCCCCTTTCTAGTTTTGTCTCGGAGTCAGAATCTGCATCTGATTCAGAGGCTTTCACTACGGCCACCAATGACTTCTTTGAGCAATAGTCAGCAGTGTTATGCCAAGGGCTCTTATGGAAGTCACACCACTTCCCGATATCTTTCTTTGTCTTTCCGGTTTCCTTCTTTGCTTGCGGATTGTACTGGTTGTCTTCATACTTTCCATCTTTTCTCTTTCCTTTGTTCGATAGGTTGGGGCCACCCTTTCCTGGATTTTGTTGTGAGGGGTTCCCAGGCCCAAATTGCTGCGTCTTTTGTTTGAGCTTCTGCTTGATTTTGACGGCATATCGGTAGGCCGTGCCCAAGGATGAGATGTCTAGAAATTCCATTTCAGTCTGGATGTATCTATGTAGAGCACCATGATACTTGAGCACCAGATGTCACTCTGAATCTTTGATACCCAACTTGGTGTGCAAGGTATGGAAGATATTTGTGAAATCTGGCACTGCTTGCTCTCTTTCTTGCCGCAATGTGGTCCATTTGGTATACAGGTCGTCATAACTTTCGACAGGGTAGTATTGTTCCTTAATATCATCCCTAAAGTATTCCTAGGTGGCTGTGACTGAAAATAATGAGGTTTCCTCTGTTTCCTTTTGCTCACAGAAAGTTTCCCACCAATCTTTGACATGGGGAACGACTTTGAGGAGCGTAAAAGTAATCTTTTCTCTATTTGAAAATTTATGAACAGAATATACCCTTCTAGTAGATTCAACCACTTTTCTACAACATCTGCATCTATCTGACCTTCAAATATAGAAATATCAAAGTTTATTTGTACCTTGAAGGGGGCGGTGCCTCCGTTCGAAGAAGATGCATTGCTTGTTGGTAGTCGCCGAAGGATTTGCATGAAACTATCCATCATCTCATTCCTCTGTTGTGTGAGGGATTCCTCAATCAATAGTTTGAAAGGATCTCCTATCCCATCATCTTTCTTTTCTCCTGCCATGGGAGGTTGCTTGGGCGTGCGAGAGCTTCTGTCCTCAAGAGAAACAAGCTCGAGACCCAACTCTTTGTACTCCGACCTCGTTGGGGACGTGCATTAAGACGACAAGGAGTAGATGCTCTGATACCACTAATATGGATTTTATGACCAGAATGAAATGAATATAGATTATTAACATGTGCTTAACTCAAAATAACAGAGATACAATAAAACTGGTTTTCTATTCAATAACGAAATAAGTTGAAACTGTAAAATGCAGTGGAAACAAGCTTGTTGGAATGGTGGCGGCTTATCTCTGAGAAGAGATGTGATGGAAGCACACATTCACAAGAAGAAGGTTACAATGAGGCTCTGGAGACCTTTTTACAATAATAAAGAATGCCAAAAACCCTATACATCCAAAAACCTAACCCTAGGAGATGAAACGCCAAAAGTCATGTGGGCCCCATTTGGGTAAGCTAGTACATCAACTTCCCGTTGTCGTAACTTTTGCATACGATATCCGTTTTATGCGTGTGATAGCCCGTTGGAAAGGTATCACCGAGGAGATTCATTTTGGGGGCTCAATCATGCCTTCGGCTATCATTGAGGATCTCGATACCGAAAAACCTTCATTTAGGCCCTCAAAATGGCCCCAGAAGTAAAAACTGCTAAAAATAGTAAATTGCCAAAAATGTTAGAAAACTGTATTGAGCTAGTTGAAAAAGGTGGGTGGCCACCGATATCCATCTGGATCATTATGGAACAAAAGGATTGGACACCTGAATTTTGATCATATTGCCAAACTGAATAATGAAGGTGCTGTGAAAGATCTTCCAGGAATATCTAAGCCTCATAACTCTATATGAGAATACTGTCAAATGGGGAAGATGACTCGAGCTCAATTCAAATCGAAGAGTGTCACATATTCAGAGAAATCGCTTCAAATTATTCATATGGATCTGTGTGGACCATCCCGAAAGGAAGGAACTGGAGGAGAACATTACTTTATGCTGGGCATTGATGACTTCTCCAGACTTACGTGGGTTGCCTTTCTGAGAGAAAAATATGATGCATTTGAGAAGTTCAAAATGTTTAAGGCGTTAACTGAGAATCAGAAAGGAAGGAAGTTAAAGGAAATTCACTCAGATCGGGGAGGATAACTTCTGTCAAGAAATTTCAAAGAATTTTGTGACATACATGGAATTAAAAGAGAATATACTATTCCAGGTACTCCTCAACAAAATGGAGTTGTAGAATGCCAAAATAGATCAGTTAAATATATGGCAAGGGCTATTATGAGTGAAAGGGACATTTCACAAACCTTTTGGGTGGAGGCTCTTCATACGGCTATTCATATTTTGAGCAAAGCACAACTAAGTCCGAACAGTTATAAAACTCCATATGAGTTGTGGTTTGGTCGACCTGCATCAATCAAGCACTTCAAAGTATTTGGAAGTAAATGCTACATCAAAAATAATGATTATCATCTGGGAAAATTTGATGGTAGAGATGATGAAGGTATCTTCTTAGGATATGCAACGAACAGTAAAGGATACAGATGATTTAACAAAAGAATGCATAAATTAGTAGACTGTATTGATGTTTGAATTGATGAAGAAGCTCCTTTAAAAGATCAACTGAGAATAAGCACTAAGTCAGATGAAGAAGATGATGAGAATAATGAAAATGAAGAACGCAAAATCTCAGAGTCACACGAAGATGATGAATCAGGTGAAGAAGAGACACCCAAACAAGAAGAGTCAAGACAACAATCATCATCAAATCCTTCCTCCAGACTAACTCAAAAGAATCATCCTGCGAGTCAGATAATTGGTGAGAAATACAAAGGTGTACAAACCAGGAGAAGGATAATCAAAGACATTGAACAATCACATATAGCCTTCATATCCATGGTGGAACCAAAGAACTTTAATGAATTCAATAAATATGCAAATTGGTTAAAATCAATGAATGAGGAAATGGATCAGATTGAAAAGAATGACACTTGGGAACTTGTTCCTAGGCCAACAAATAAAAATGTAATAGGATCCAAATGGGTCTACAAAAATAAGATGAATGAGAAAGGAAATATTGTAAGAAATAAGGCTAGATTGGTCTGCAAAGGGTATGCTCAAATAGAAGGACTGGATTTTGATGAAACATTTTCACCCATAGCAAGATTAGAATCTATTAGAATGTTTCTTTCTTATGCCTTTCATAAGAAGTTTAAAGTCTATCAAATGGATGTCAAGTCAACTTTTCTAAATGGATATCTAAAAGAAGAAGTCTATATGGAACAACCAAAGGGTTTCCAACTGTCAGATAACGTTGAATTTTTCTTCAATATGAAGAAATCCTTATATGGGTTGAAACAAGCTCCTTGTGCCTAGTATTATAGACTAGATAAGTATATTCAAGACAAAGGCTTCAAGAGAGGAATAGTTGACTGCAATCTATATATCAAAACAAAGGATAATGATTTGTTCATTGTGTTGGTCTATGTAGATGACATCATCTTTGGAAGTAATAATCCTTCATTGGTAAAATGGTTTGCTTCTGCCATGCAGTCTGAATTTGAAATGTCTATGATAGGGGAACTATCATTTTTTCTTGGTCTGCAAATTACTTAGAGGTCTGAAGGAATATTTCTTTCTCAGGAGAAATATCTAAGAGAAATGTTGAAAAGGTTTCAAATGGAATATTCTACACCTGTGAGCACACCTATGGTCACTGGATGCAAGTTAAGAAAGGACGACGACTCACCTGATGTTGATCAGAGTTCATATAGGTCTATGATAGGAAACCTCTTGTACATCACAACATCTCGTCCAGACATAATGCATGTTTTTGGAATGGTAGGAAGGTATCAGTCTGCACCTAAATAGAGTCACTTCATAATTTTCAAAATAATATTCAGATACTTGAAAGGAAAAATGAACTATGGCCTATGGTATCCTAGGAATCAAAATTTTCAATTATCAGTCTATTCAGATGTTGATTGGGCTAACTACATGGATGAAAGGAAAAGCACGAGTGGAGGTGCATTCTTCTTAGGAGATTCTCTTGTAGCATGGTTGAGCAAGAAGCAAAGTTCCATTTTCTTATCGACTACATAAGTTGAATACATTGCAGCTGCCACTTATTGTACCCAAGTATTGTGGATTATTCAGACACTTGCAGACTTGGAGGGTAAAGTATACTGCACCGATCCCAATTCATTGTGATAATACTAGTGCAATTAGTGTGTCAAAGAATCCTGTATTTCACTCCAAGACCAAGCATATACCAATCAAGTATCACTTCTTGAGGGAACAGGTAACCAACACTGTTGTTTCTTTGCATTATATTCCATCCAAATATCAGATTGTTGATATCTTCACTAAACCTCTTGCAAAATCTCAGTTTGAGTATCTATGCTAGAAGTTGGACATGACCCCGTTATCAAGTTAAAATAGTCTATCTAATTAGGGGGAGAGTGCTCATAGTATATCTAATTAGGGGTAGAGTGCTTATTGTATCTTTGATCAGGGGGAGAACATAGTCATTCTCAGTTTTCTTTGACATTGATGTCAAAGGGGGAGAAAAAGGTGTGGTCTGGATGCTTCAGTTGGAGGTCTAAGTAGAATAGTGCAGCCTTTCAGGGTTGCCATCAATTCCAAAGGGGGAGATTGTTGGCATGTTTACAGGAAGAGTGTGCTTGTCATTGATGGCAAGAACAACAATGAATATGGAAACCAGGAAAGCAACGATGAGATTTCCAAGATTCAGACTTCGGAAGATTTTCAAGGAGGACAGCTGAAAACCTTTGAAGCACAAAGTCGCGAAGAGCGATTCAAATCTAGGTCATTGGATCTGGAAGGAAACGTGGTGAGATATAAACATTTCACTGATTCACAAAAGAGAGCAGGGGCCATCTCCAAAGTACCGAAATGTGAAGTCCTGATGAGATCTGGACCGTTGGATAGAGGAATGTCGTGGGTTGTTGATCAGACTAGAGTGGAGTTCGTAAATCGGGAAATGAAAGCAAGGAGGTGATCTAACTTCTGACATCGTGAATTGTGAAGTCCTTATGAGATCTGGACTATTGGATCGAGGAATGTCGTGGTTCGTCGATCGAACGAGAGCAGAGTTCAAAAATCAGGAAATGGAAGAAAGGAGGTGATCTAACTTTCGACATCACAAAGTGCAAAGAACCGAAGTGCGAAGAGGAGATCTGGGTTGTCGGATCACAGAGGGTTGTGGACCGTTGATTTGACATGACAAAGTTTGGAGTTCTAGAGTTCAGACTTTGAAGAATGGAGGAGAGCTAACTCGCGAGATCACTAAACATGAAGTCGCGAAGTGTCTTCTTGATTAGCATGTGGTCACTGCCAATGGTCACATCATCAGAAGAATAGGGGAAGGAGCTAGCATCGCTAGGATCTACCTCAGAGTTTTGGGAGTTGGGAGAATTGAGGTGAATCATAGTAGAAAATACGAAACACGAAGTCACGAATGCCTTTTGATTGGCATGTGGCCACAACAAGAGGTCACATCAACAAAGAAGAAGGGAAGGATCAAGCGTCGCTAGGATCCACTTCAAATATTGGGAGTTGGGAGAGTTGGGGTGACTCGCAACAAAATATCTAATGTGTGAAGTCCCAAAGTGCTTGGAAGTGGGGCTCTAAGTCATAGATGGAGGTCACATCATCAGAGGTTAAAGGGAACAGAGCTAGTTCTCACTAGGATCTTAGTTCGGAGTTCGAGAATGGGGAGAGTCAGGTTTGACTCACATAAAAACACCAGAAGTTAGAGATCGCAAAGCACCTTTTGGAAAGGCGTGTGGTCACCGCCGATGGTCACGTGAAGGAAGGGGCTTAGGATGGATTTACCTACAATGAATAAAAACAACTGACTGTAACTGCCAGAGAAGCCAAAGTATCTCAGAATGATGACCACTGATGATGAATAGACTGAGTATAACCACAAGAGAAGATGAAGACTTGAGGGTATTATCTAGTAGAGGACTTGGCGTGATAAAGACATATAGAACATAGAAGAGTCTGCGCGTACAGAATGCAGATGAAACACAGAGCATAAAATGCAGAAGAAAAGCTAAACAGAGTGGGTGTGGTGTGCAGGAGGAGAAAGAGCAGAGCATAGAAGCTGAAGAAGGCAGAGGAGACATTGAGCTGTAACAGATCAGATCAGAGACAGATCAAGTAAGTAAGTTTTTTAAGATTCAATCAGGGTGGTAGGGTGGTGCTAGGGAGGATTGTAGTCCTCTAAATTCTAGTTGGTGCTAGAAGATATTCTAGGAGTTGGTGCTTCCATATAGTTGGTGCTAGAGAAACCTGGGAGTTGGTGCTTCCATCTAGTTGGTGCTAGAGAAATCTGAGAGTTGTTTCTCTCTGCAAGTTGTAGCTTGCTATCAGAGGTTGTAGCCCCATATTTGAGTTGGTGCTCAAAGACTGTGGTGTACATGAAAGTTGGGGCTTGATTGACATCCTAATAAGAAGAGGTTTTCTTCCTTTATGGGTTTCCTCATGAAAATCAACGTCTCTGTGTATTATGTGTGATTGATAAAATATTGTATATCTATGCATATTAAGTTATCAACAATACATTAAATAATAATCTAGAAAGATTCAGAAAAGAACAGGAAAATTTTTCAAGCTTATATACATAACTGATTCACCCTCCCCTCCCAGTTATATTTCCAATTCTAAGTGATAAGATGAGTGAGGCAATTATGTCCTATTTTTCCATTCTTAGATATCATCTTAGGAAAAGGTTTACCTATTATGCTAAATTGGTTGATCACCACTAAAATAAAATAATGGTTTTCTAAATTTGTTTAGTGATGACACTATCCTTATATTAAGGATAGACAAACTAAAAGTTGAGGCTCGGAAAAGGGCCTTCTAACATTTTTGTTAGTGCTTGGGGCTAGAGTAAACTTGGCCAAGTTCAAATTTCTAACTCCCTTCACATATCAATAATGAGGCTTTGAATAAAATCTTGTAGCTTGTCGTGCTCAAACAAAATATATATGCATCAGATTTTGCATACAGAGTATAGAGTTGTAGGGGCAACAAACAATTTTGGTGTATATGTTTGGTAATTTATATTCTAATAATACTACATCTAAAATTTAACATGTTCATTTTTTGTGAAGTATTTTTGAGTTTGTAACAGTTTGATTGAGTATTTGTGACATATATATTTATGCATGTTTATATGTTGTGGTTGCACTCATTTATTTGCATGCTCAATTTTTGATATTTTTGGAATAATGATGATGGTGTCTTTATGAATAAGGGTACATTACACTTGTCGCATGGGCTGAAGAATTATATTGACAAATATTTTCTTAGATGTATGGAATGTTAGTAAGTCAAGAATGAACATCAACATCTAACCAAATTTGTGCAAATTTTGTCACTTTCATAATGGAAATGGGAAGTAGTAGCAATGAATTTTATTACTGAATTTTCAAGAATGGTGAGGCTTATTGGAAAATAATATTTTGTTTCCAAAGGGAAAGAGAAAAGGAGGCTTATTGGAAAATAATATTTTGTTTCCAAGTTTCAACCTAAGATCTCATCTCTTTTCCCTCATGTGCCCTAAATGAAGGCATCTACCTCCATTGACTTAGAAAGACAAGCATTGAATGCATGTAGCTGATTAATGATGAAATATATCACACATGGTTATTGAATCACAGGATGAGTTCATTCATTATGAGAAAAGATAAGAGTATTACATCCTCCTACCTAATTGGAAATCAAGTCATTCATTCCATATATTAGCACTAGAAGTCACCTTCAGATTGCATGGAAGGCAAGCCTAGTACCCATCAGGTTATATGTGAATGTAAGAGTGTTTTAAAGGGTCAAATGGAAAAGACTCGAAATGATAATGTTCCAACTCGGAAACAGGGCTAGCAATGCACCAACAATCAAGGTATTGGCTAACTTCAGTCAGTAGTTTGGGAATAAATATGAATAGAGGGAAGACTTGAGTGAGAGGAGTGTAGGGACTGCTGCAAACATCAGGTCTACAAAAAGTCTAAGAAATAAATTTTCTAATCACAAGATCTTCTTGACATCAGAAACTAAGGAAGCTAAATAAACATCATGATAATATAATGATCAAACATCCACCATAACATCACCACAATAATTCATGTGAATCATTCAAAGCATGAACATTTAGCATCAGAATCAAATAGACTAAAAAAGAAGCTGATTTCTATTAGTCAAAAAGTCTTAAGTCCAGTACATAGCCAGATCATAGTCACTTCATCAAAATATTACAGTCTAAGGGAGCCTTGCTCAACCATCCGAACCTACTAAAGCAATTGATCTATCTATTTATAAAAAAAGGGAGGCAATAACTAGAGGTATGAGTTGGCCTCATTCCCTTCAACAAATCTGAACATTTATTTGATTTAACAACTTATCTAACCACCTATGCTATAAAACAGGAAAATGTTGGTGACTAATCCAACTGAACTTCAAACTAATTTGATTCCCTTTGTTGCGCAGCTGCTTGTTTGCCATGTGTCTTTAAAAGCATGTGGTTGTCTTCATGATGCCAGTTGTTGTTTCCATAACCTTCTCCATCATCAATCTATCCCAAAGCTGTTAGTTTGGTCTTCCTAGATCCCTGGTGTTTGTTGGCATCTTCCTTGGGTAGCAAATCTAGGTAGCGCACTACTAGGAGAAAAGGTAGCGCCACTATGCTGCATATGTGTGCTAGCTTTTTCCCTCTGTGAAATATTCAGTAGCGCCTGTACGTAGTTCCATTGTGTTGCATATTTGTACAGACGTTTCTCTCTGCCAAATATTAGGTATCGCCTATAGGTAGCACCACTTACGCTACATCTGTGTGCAGATTAGGTAGCATTGCCAAAAGCACAATGCCTTCAATCTTGAACAACTGCAGAACAATTGGTGGTCTTTCATGATGACAAAACCATTTCAATTAAGTGCCTTGATTGTACAATGGGTAGTTGCTTTTACCACTGGGGAAGCTAGCACTTAGAAAAAAGCCAAAACCCAACTAGTTAAACACTTAGCAGCCTGTATGATGGCAGATATAGTATGTGCCTATTAGTTAACCCTCCCCAAAAGGAACAATTCTAAAAAATGGGGCTTACCATTTACCAACTATTTTGTCATTTTAACACTTAGCCTCACACTCTTTCTGGTAGAAAGAGGATCTTCAATTGGCACAATATATTTATTCTTCTTAGCATTGACAAGCTTCTTCAGTGTAGTTGTGCTCTCCTTAGTTGCTAGTTTGTCATCCTCAATGGCAGCTTCAAATAACACCTGTAAATTTCTTTGGGCCACCTCATCTTGAAAGTGCTTCAGCTCAGCCTTTAGCTTCCTATTCTGAGACTGAAGGCCTCTGTTATGTCTGTAAAGATTCTTCAGTTGTTTATTAAGGGGAAAAGCCTTTCTCGCTACAAACCTTGCGAGGTCAAGGGTATGATTGTAGCCATCCATGAGCTCTTCCATCTAAGCCAAGTTGACCCTGTCTTCTTCTTTAAGACAAGCTATTTATTTTCTTGCATCTCTAAACTACTTGATAAGTCTTGTAGGTCTGTCTGTTAGGAGGGACAGTGGCATGCTCAGTCTCAATAGGCTTTTCCTCATAATCCTCTTCCTTCTGTATGGGAAGTGTCTTGTCTACCTCATTAGGTTCCTTGATGGCTCTACTTTTATTCTTCTTTCTCTGCATAGGGGTTTCATCTTTTCTTTCCACATTCTTTTCAATGCCTTTCTCAGAGGTTTCATCTTTTCTCTCCAAAGGTATTTTAGTAACTTTACCCTTACCCTTCTATACAGGGTCTTTTTTCTTCTCCTTCATAGGCTTTTCAATGCTTTTCCCCTTCTTCTTTAGAACAGGGGTTTCTGGAAAGGATGCTCTTGGAAAAACTCCTTAGGAATTGATGACCTTGTGAAAGGTCTTCTACCCTTGATTTCAACTCTGGAGGAGAAGAGGAAAAGAGAAGCTTCTTCCCTTTCTTGGATGTAGCTTTGGTAGAAGAAGGCATCTCTTCTAACCCTGGTGGAGGAGGTGGTGAAAAATCTCTGTGTGGAGAAGGACAAACTTCCTCCTCGGCTTCCATGACCTGCTTGCTAATCTCTAAAACTTGAACAGGGGCTCTGCCCTTTCTCTTCCCGTTGTTCCCTGCTTTAGTAGCATTGATGGGTGAAAAAGGACCTGCAATCTGTGATTGAGGAGTAGATGCTATATCCATGTTGAAGTGAGAATTAACCACAAAATTCTCCTGTGAAATCTCTTTCTTTCCCAATTCCTCAGAGACTAACATTCTGATCAATCTAGAGTGAAAAAGGATAGAATACACATCCTTAGATTTGGCTTGAAACCTATCTGGCATTTTACCTATGCTTCTTAACAGGTAATAGGGAATATTCATCTCAACCTTACCAGTAAAATGTAGCAACAGCCTTATATGGTAATGGTACAGTGTGTTAAATATCCCTTCACATGTAAAATATCTCTATATGATATTCAATAATCTGTCAAACTATTCAACCAATTGACTTCTTGGCATACTCTTAGACAACTCATTGTCTTGATATTTAGGTTTAAAGAGATCTTTAGCATAGGCTGAACTCAAAACCATGGCCTTGAACCACTTTTCACCTATAATGGGGATCCCTATTGCAGCTGAGATAGAGGCTTCAATTACCTCAAATTACAAATCCCCAACCTTGGTTTTACTGCCATCAAAATGTAATGCAAACTCTTTTGCTACCTTTGGGTGGCCTCTCTGCATTTTCTGACAGAAAGAGAGGCACCCTACTCTCTGAAAGGCCTCTCTTACCATGGGCTCTGTATCAAAAATATGCGTGTCCACCAGTTTTGTTCTAAGTATCTTGCCTCCTTTGTGTGTGTTCTTCGATTGAGGGGTCTCCATGGCTCATAATGAGGGATCTTGAGAGGCTTAAGGGATGGTAATGACTAGGAAGACTTATAATCGAGCTTCAAATATACAAGGTTGACCCTTTACAACTGAATAAAACGCTTGATTTTGAGATAAAAGGAAGCGGGGGAAACAACGAGAGGTTAAGCAGCACCTCTGGGTAGCACAACGCATACGCAGAGGATAGAGTAATCAAGAGCTTGCAACTTCAATGGCTAAGGTAGGCAACAGTAATCAGACTTAGATACGGGCCATGAGGTTTACAGGTTTGAAAAAGAGAGGAGATGAGGCTAGCATACAAAGATGGATCCTTTACCACTGTGCAAACTTAGCAAACCAAAACCCGAGCACAAACTTCCTGTGAAAATTAATATGCAGAGGAGGAAACACGGGATACCCGTGGAGTAGACACCTGTTGATATCTTCAACACAATCTTAGGATGAAATTTGAGAGAAATTTGGCCTTGGAATCTTTCTCAGCATCAGATTTGGTTGACATGTGGTCGCCTGATCAGAACTTGCAAATTTGTGCAGCGCATCACTATCAAGCCTTTGAAAATTATAAACCGTTACCAAGGCTTGTAAATGAAAGATATGTAAAGCATCTTTAACTAACTACTGGCACTGAAAATAAGGGACATGAAATCAGTCATAGCAATCATGACTTAAGGTGAGGGTATGACGAACTGGATAGGCGCTACAGAACTGCCTGATGAGTAGGCATCACTTCCAATTCAAAAATATGATTAGATAGGTAAGCAAGGATGATGAGGCATGCTTATGAGGTCATGAGTGAGGAGAGAGGTGTGTCACATCAGCCTGATCATGGGAGGTATCGACCTAGGGACAAATCATGAAAGGGACCAAAAAGAATAAACCATGAGCTAAAAGGGTTCAAGGATCAAAAATCAAATTGAGGATCAAAACATGAGCTATATCTTAAAAGTTTAGTCATCCATGGGGTCCTAAAAAACATAACTTTAAAGGAATGAAAATTTTTTAAACAATTTAAAATCTAAGGCTTTAAAAATGATAAAAAAAAACTAAAAGACCCAAGGAAATTTAGTGTGATAACACCATTATTTTCACCATTTTCACATTAAAACTTTCAAACTCACATGATGAGTTTTCCATCTGCTACTAAGGAACTAGAAATATGAAGATGACCAAATCAACACTGTGAAAGGAGAATTTACATACCTTGGGGAAGATATAAAGAGGTTGTAGATGATAATATAGGTTGGTCAAGTTATGTATCCTTCACCTATGTCTAGTTATTGTTGTGCATTGGTTGTTTGAGAGACAAATTTTATTCTTCCAAGTTATTCCTAGAAAACATTCAACAGATTGGAATTTTTCTTCCTTCTTTGAAGAGCACTGGAAGAGAAGAATATCCATATCAACAAACTATTAAGAAGAGAAGGGGAATATTTTCCTTATGTTGTGTAGGAAAATGGAAGAGAGTAACATGTATGTTTGATGGTTGGATAAGATGCACAAAGTGATTTGTAATTAGTGGACTAGTTGAATAATGAGAGCAATGGGTTGGGTTGAGTGAGTTATGAGCATGTAGCTTATATTCCTTCACTCTTGTTTCTTCAAATCATTGCTTAGGGGTGGAATCTACAGTAGATTCCCATGGAAGGGTGGAAAATTTCTCATACACAACCAATTTTTTGGACTATATTATGTTAAAACATAAGTGCTCTATTTGTTTATATGAATATGCAATTTAATGGTATAGAATATTTCTCTCCTCTATTGCATCTTCCTTGTCTTTGTCCCATACATTCAAGGGCTATAATAAATAAGAACTGTTAAGAACCAAACATCAATATAGCATAGAAAAACTTCAGGAAAGGTACTCAACGCCTTGAAAAAGAGATAATTTCAGATAATAAGCCTCTTCGAGGGGGCAATCCTCCTTTTACCCCACTTAAATGTTCAAGTACAAGATGATTCAAAATGAAAATGTCTCCTTGGTATATATAGGAGACTAGGAGG
>ML780626.1:273929-287477 GCA_009831015.1 Picea engelmannii
AGGTGAAACACAACAACAATTATGAGCATAACAATCATTATGATCTATTATTCAGTGAACTAGAATGTTACAACTGTCATAATTATGGACATAAAGCTGCAGACTGTCGCTTAAGGAATTACAATCCAGACTTGATCCCCACTGCTGAAAATGTCAAGGTTTGGAAGAAGAAAGCAGATGACAAGTGTGGACTAGTATTATTAGCCCAAAAACAAAACAATCCCTGGTATATTGACAGTGGATGTTCCAAACATATGACTGGAGACAAAAGCAAGTTTCTAACTTTAAGTGAAAACAAATCATGGAATGTAACTTTTGGAAATGATGCACCAGGAAAAATAAAAGGTAAAGGAATGGTAAGTCTGAGTAATGGCAAAGGAAAAGCTCAAGATATGTTGTTTGTAGATGGTCTGAAACATAATATACTAAGTGTCAGTCAAGTTTGTGACAAAGGATGTGAATTTGTTTTTACTTCTAAAGACTGTAAAATAAAGGCTTTGAGTTTAGGACAACTGGTTGAAAAAGGGATAAGAATAGAAAATCATGTCTATGTGTTAAAAGAAGAAAAAGAAGAATGTCACTTAAGCAAGTATGATGAAAGTTGGTTGTGGCATAGGAGACTTGGACACCTAAATTTTGATCATATAATCAAGCTCAGAAACAATGGGGCAGTAAAGGATCTTTCGAAGATATCAAATCCATACGACTTTGTTTGTAAACCCTGCCAGATAGGAAATCTTACTTGCACTCAGTTCAAATCTAAAAACTTTCCCTCAACAGAAAAACCTCTCCAGTTAGTACATATGGATTTATGTGGACCATCAAGAAAAGAAGGTACAGGAAAAGAAAACTATTTTATGTTGATTATTGATGATTATTCTAGACTAACATGGGTTGCCTTTTTAAAGGAAAAATCTAAAGCATTTGAAAAATTCAAAGTGTTTAAGTCTCTGACTGAGAATCAAACAGGAAAAAAATTAAAGGCAGTAAGGTTTGATAGAGGAGGAGAGTTTAGTTCATGGAACTTCAAAGAGTTCCATGATAAACATGGGATCAAAAGAGAGTACACAATTCCAAGGACTCCATATCAAAATGGAGTTGTTGAGAGGTAGAATAGATCAGTACAGCAAATGGCAAGATCAATGATGAATGAAAGGAACATACCTTAGACTTATTGGGTGGAAGCAATTCATACAACTGTTCATATTCTTAATAAAGCTCATCTCAGGCCACACAGTGACAAGACCCCTTATGAACTATGGTTTGGAAGACCAGCTTCAATCAAGCATTTTAAAGTTTTTGGGAGTAAATTTTATATCAAGAATAATGATGAAAATATTGGCAAATATGATGACAGGGCTGATGAATGTATCTTTTTGGGTTATGCTACAAATAGTAAAGGGTACAGATGCTACAATAAGATACTGCATAAACTAGTTGATTGTATAGACATAAACGTTGACGAGGAAATCCCAGTTAGAAATGTAAGTAGTGCTGAACCAAGAAAAAAAGATATAGTTGAAGATGAAGATGAACAGGTCCAAGGATCATAAAAGGAATAATCTAAATCAGATGAAGATACGAATACTCAGACTGACACAAATCAGCAGTAAGAAGCAAAATCACCTCTCAGAATTATTAGAAAGAATCATCTTGAAAATCAGATAATTGGAGATATAAATAAAGGGGTTCAGACAAGAAGGAAATTGATTAAAGACTCAGAACAATCTCATGTTGCCTTTTTATCTATGATTGAACCTAAATTTTTTGAGGAAGCTAGCCAGGATGATGACTAGATTAGAGCAATGAATGAAGAGCTTGATCAGATTGAGAAGAACAATACTTGGGAGCTTTTCCCTAGACCCGAAGATAAAAATGTAATAGGTTCCAAATGGGTGTTCAAGAATAAAATGAATGAAAAAGGACAAGTTGTTAGAAATAAAGCCAGATTGGTCTGTAAAGGGTATGCACAAGTTGAAGGTCAGGACTTTGATGAAACTTTTGCACCAGTGGCAAGATTGGAAGCTATCTGAATGGTTCTTGCTTATTCATGTCATAAGAACTTTAAAGTTTATCAGATGGATGTTAAGTCAACATTTCTTAATGGAGATCTAGAGGAAGAAGTATATATGGAACACACTGAAGGATTCTCATTGACAGATAATCCTAATTATTTTTGTAAGCTGAAGAAGGCCTTATATGGACTAAAAAAAGCACCACAAGCTTGGTATTATAGTCTGGACAAATTTTTACAAGAAAAAGGGTTCAAGAAAGGTACTGTTGACAATAACCTTTACATTAAGTTCTAAGGTGATAATTTACTAGTTGTTTTGATTTATGTAGATGACATTATTTTTGGCTGTACTAATGAATCATCTATCCAGTGGTTTGCTAACTCTATGAAAACAGAATTTGAAATGTCCATGATAGGAGAACTGTCATATTTTCTTGGCGTACAAGTAAAACGAAGTTCTGCAAGAATATTTATTTCTCAAGAAAAATATATGAAAGAGATGTTGAAGAAATTTCAGATGGAAGATTCCTCTTCAGTTAGCACACCTATGGTGGTTGGTTGCAAGCTTAGTAAAAATGATGTTTCACCGGATATTGATCAAAGGACACATCGCTCTATGATAGGCAGTCTTCTGTAAATCACAACATCCCATCCTGATATAATGAAAGCTGTTGGAATGGTAGGCCATTATCAGTCTGCTCCTAAACAAAGTCATTTGGTAGTTGTCAAAAGGATATTCAAATACTTGAAGGGAACAATGACTTATGGTCTGTGGTATCCCAGAAATCAAAATTTCCAGTTAACTGCTTATTCAAATGCAGATTGGGCAAAATATGTTGATGAGAGGAAAAGCACCAGTGGAGGAGCATTCTTCCTAGGTGAATCATTAGTAGCAAGGCTTAGCAAAAAACAAGGATCCATTTCATTGTCAACTACAGAGGTAGAATACATTGTTGCTGCTACTTGTTGCACAAAAATTTTGTGGATGATTCAAACTCTTGTATATTTGAAGGTGACTTACACTGAACCCATTCCAATTCACTGTGATAACACCAGTGCTATTAGTGTCTCTAAAAATCATGTTCTTCATTCCAAGCCTAAGCATATTCCAATAAAGTACCGTTTTCTCAGAGAACAAGTTACAAAGAAAATTGTTCAGCTGAATTATATTCCTTCTACAAAACAGATTGTTGATATCTTTACTAAACCATTAGCATCAACCCCTTTTGGATATCTTCGTCACAAGTTGGGGGTTATAATTTCTTGTGTCTAATCTGTTCACCTGGTCAGGGGGAGTACTTATTGAATATCTGGTGTATTTCCAAGATGCTCATAGTTGACAGGGGGAGTATGTACTGCAACAACACAGGGGGAGTATGTTATTTCTTTGACATTGATGTCAAAGGGGGAGAAAGTGTGATGATTTCAAGATCAGAGTATATGTTATAGTGGCATTGTCACAGTGGTATAGTTGCATGTTTTTCATGATTTTAAGATGTTTCAGTGGTGTAGTTAGATCATGGGGTTGCCATAAATGCCAAAGGGGGATATTGTTGGCATGTTTTCAGACAGAAGGCAGAGGATGATGGTTGGGATGTTTAACATGTAGAGTATTCTTGTCATTGATGGAAAGATCAGAGTATTCCTGTCATTTATGGATTCGATGAAAAAACAGGAACAAAAGATAAGTTCAGGAAGACCAGTAGCGCAACAATGATCGAATGACAAGATCAAAGTGTTGGTCAAACTCCATTTCAGAGTTTTGGCTATCGGGGTTTCGAATATCGGGAGATAGAAATGTCAAGGATCATTACAATAGGAGTCCCAAACTCGCGATATACGAAATCGTGAAATATCCTCAACCATCAGATCGAGGATTTATTTGAACCGTTGATCAGGCATGACGAAGGCCCGTAAAGTTTGATACTCCATTTCGGAGTTTTGGCTATCGGGATTTCGGATATCAGGAGATAGAAATGTCAAGGATCATTACAATAGGAGTCCCAAACTCACGATATGTGAAATCGGGAAATATCCTAAGCTGTCAGATCGAGGATTGATTTGAACCATTGATCAGGCTTGACGAAGGCCCATAAAGTTTGATACTCCATTTTGGAGTTTTGGCTATCGGGATTTCAGAAATTGGGAGATGGAGAAGTCATAGACTCTCAACATTAGGAGTGTCGAAAGGTGAAATCCCGAAACAGACATGTCAGCAAACCATGTCAGCTAAGAACACGTGGCACAACCAGGCAATGACAAGTGCCAAGCTGATTCAACATTTTAGGCACATATAAGTCACGAATCAGAGTGACATGTGGAAGTTATTTGACACGTGTCAATCCATGTGTGACATCAGCAGGTTTACATCACTTTAGAGTTTCGTAAATCGGGAGATGGAGATGTCAAGAACTCGCGAAATGATCTGAGCCGTCAGATCAAGGGTTGATTGGGACCATTGATCCCATGCCATTTCAGAGTTTCGCGGATCGGTAGTTGGAAGCATCAAGAACATTCACCACAGGAATGTTGAAATCGCGACTTGCGAAATTGCGATATGATCTGAGTCGTTGAATCAAGATCAGATCTGGACCGTTGAATCATAGGACAAGTGACAAGCGATTGGAATTTCACTGACTTGGAGTCAACGAAACATGGTGTGGAAACTTGTGAGATGTAAGATCGCGATAAGATTTGGACCATCGGATCTATGGAGATTTCAACCATCGATAAACTTGCGAAATATGAAGTGCCTTTTTGGCACAGCCTGTGGTCACCGCCGATGGTCACAAGAAGGGAAGGAGTTAGTTTAGAAAAGCTCCATTTCGAGGTTTTGGGGATCGCGACTTGGAGAGTCGAGATGCCTCATCTCCAAATTCACGAAATGCAAAATCGCGAAAGTGCTTTATGGATAAGCACGTGGTTACAGCCATTGAGAACATCGATGGAAGATGGAGGAAGAATCTAGAGGTGCTAAGCTTCACCACAGGAATGCCAAAATGACGAAATGCGAAATGGCGAAATAAATGTAAGACCCTACGGATTCAATCCAACGGTGCAGGTGAATTTGAACATGATTGGAGGGCTACTATTGCACTTCACAGTTAATCAATCAGTTACGATTCAGTTAGAAAAACTGATTCATGATTTTTGATCGGTTGGCGATTTAGTTGCCAAGGAATTTTTTCCCAAGAATATTTGAGGTGTAACTATAGTGGTAATTAGGCATAAAAGGAACACACAGAGATTGTGCGTGGTTGGTTGCTCTGCATAAAAATAAATAAAAATGAGTTGAACTTTAAGAAAGTGAAGGTGACAATATGCGCAGTGTGAGATAAAACTCAGAGATGAGTAACAGATGAGGAAGAGACAGAAGCAAGAGCATAATTGCAGAACAAGCTTGAAGTAGAGCAGAATTGTAGACAGAGGAAGAGAAGAATTGCAGAATAGTTAGAAGCAGACTAGAGTTACAAAACAAAGAAGAAGTGGTAAGAATCGATTTATCTGTCTTGTTGGTTATTCAATCATTCATTTATATTACAGGGTGGTTGGGAGGTGCTAGGGAGGATTGTTGTCCTCAGAGGTTCAAGTGGGTGTTGAACACAGGGAGTTGCAGCTTCCTTCTGGTTGCAGCCAGAGAAACCAGGGTGGCAGGGTGGTGCAAGGGAGAACAAGTGTTCTCTGTTATATAGGTTGGAGCTTGTGTAACTGGAAGTTGGTGCTTCCATCTAGTTGGTGCTGGACCATTAGGGGAGTTGGTGCTTCCTTCTAGTGGGTGCTAGAGAAACAAGAGAGTTGGTGCTCTCAAACAAGTTGCATCTTGTAAAACAGAGGTAGCAGCCTCACATTGAGTTGGTGCTCAATTATAGATGATATACAGAACTTATAATATTTCCTATCATTTCGAAGAAGAAGAGGTTTTCTCCCTTTATGGGTTTCCTTGTGAAAATCTGTCTCTTTGTATATCTTATGTGTGATTGATGCTCATTACTTTTATTGTCCATATGTTGTATAATGTTGATAATCACTTGAAGAAAGATTAAGAATGTATTAATAGACTTAAAATTGTTTAAGCACAATAACAACTGATTCATCCCCCCTCTCAGTTGTCTTAGTAATTTCAACATAAGTAGCATAAAATTGTGACCATTGTAGTACATGCAAATCAACACGTCATAATTTAAACCAACCCATCCCAATTGTGGATTACAAGTGGTAAGCATTCTTTTTTTAGTGGTGAATTTCAAACATTGGCATTTTGTCTACAAAACAACTTAGAGGCTAGTGTATGGTGTCTAGTGATTCAAGTTTGATAAATTTTGACCACTTTCGTTAAATGGTGTGTAATTATTTTCCATGGTGATTCAACACACACTACTCTAAAGTAAAAATTTAAGCATATCGATCTTAATAGTTAATCGATAATAAAAATAAAGCATGTCAAAATGTCTTAGAAGAAATAATTGTGAGGATAGTAGGGCACTGTAAATAAACATATCATAATCCAAAGGAGTAGCTAAAATATCATGAAGGAGTAGATAAAATATAAAAATTTGACAACTTACTATTTGGTATGTGTAGGTAAGACAATTACTTGTCAGGACAAGGATTTGTCACTATGAACGAAAATGACAGGAAGCTTGCTTGGTTAAGAGAGGAATTAGAGGCGAGGGGCGATGGAAAATGTTATTTCCATTTCTATGATTGCAGAGGCTTGCAAAGAAAAAGACTTTTAATAACAACAACTGAAAGGCATTGTAGGGAGAAGGGGCACACCGAAGGGGGTTATGAATATCGTCCCTCGGTAAGAGAATTCAATATTTAATGTATTCTCTATAATAATCATCATGTCATGAATTTTAGTAATATTTCTTATCGGTATTTTTATATTTTCTATACACATTAACTTTGAAACATTTTTTTTAAATATATAGGTGATTCCCCCAAAATGTCGACCTCCAGAGAGTTATTTGCCAAGTACTAGCAGAAATACTCCTTTACAGGGTGATGAACTTTGAGATCAAAATATTGAAGTTGTTGATCAAGTTATTAATGATGATATGGATGGAGATAACGTTCGTGATTAAAATCAAGAAGATGAGATACACAGGTTGATCCAAGACACATTTTCTCCAATGGATGAGGACAACCAGGATGATAGTCGTGATGTTGATCCTCTACTCGAGAAGTCACGTCAACCTCTTTATGAAGGCTCAACAAAAAATCTTTTATCTGCTATATTGTTGTTGGTGAACCTAAGGGTTTTTAATGGTTTATCAAGCACATGCCTCACACAGATACTAAGGTATTTAATTTGTTAATTATTTATGCCTGCATGTTCACAAATACTTAAAGGTTCAATTTTTTCCTATATTGCTATTGTTTTCTAATTCATAAATAATTAGTATATTGGATGCAATATTGATGATTAATATTGTTTACATTGACTTATTGTTTAGAATTTTGTAGATTGTTAGGTGAAGTTCTATTACCAACGTCAAATATTTTGCCACGCGCATATCGAGAAATATTCGTGATTATGAAAGAAATTGGAATGGACTATCAGGCTATTGATGCATGTCCTAATGATCATATCATATATTATGGACAATATGAATTAGAAAATGAATAGCCACAATGTCAAATAAGTAGATATCGAACCGATAAAGCGTTAAAGAAGGTTCCTCGCAAAGTTCTTCGTTATATTCTGATAATTCCACGTTTCCAGCGGTTGTTCAAGTGCCAAAGTATAGCACAGTTTATGGATTTCCATGCAAAGAACAAAATTCAAGATGATGTTCTTTGAATGCCTGCAGATGGTTCTGCATTGAATTAGATCGAAGAAAAGTGGCCAAGTTTTAAAGAAGAACCTCGTAATGTTAGACTTTTGTTGGCAGTTGATGGTGTCAATCCATTTGGAGAGCTTCATTCTACGTACTCAGTGTGGCTTGTTTTTGTTATAAACAATAACCTTCCTCCTTGGATTTCGATCAAGAGAGAACACACAATGTTGGCAATGATTATTCCCGGTATTTAATTATCTTTTATTTTCTTTAAAGTATGACAAATATTTCATTTCTTTGTTTCGTGCATGGTAATTATTTATTTTGTATATAATGACATCTAGATAAGTATAATTAATCATGCAGTATGTTGAACCAATTAGGTAGGTACTAGGTGAAAGATATGAACGTATATATTGAGCCTCTTATCGATGAGTTGTTGAAGTTATGGGCTAGCGTCGCTATGTATGACATCTCTAGACCAATAGGGAAAAAACGATTTCAATTCCATGGAATACTATCATGGAGAATTCATGATGCTCTCGCGTTAACACATTTTTGTGGTATATTGTTACTTTATGTTGTGATTTAATATTATATATATTTATTGAAAATATCATGCATTATTTTAAATTGTAACTCTAATTTGATGCTACATTAATTCATATATCTTGTAGGTCTTCAAACAAAGGGTAAATTTGCATGCCCAGTTTGTGGTCCGAGGATAAAATCTCGTCGTTCAAGGAGTTTAGGAAAGTAAGTGTTTGATGAGTATAGGCAATTTCTGCCTAAGAACCATAGTTATTGAAGCAAAATTCAATGGTAAAGAAGAAAATGGAAAAAAACCACAAATAATGACACCTCACCTATGGAAGTTGGAATATATTAGAAATCGTCAAGGTACGCAAATTATTTATGTATGACATATTATATAAATCTTTGGTTAATTTCATTAGTATTAATTTCATTTTGTCCCATTAATTAGTGTTAATATCAATTTGTTGATGTTTCATGAATGTCATTAAGGCATGAATGGGCTTCCACGAGGAATGAAAAGTTACCTGATGCAATTCAATGGATTTCCATACTACGAGCACCTACAAATAGTTCATCTGTTTGATACCATGCATATCGAGAAGAACATAACATAATTGTTATGGAAAATATTAGATGGAAGGACTGACAAAGAGAGAATTGGAAAGATTTGTTGTGACATCCAAGAAGCTAATCACACATTGCAAAGTGTTATTATTAATTCTATTGGTGATAGTCATGAACAAAATACTAGTCTTCCTTGGTTATTGATGGAGCAACAAAGCAATATTGTAAAAGAGGTCATTCGAAAAATTAGGTTTCCGACGGGGTTTTCATCGAACATACAAAATATCTTAACAAAAAAAGGTGATTTTGGTGGGGTTAAAACACATGACTGGCATACATTCATTAAGGTAATTAGTAGGTTATAATATATTTCCTTATTGGTACACATTTTTTGGAAACAAATAATAATTATTTGTTTTTTGTTATAGTATGTTCTACCTTTATCTCTCCCAGATGACTTTGACAACAACATAAAACAAATTATTTATGTACTTGGCAAATACATGAGGTAAGTATTGTTTTATAAGGAAAATGTACTTCTTATGTGATTTGTAGCAGAACTTACTGACATATTATGTTTTATCTGCAAATTTATGTATGCCTTGATATTATTTTATTGCATCGACATTTGTAGGTGGATATCATCAAAAGAAATCCATAAAGAAGATATAAGGTATTGGAAGAGATAAATTCCCCGACTAATGTGTCAAATGCAACAATATCTACCTCCATCATTTTTCAATGCACAAGAACACTACCTCATACAACAAGTTGAGGAGATTGAATTATGTGGACCAATACACACAAGGTCGATGTGGATGGTGGAGAGGCAGTTGAAGTCACTGAAGCATTTTGTTAGACAAAGAACATGTCCAGATGGTTTTATGGTTGAGGGATATATGGTATATCAATGCATGGTGTATATTAGTCAATATCTACCTAAATTAGCAAAAAATATGAATGTCCCTCTCATTTGGCATCTCGAATCCATCAAAAAATTTGAAGGGGAGGTCCTATTGGGTAAAGGTAACATTAGGATTGTGAAAGGTAATTATTAGATGTTGACATAGATTTAATATATTACACATTTATTAAATTATTCCTTTATTAACTATAGCTAATTAATGATATTAAATTGGTATGCTATCATATAGTTGCTCGAGAGTGGGATGCTTTACATTTATACATTGCAAAAAACTTTGTTTGGATGGAGAATTTGATAGAATATACTAAAGAATACTGTTGAGTCCATTTTTTTGCTTCCATTTTGCTCTATAAACCATACTTTTGCCTCTTTATCCATCCATTTTGCCTTCATTTCATTCCACATTTTCCATGAAACAGCCTATGCAAGGTATATTTGTCATTCTTTAGCTTAAGGTATATCTGGAAACCCTTCAACCCTTCTACACATGACAACATGAATTAAGGAAAGGAACCAAATCCATTTCAAGTTCAGCAGAGGGACCTGATGAAGACATCCATTTCAAGTTCAGCAGAGGGACCTGATGAAGACATCCATTTCAAGTTCAGCAGAGGGACCTGATAAAGACATCCATTTCAAGTTCAGCAGAGGGACTTGATGAAGACATCCATTTCAAGTTCAATAGAGGGACCTGATGAAGACATTCATTTCAATCAGCAGAGGGACCTGAGGAAGACACTCATTCCAATCAAACAGAGGGACCTGAGAAGACATTCACTCCATTTAGCAAGGGACCTAAGAAGATATCAACTTCAATCAACAAAAGGACCTGAGATACTAGCAAAGTAAATACAAGAGGAATCTGAGGACTTACACCAGCATCCCATCCAGCTTCAGTCAAACAAAACACAATGAGCAAACAAGTTAGTATATTTTCCTTTTTAATGATTTAAATTTGAGAATTCTTCCTAAGCTAGGAATGATAAATGACCTATCCTTCCTTTCCCCTACATTATCTTGTCATCACTCCATTTTTCATCCTCAAAAGCATTTAAAATGGTACTCAGAAGAACCACTTTTGGTTTCCAAAGGAGTTATAAGGAGGAATTGGGTTTCAAATACCAAAACACAGTGTTTGTTTTAAAGTTGTCTAAAGCTCTGTTACATACACAGACTAAGGTATCGTTGCATAAATCAATATGGTTTGCATACATTTAAAAGGGAAGAAGTTCATGTTTGATGAAGGAATTGGAAATAAATTCAGGATTTATATGACAAATGAGCATTTTTAAAAAACCACATCTCATAATAATTGAAAAAGGGGAGAAGAGTACAAGGTACGAACAGAGTAGCACCTTCAGCTATGATTGATGTACAAACCATTTTCAAAAAGAAAAACCTTGTTGAAATCTCCACCAACGTTTTCCCTCTTCATAAAAATAAAACGACTCAATTAGCTTTTCATATTTGCTGGGCCTCACCAAACATGCACGTTGTGTCTCATCTTGCACACCCTGGGACTTGAACTGCCAACGCACCTCTGCATACACTACCACCATTTCAAATTACACACCCCGTTGTTCCTCCTACGCATTCCAAATCCCTACATTCTAGTCCATTGCTCCTCCTACGCATCCTAAATCCCTACACTCTAGCACATTGACCCGTCCCTACTCCGAAATTCTCTGATAGAAAACGAATTGTATGTTGACAATCACACTGTCAACATACAATATTTCGTTTTGTGGAAGAAAACACAGGGGAATTGAAGGAGGTACGTGGTGAAGCAAGGGCAAAAAACGTATCCAAACAGGAGTCGACCTCTGAAGGTAAGCTCGAACTCAGAATTTAGACAGCCAAGTATAAATTCAACGTTCTGGATACAATTGTAAACAAGATAGTCCATGTTTAGCAGAGCCTGAATTTAAAGAAGGAAAATTGAGTCAGAGTTCGACAGAGAAGCCCGAGAATTTTTCAAATTTACCAGGTATCCCCATGCAATTTTTTTCCATGAACAGAGAATAGCTTAGGAATAAAAAATAAGAGATTTCCTTTACTTATTTTGAACAGAAACTCTTCTTGAAGACCATACACAGAATTTAAATTCACACAAAGTCTGGAAGTTTGAGAAATTTGGTCAAAAGAATTGCAGAGTTGAAGTTTTTTTTCAAACAGTGGAAATATTTTAGGTCTTGTTTTTAATTTGTTTTTAAGTATGGTATCTAGATATGAACCTGGAAGGATTGTTGCATCAGAAATACACAGAGATTGTATGCAAATTCTGGAACAGAAACAGTGGTTAAGTTTCTTTGAAAAATTTGATGGATTTTGTGAAGGAGTTGCCTTAGAATTTGCTCACTCATTTGATGGAGAAAGAGCTACTGTTGGGAACCTTACCATCAGGATCATTGAAGATAGCATTGCACTTGTCACTAGACTACCTCAGATAGGAGAGAGATATTTTAAAACCAAGCATTTCAAAGATAAATCATGGGTACCTTTTATTTCAAGGTCAAGGGTAGCAGCAGTAAACTGGAAGAAAGGAATCCCAAGGAGTTGGTTGGTCCATCCCTGGGATGAATTAGCATACCTTATACACAAATTCATAACTTGTGAGGGAAGGTTTAGCATCATTTATCTATATCATATTAAACTACTACAACATTTGAGAGGTGACTGTGAGATCAATATGCCTTACTTTCTCTTACAAAGCCTTTCCAAAATGGCCAAGACTGTCCAGAAACAGAGAAGGAACATAGAAAGGAGTTTGTATCACTGTGGTCTTATTAAAATGATCATTAAAGATGAACTACAGAAGCAAAATGTGATTTGGCAATAGTTTACCATTGAAAATGGTTTTGAAACCATAAAGGAGGAAGAAGGAGAGGGGAAAATTTTAGTAGTGACTGATGATGAAGGAGAAGTACAGCACCTCAAGGCAACAAGCCCAAAACCGCCTATGGGGGGGAGAAAAACAAGAAGTATGGTACTAAAAGAGAAGGAACTTGAGGAAAAAGAAAAAAAATTTACCACTTATGAAAGGAGGACAAGAAAATGGCCACAAGTTCAAAAGGGCCAAATACAAGAGAAAGATGATGAAGCACAACAGGCACAATATGAACATATTCAGACTCTTGAAGCACAATCATTGGGAAATGATGGCTTTGAGGAACATGAAACTTCTACCTATGAACAGATGAGAGTGGATATGGAACAACTAATCAGGGACATGAAAGAAGAACCTCAAATGGAAGAGGTGGTTGGTACATCCACATCTGAACTTGATAGGAAGAACAAGAAAATAAGGAAGATGAAGAGAAAAATCAAAGAAATTGAAGTCTTAGAAAGATACATAAAAACTGAAAATGAAATGCTGAGAACTCAAAGCCACAAAACACAAGAGGAGAATGACACTTTGAAGAAAAAGAACAAAAATCTTCAAAAACAGAATAAGTTAATTTCCAAACAAGCTTATAAGTGGTTCCAACAGGAAAAGGCTTATAAAGAGAAGTATCAAAAGATGAAAGCACTTCATAGAGCTCAGGCGAATGTGGAAACTTTATTGCAGGCAGCAGAAGTGACAGAAGATCAGTGACACAGGTCAGGGACATTTTTGTGCATGAGGACATGCAAGGACTTCCTCTTGGGGGAGATGTTGAGTCCATTTTTGTGCTTCCATTTTGCTCTATAAACCATACTTTTGCCTCTTTATCCATCCATTTTGC
>ML780626.1:294683-341154 GCA_009831015.1 Picea engelmannii
CTATCAATATTTACTATCACCATATTCTTCTAGTGCATGTAGATTTATATTTGAAGTTGGAAATATTAGTGAAGAATTCAAGAACTACTTCCATGCAAAAGATATCTACATTCAACACTTTATGAGCTATCCCAACATTGTTCTGATTGTGGATTTTAGAGAGGTGATTAGGTCCCACATTTTATTTACCTACTTTAACCACCACTTCAAAATCAAACTCCTAAAATAGTAGCAAACATCGATAGAATCAACTTTCCAACATTGTCTTGTTAACCAAATACTTGACCACTAAATTATCAATGGACAACTTGAAGGACTGGTCCAGAAGATAATACTTGAACACTAAACATCAATTGTGCCATTAAACACTAGTGGATCTTTAATCTCTAAATGAATCCACTTAATGGAATTTGGTAGTGTGCATATTTGTGTCAATTAATTATCATACTCCTTAGGTGGCCCAAAAGTAATGGACACTTTGGAATAAATGACATAGGACAATACTATTCTCCAACTCAACTTTCCACTAGCAGTTGGATTAATGTAGTCTTCCAACTATCCTATGGTGAGATTAATGTAGTCTTCCAACTCTCCTAGTCATCCAATACTTCTTATATCTATTTAACAAATGTATTTCCCTACATTCGATCTAATGGATATACCATCCAATAACCCTTCTTAACAAATGACATCATTATGAAATTCCCAATCAATCCATTACAATACCAGGTATGGATATTTGTCATCTACTATGTCAATGAACTCAAAGTAATCATAAATATTCACACAATCGAGATAAAATTCCATCTCGCCAATTTGAAAATGGGGAAAATGTGTGATTGGTTGACAAACTACCACTAGATCGACAAGTGGACCCAATTTGGTACTCCTGTTTCGTTACTTCAAAATCGTTGTTTACGAGATGTCATTACTGCAGTTGTCGCTACTCCTGTTGCTACTACTCCAGTGTCATTACTTCAAAATCGTCGTTGTACAATATATCGTTACTGCAGCTACCGCTACTCTTGTTGCCACTACTCTGGGTGTCGTTACTTCAAAATCGTCGTTGTACGAGATGTTGTTACTATAGCTGTCGCTACTCCTATTGCTTCTACTCTGGTTGCCGCTACTCCAGGTGTCATTACTTAAAAATTGTTGCTGTACAAGATGATGTTACTGTAGCTTCCACTACTCTAGGTGCCACTACTTCAAAATCACCGCTGTATGAGATGTCATTACTGCTTTTGCCGCAACTCCGGTTGCCGCTACTCCAGTCGCTGCTACTCCGCTATACCAGATATCATTAATCTGAGGTGCTACAACTCCAGTCGCCGCTACTCTTTGGTTGTCGCTACTCTAGTCGCCACTACTCTCTGGTTGCCACTACTCCTACCACTACTACTATGGTTGCAGTTACTCGTCTACACTCTCACCAACATGGATACCGATATTTCAGCTACCACCACTTCCGATGTCGCCACTCGAATCGACATTTTCATATTCCGCAACTGCAGACGACACTATTCCTGCGATGATGCTTCTCCATAACAGGTGAGTCACCAGGTACGTCCTCAACCAACTTTAATGGATTTGGGTAATATTACACATGTCATAGGAATTCATGCTCGAGGACGGTCTTAACTTTAAGTTTGGGGGAGATTTTATGTCTTTTCCCAAAGAGTCATCATTACCCTCTTTAATCACATGATTTCACAATCATTACTTAAAAATTTCCGACGTCGTTGTACGCATAGTGATTAGACACACCCACCAAACCATTAATAATCCACCAAGCTATTAGATTCATTGTCATATCGTCATCATTACTTACCTGCCACATCATTTAACTTTTTAAAATAAAAAAAATCCACGACTCTTTCCACAACACATTTTCCGCAAAACTGTTTTGCCTGTCGTTTCTCCTGAACTGGTCGTCGGTACTCCTTGAGAAGGAAAAGTTGATGGAACAGAATGTGTGGTGGAGCAGTAAGGTATGAGCCAACAAACACTACACAGGTTCGTCAAAATCTAGAAGTCTGGCAAATTTTCCAAAATGCAGGTTGGGAGGTGTATTTCGAGAGGTTACAGGGATTCGATGCAGACATTACAACAAAATTTGCCCAAATTTTGGATGGCCACACCTCCACGGTTTGCGGATTAAAAATTAGATTCACAAAGGAAACCATTGCAGTAGCTAGTGGGTTGCCAATATCTGGTCAGCGATGGTTTGTCCGGAAAACACCACTCCCGAAATTTCTAGAGTTGTTTCTGCGTGAAGGCGAAGAAGTAAAGAAGAAAGGGAAAGGATACGAACAGACTTCTTTGCCACCTCCATGGGTCGAGGTAGCATTGTTCTTCATAAGGTATGTGAGATGCGAAGGCCACCCCTCTACCATTTACAAATATCATCTCAAATTTCTCACTGTTAGCGATAATTCTTGTCTTGGGCTCGAGAGCATCCAGGTCTGCAAGTTGCATGAAGAATGCCCAAGCATAGCATGTAAAGCCCCATTTCTGGCTAAAAGTCAAGCGAGAGAGCAGTCTGATTTCAACGGAGAGGATCAATTGACGAAGCAGATCGACAGTCATCAGGATTTCAGGGCTGTCAAGTTGCCCGGGATTTAGCACGAAGGGTAGTGCCCATATACATTCATGTAGGATCTCGGTCGTCCATCCAAAAGGACACGTGGTGCACGATCATGTCATGTCAGCATTCGGGGATTCGAGGGGTAAGAGCTCCTCGACATTTTACATCTGGAAACCCTGAACCCCGAAATGTCGATAAGTGCCCTTCAAATCCAAGCCCATGGTCCTAGCGCCTGGTCATTTCAAGCGAGCCTGATAATGGAGGTAGCCCCCTTTTTTAACGACAAAGCCATCTCGGTCGTTCATCTAAAGGACACTCGGAGCAATATCTGAGCCACTGGTGGGGCCTTTCGAGATTTTCATAGTGAAAGCGTCGACGTCATTTCAGCCGTCCATCCATTGATGAAACTCGAGCGCATTGGACTTAAAGGGGGAATGGATCTGGGCGGCCAGGATCTGCACGCTTAGATCTACGGTCAGGATCGGAATCCGGAGGCCCCCCGCCATTCTACCTTTAAGCGGAGGGGGGGGTCTGGAATCGAGTGTGCAACTCTTAAAGGGTCAGGATCTAGGCATCTAAATCAGTGGTTGAGGCTTCATTCCGGACCCCCCTTGCCTTTCTACCTTTAATCGGGGGTGGAGGGTCTGGAATCAAACACGCAACTCTTCAAAGGTCAGGATCTGAGCACCTAGATCAACGATGCTCAGGCCTTTCCGGACCCCCCTTTTCCATCCCGTCTTTAATGAAAGGGGGGGGTCTGGAATGGTGTGTTATTATTGTGGGGTCCCTTGCCTATCATGTCACCTTTGGTATCGTCCTCCCCATTGCCACCTGTTCTCCGCCCACCACCTCATCTCGTCATCCTCTCGTCTCCTGCCATGTGTCCCTCTCACTCCAAGTCACCTCCTCCTGTACTCCCACACTCCATGCTCTTTCCTCCTCTGGCCTATTCAAGCCACGTGGCATTCCTCAACTGATGTCACAGCTCTCGTTTCTTCTCCATCACCTCCACAGTGTTCACGCCTTTAACCCCCGTCACACCCTCATCCACATCAGCCATAGGGATCCCTCGTAGCAGTCCAGTGAAGTAGCATCCAAAGAAATACCGTTCAGCTTATCCAAGTGGCACCATTAGGAGACCTCCACGTCCCAGAAGGGTAAGTTGACCGAGGTCGTCCCCGATCCCAAAAAGAAGTTATTGCGGCAGTTGCTGGTGGTTGAATATCAACTCCGCCATAAAAGGAAGGTCTAGAAAAAGACTAATTCACGTCGACTCACCTACAGAAGGACAATCCAAAATCTGATGGCGTCTGTCATAGGCGCACGATCATCCTGAGTTTGCATGGGCAGGCTGTTAGAAGCCATGCAGACGCAATGTTTTTAATGCAACGTCTTGTTTTTCCTGTTGTGGTTTTTTTTGAGTATATGTAGGCATTTTCTCCATTTTTGTAAGCATCGATGGTTGAGCAAGGCTCCCGGTGGTAAACTTTAATGAAGCACTATTTTCCTAGTTATGTCTGGACTCTTGAGACTTCTTGTCTGATGAATGTTAGTTTTTCTTTCACTTCTTTGTCTACACCATATTAGAACAGCTCGAAATTGGAGAATCCAGTCGAGTGGTAGCTGTTATAGGATGATGTAGAGTTTGATCACTGTAACAGTTGCACTGTTTTTAATCGGTCTTTGTGATTTTCTGTTCGCTAAACGACTTGGAATTGGAGAATCTTGTCAAGTCCCCCCTCTCAGTTTCTTGAAGCTCTGAACCAGAGGATCTCGCATTCAGAGTTTTTCTTCTACAAATTACTGAAAGGCCTGTTGCATGAGGTAGTTTGTCCACTCCTCTCACCAAGTCTTCAACCTGCTCATTTTCAAATCAACCCACTGACTGCAGTTAGACAAAGACCTCCTTTGTTCCTCGCATGCCGGACCCATTTTCTGAGTTTGAGTGATATCTTCCCGAGTATCTACCCATTTGATCACCCATTAAAAACTACCGTGACATAAAATTGATGGGCGTCGGTCTCTGCTCTTGCAAGCAATCCAGGAGTGACTTCCGTCACCAACACTCACATCTCTGTGTTTCCAACAACACATAAACATGCCCTATTTTCTATGTAAAAACATTCAGCGGATGGCATGAGCATCTCAGCGCTCGCACCAACCACTCAAAACCCTCACAAATCATAGCCTTTTTAATATACTAGTTGTGCATGCACTAGAGCAAAGCCTTGTGATTTGGTCGTAATTCATAAGACTCTCGAAAGAGGAATTGGCATAACTTATCCCAGAAGTAGCAGAAACCCTAGCAGAGAGAGATGGATTGAGCAATTTAGCAGAGGCTGCAGAAACTATTGCGGAAGGGCGGAGAACGGGTTCTAATACATAGGAATCAGCCTCAGATGAAGATGAGGAAATAGGGAAACCATCAGTTGAAGTTAGAGAAGTTGGGGGAATGAGGCAAGTCATTAACCTGGATTCAAAAGAAGAGGAAGCAGAGGGTTCTATTCCTCCAAACCCTTTTCCTAAACAAGAAAGAGAAGATGATACTCCCTCAGAAGATGAACAAGAAAGAGATGTTGCTACTCCCTCAACAGATGAACAATAAAGAGACGCTGCTATTTTTCCCACAGATGATCATGATATGGATGATGATACCCCTTTGTCTGATGAGCAGGAGAGGAGTGTTGTTACTCCTCCAAGCTATGAACAAGAGGTAACTGACGATGTTACACAAGAACCAGCGCCAGAACTTTCTGAATTTCCTGTCTGAGAAGATGGTGCAGCTACTCCTCCCATAGGTGAGAATTTAATGACTGATGTTGTAACACAAGAACCAGTGTCAGAACAAGTCGTTCTTGAAAACCCTATTTTTGAAGACACAACAACTACTCCAGTTTGTGAGCAAGAAATGATTGACGCTGTTAGATAAGAACCAATGTCAGAGCATGCTGATCCCAAAAACCCTGAACCAGATTTGGATGCTACTACTCCAGGAGAAGTGCGAGTTAAACAAGATCTAGGCATAGAGGTTGCAGGCAATGAAGCTCAGAATGAGGTTCCTCCTAGGGGATGGGCTGAAGAAATTCCTGTCAAACAGGAATTTATCAAATTTTGTGCAAGGATAAGAACCCCTATTCAGGACCCTTATAGGACAACCTTTAGATAAAGTCTACAATTCAGGATTGAGAACTCCAAGATAAATAAGTAGGTGCTTCACCTAAAGAAACAAGCACGAAGATACACAAGAATTGACAAGGAAGCAGTGAGGAGAAATGTCAAGGAGACTATTTTGGAAGCTACCCAAACTGCCAATACTCCCACAGTATTGACAACTACGCAAACTGTTGATACTCCCAAAGTAATAACAACTACTCAAACTGAGTTGGTGTTGCATACAGTAGCTACACAGACTAAGCCTATCCTGCACACCTCTATAGTACCAACAACCACTCAGACTGATCCTATTTTGCACACTTCCACAGTAACAACATCTACTCAAGTTGAGCCAATGACATATACCACTGAAGCTCAGGTAGTTTTGTTGCAAGCCAAGATGCAGAAGTGGAAGAAAACTATAGCCCAGTTTCGGACAAGAGTTGTCCCTTCTTCAGTGCACCTAAGGACATTGAAAGACATAAGGGAGAAGGCTGCTAGAGTCATTCTTGACTATGAGGAAAAGTTGGAAGAAGAGAAAAAAAAAGGACGAGAAATAAAAGGAAAAGATTATAGAGTTGGAGGCAAAGATACAGAGGTTAAGAGATGACAAACGAGAGATGTATGATATCAACTAGCAGGTAGTAACGTGCTGCTCCCCTTCTCTCAACTATGCATTGTTCCTTCATGAACAATATTTATTTTTCTGTCTGGAATGTATTCACCAAGAGATGGTTTATAATATTAAATACCCCATGGAGTTTATTAGGACCTTTAAAAGTTATGACATCCTCACACAACATCGCATGTGTGAATTGTACATGCACAACTACCTGCTAAGAGATGATAACAAATTCAATCCAGTTCCTTATGTGGGAGATGTCCAATTGAGGGCCTTTCTTTCCTACACCATTAACCAGGTGAAGTGGAAGAAGGCACTTCATTCTTTCGAGGAAACTCAGGTACACAGACCCCTTCAGGTTAGAATGGAGAACTTTCAAGTTGAACAAATCATCAACAAGCATAACTATTTCAGACATATTCCCAATTGGCCATAGAATATGGAAACTACACAGCAATGGTGTGCTAATATTTGCATAAAACAATTGGACTATTGCAAGGAAGAGGCACTTGAAAACTGTTACCAGAGATGGGCCTTATCACCACCTACTTCCAAGTAAAGGGAAGCATTTGGGGCTTCCAATTTTCGCAAAGCCATGGAAACAATATCCAGGTATATATCATGTATGAGGTTTTGTGGGGTTCGATGGCTAGGTTTGATATTTTTATTCCCCATCATCTGGATGCCACTTGATCAATATCAACCTGATTATGAGGTCTAGAAAGAATGGTGGAAGGATATAATATTGACTGGGGGATATAAGTTTCTAGGGACAGATATGGCTGAGGCATATGACATAGTAGAACTTCAGGCCTAGTATCAAGATTCCGACTTAGTTTTGTGAAAGTGAAGGCCTGCACAAGGACGTGCACGTGACTAAAGTTTGGGGGAGATGTGTGTAACCACAAGGGTAAGAATGCACCTCTATTATGTCATTGTGTGTATTAGTTCAAAAATGTTAGATATTGGTTGGGGGTTTACCAAAGCAAATCACTAATCTCTAAAATCTCGCAGGAACAGAGAAAACATAGTCTGGAAAGATTATGCGATCAAGGATGCAGCACATTCCGCAGGTTGAAGTTGCAAAAGAGGACCTGTTCCATGGTCCAACATTAGGTTCTGTTAATCGGTTCAGCCTTTGTGTATTTTTAGGAAGAGTTGTTACCCTAATCTTGGGATGCTCTGTGCTCCATGAATTGTATAAAAGGCCGAACAAAGATAGAGAAGGGATTAGCCAGTCAGTTAGCTAGCTAGGAGTTTTCCTGTATCAAGACTGCAACCTATGCAATCTCGTTTTATTTAATGAAAATCGATTTTCTTTTGAGTTTCTGAGTTTTCGTGGCAGTTAGTTCACCGCAACCTTGATCGGGGAGTTGGGCCCACTCTTTTGGTCAGGTGTTGTCGTCTTATGATATAGTTTTTTTGTGGTTTTGTGTGGAATCTGTTAGATCTATGTGTTCTTCTTCATTTACAGTTATCTTGCTTCATTTGAATTTTACAGTTATTTATGTTTAAGCACCAGTAATCTAGTTTATGTTCTTTATTTTACTGCAATGATTGTTTACTTACATGATCAATATTGAAAGAAGCACCAGTAATCTAGTTTATGTTCTTTATTTTACATGATCAATGATTGTTTAAACAAGTGCTCCATTGTTGTGATCTACCATTCTTTCAAAGTGTTACAACTTTTTTCATGGGAACAACTTTGATTTCTTTCATTCATATGAGTGTGAGTAACCTTCATTTTTTTGGTAAGGGAATAAATCAACCACAAGGATACAAGTTCCTCATCCAAAAAACTACAAACATAGCTGTTGAAAGGGTGTGAATGCCTTTAACCTCATGTTGTGATTATCCCTTCACATTAATAGGTTAAATTTTATATTCAAGGTAATTATTGTGACCAGTCTATATTAATATCGATTAATGGTTGTGAGTGCATTGAAGTGGATAAGTAAAGGGTTGGCCCACTCTCACAATCATAGTGATAGATTTAAAAAAAACGCATCTCCCATATTGTCCCCTTGGGATACCCCTACCAAATTGTTTTTGACCTCTAGTTCAGAGCCCCAATATCTCAATTAAAACCATTCATTCAAGGGAATGTATTTTATCTTCCCCTTCATCCCAAGGTGCCTTGGGTTTCCCTATTGGTCCACTAAGAAAGACACCTAATAAGTCCCAAAACCCCCTCTGATAAGCCCTTCTCACATAAGAAACCCTTTGAAGGGTCAATCACACATGAAAATATTGAGTATGGGTCAATCACGAATCCCAACATCTAGCTTCTCATGTAGATTTGTTTTTTTTAAACCTAAAGGAAGCATGGAAATATCGACAATAGTTCGTCGTAAGGCAATGAATGTGTTTTATTAAGCATGGAAATATCGACGAAATTTCGTCGCACTTTGTCACGGTTTTGTGTCGCACATATAACATCTGTGTCGTAAATTTTTTGTCTGCCAAACATTTTCGTCGCTATTGCCACGAATTTTCGTCGCAACTTTCCACACTTTTCCATCGCACGTATGGCATTTGTGTTGTAATTTGTTGGTAAGTTTTTTATTTTGGCATGGTTTTTTGTCCCTATTGTGATGGACTTTCGTTGCTATTGACACGCTTTATAATGTAAACCTATCTTGCGGATGATGACATGTGGAGGGCTAATTTCGTCGTTGTTTCCACGAATAACTGGTTCATGGATATAGAGACGAAAAATGTTCCACTAAAAATAGTCTTTCATTTTGTGGAAAGTGGGACGGATATGTGTGGCAATAACAATGAAAAACCGTGGCAAATTTGGTCATATGTAGTAGTGATTAGACACAGACTCAATACTAAGGCCAACTAAGGAGAAAAAAAACACACGCTAATTAATCTAGGAGTCGAGCATGCAAAAAAACCTTCTCACAAAGAAGCGCTAGTTGGTGATGGAATCCAACATCGCATGATCGATGCATGAAGGGGATGAGTTTCAACAGGTGGGAAAGATACGTTGACAACCTTCTTAACGAACTAACTCCCTGGTGCAAGTTACCTCACCGAGCAGTGGGAAACCCTCCAAGAAGTCTGAGTGATTCTAACCAATGTCGATCCCTGGTACAACACCACCTTCCCTGTGCTGTCACCTTGGGTAGGAATTCTAAAATATTATGGACTCTATGGTACCATCTACTATGCCAAAGTAGAGGGGGGAAATTGACATTCGACACCAATACCAACAAAGCAAGGTTGATTACTCTGTTGACCCTAATGCGACCTCGTGCTTGACCCTTGTGTTAGAAGGACTTCCCAAATTCAATAATATAGCAACTGGATTTCACTCTCTAACTCAAAGATTTATGTTTGTTTAGCATCTTTGGAAATTTATTCTCACAATCCTATTCCAAAGCGCTATAGTTAAGCTAAGATGGGTTTGAAGATCCCTAGAAAAGTTGCTAAATAAATTTTAATTAGTGCTTGGTTTTAGGCTATTGTTACTCAAAGAAGTGGTCGTGAAACTAATGGCGTTTCGACTCGACTCTTTAAACCATGCAAGAGGAAAATGAAATACAATAATTTCAACTTCGATGAAAACTAGATATGGGAAGGAGCAAGAGGTTTTAAGAAAATAAATAATTTCTTGATAGATTACTATGTGTGCACTGATAATGAAAAAAAGTATGAGCTAATTATCCAGATAAATGGAAGCAAAATAACCCAAACGTTAAAAATACCATGCAAATGTCATAGTTCACTTAGTACACCTATACAACATTGAATCAAATGTCATCATTTCTAACATAGTAAATTTTTATGATTATAGAGACCACCATACACATCTTAAATACTCACAAGGATCACGGGGGATTCACCTTGTTGACCAATATCTTATCACGTTCATTCATAAAGGGGTTTTTTTAATTATGAACCCACATGTTGTGAATAAATGTGTTCACATCAAACACTGAAAAGAACAATGTAATAAAGAAAAAATGATACAAATCCTTGTTTCATAAGAGGAATGTCACATAAGGATTTCAAATTTTTATGTTCTCTATAGATTCTTAACCTTTCCAAGACATAATATGTGTAAACATGGTGATCTTAGTACCCAAGAAATCTATGTTCCTACAAAACAAAGGTTAAAAACTTTCCTTAAGTAGGGAAGGGAAAGTGAAAAAAATTACCATGAGAGAACAACATTCAAGCAAAGGTGAAAGACAGAGGAGAAAAGAGGTGAGAGAATACCACACTAGGGTTGAACTAGTGAAGGAAAGAGAGGTGAGAAGAAACAACTATTACGAGGGAGGGCGAAATTTGGAAATGCTATCCTAGAACTAGTGAGGGCATTAGAGGTGGAATTATCATGAGGTGACATGAATGAAGACATGAAGTGATGATGTTAAAAGGAACCATCAAATTCATTGATGATGGTGAGGTGATATTATCAATATTTTGGAAAGGAACCATTGAAGGCACTAATATTAATTGTAAGGTGACATTAGTGAGGGCATGTGCCATTGATTCTAGTTGAAAGACATCATTGAAGGCATGAGATGAATATGTTATCATGGGGATGGAAAAGGAACATAAGGAAACAATGTTAATTAAGCACCATCGAAGGTAGGAGGAGAGCATTGAGAGGAAGGAAATTTCATGGAAATGAAGGTCCCCTTATATCTATAGGATACATGATGCAACCACCAAATATAACCTCTTAGGGAATATAGAAAGGAAGTGGTGAATAGTCTCAAGTAAGGAATGCCATATTGAATTTAGACCTACTCAAGAAAATGAACTAAAGGGAGACAATCAAAGATGAATGGATCAAGGAAATAGGTGGTCAATAAGAGAAAAGATAAGACAAGGAAGAGAGGAAAACCTTTCCCTAGGCATCTTAAGGATAAGGTAAAGAAGAGACATGAATAATAAAGGTATCATAGGCTATGATTAGGGGAATAAAAAAATGGAAGGGGGGAATAAAACAAGGAGAGTAGATGTTACCCTAAGAATATCAAGGTGATAATGGAGGAGAAAGAGATGGGTAAGACTACCCAGAAAGAACCATCAAATGGATAGGTAGTAGGATGGAGTTCCCTACGAATAAGGATAGGAATTATAACCTAAGGGATCTTGGATGAAAAAGAGAAAGAAGGGGTAGATTCCATGGGTGAAGGAGGAGTGGAAGGAGGAAGGATCTATTGTAAAGTAAGATGTTCCAATATAGGAAAAATACAAGGAAGAATGTCACTTGGTCATCGAGGGATTGTGTGAGGAGGAGGAGGCATCAATGTAATATTGGTAACTAAATGGATACCACCCATTGTAGTCAAAGTGTGCTAGAAAGGGCTCATTATATAAGTTTTTATAGACCATGTTAATACTACCTATGAAATAGGATGAAGTCTTGATGGGATCAAGAGGCACATAATCCCTCTACTAGGTTGGGGAAATACTCCAAATGTATCTAATTTAGACTCAGATTTGGGTTGAGAAGGAAAAGTGTTAAGTTTAGAACATACATTTTGTTTCATAGAAGTGTTTTGCTGATATGAAATATCTTGTGTTAGGGAAGTGCCATGTCGAGAGGTAGAATCTTGGATTGGGATTATATATGGTGAACCTCATTGGTAAGAGGAACGATTATTCTATTGAAGGATGTGATATTGAGTTGTTAATATGTTTGATCCCTGCCAAATCACAACTTCAGTTTTAACTTTCCTCTCGAGGGATGAGTAAGTCCTGCAACTTGCAACTACTAGCCATGAACATCATGCAACTACTAGCCATGAACATCACAGTGCAAGATCTTAACATTCAGGTTTCCTATGCTATGCTTCAAAAAAATAAAACCCAATTCAAATCCAGCCATTAGAGTGCTCTACAACCCATTTATACTTTTGGAAGAAACATATAGATTTTTTCATCATTGTTGGTGATCCCTTGAGCATCTCTTTCTCTTCTAAGGGTGGTTAGGTCTCCTCTATTGATTTCGTTGTGGTGTAGGGCCTCCTTGTCTCCTTGCTGGGTTGGACTGCCAGAATTATTATAGTGACACAATTTGTAGATGATCAACAATAGTGACACAATTTGTAGATGATCAACAATATGTATATGTATATGTCTAAAATTAATCTGAACACTTGAAGTTTACTCACTTTCCTCAGTTGGTTGAAAGTATAGAGAGTATATGTGTATGTCTAAGATGAATTTGATCACTTTCAATTTAATTGGTTTCCTCAGTTTGTTGAGAACATAGAGAGTATTATTCAAAAGTATAATTCAAGAGTTACATGAGGAATAAGTTGAATAGAAATAAAGTAACAATGTTGAATGAAGAAAAATGTGAATAATAAGAATGTAATCAATTACAAATAGTTTACATTGTGATCAATCTTGATTTATTTTCTTCTGTTTTTCTTATAGTCACACATGCTATTTTTGCCATCTTTCGATATCAATCATATGAAAAGGGAGGTTGAAATTATAGACCATTCAAAGAAATATTACATAAGGGACATACCCTATTTCTCTTGCCTCCCAATATTAATAGTAGCTTTCTCCAACGCCAATCTTTGTGACTTATGGATTGTTAAAAGAAAGGAAATATTGAAATCAATGCAACACACAAAATCTAATGTTGAAACACTAAAAGCAATGCATGTAGTTCAATGCATTTAATTTCTAAGAATAAGAAGATCCCTATATGAAAGAAAGATAATATTGAAATCAACGCAACATAGACCAAATCTAATATTGAAACACTAAAAGCAATGCATGTCCATGGAAATCAATGCATGCAGTTCAATTCTCCTCTTATTCTAATAAATTAAATTTTCATCACTAACCCCCTGTTACTTGGCATGGCATTGGCTTATCTTCAATCAATGAGTATAACATTGTGGGTTTATTTGATATGACATTTCCAACATTGCTCCCAAGAGGTAAAGTAGATTGGTTGCAACCACGAAATTGTAACCTTGTATGAAAAAAATGAAACATTGAAATCAATGCAACACACACCAAATTTAATGTTGAAACACTAAAAGAAATGCATGCACATAGAAATCAATGCATGCAATTCTTAGAAATACCACAATATACAATTAAAGTCAGTTTAAAATCAGTATATTCTAAAATCAATGCATCTCACTAATCTAATTAAATTTAAATTAATGAATCTTCTACGAGCTATATTAATCTACATGATATGTCACCCTACTTTAGCCAATCAAATCTCTACATAGGAATTAGAAATTGACATGTACACTGAAATCAATGCATCTAGTTAATATAATTACATGAAAACAACTTCTCAAAATATTTTGCAATTTTCTATCAATGTTCTAAGAAATTATTTTTTTTATCATTAAGGATCATCTTATTCTAAGAACTTGAATTTTATTCACTAACAACCTCTTTAATTGTATATTTTCATGTATGTGACTTGGAACTTAAAAAGTGCACCTTTGTATTTCACCAAGAAATTATATTTGAAATTGATGTGAACACTTAAAATTCGAAGTGCATGTATAACTTCAAAGAAGTATTAGTTGTGCCTTGAGTTGTAATATATCTAATGCATATGTGCACGTCATATTAAGATATTTAACACGGGGTATTTTCTGGATATATCCCTTAGCTGCTCCTCAGACAACTTCACTCTCCATAGAAAGTGCATGTATATTTTGATTGGATAACTGATATATATATATATATATATATGTGTGTGTGTGTGTGTGTGTGTGTAATGGAGTTGACTTACATGTGATTGTTCAAAGTGTAATTGAGTCTACTTGTTTCTTAAAAAAAAAAAAATTAACATTACGTTATGTTGTAATGTGACTACATATCCCCTACACTGAGTTGTAGAGCACCTCTCGGTGCAATAACATTCCAACCTATTCATATGTATCTTCTACTTATAAGCTTCTACTCAAGAATTCTAATTACTTATCTAACAAGCTACCTTTGTAATGTAACGTGAAATAAGAAGTTTAATTTCATTATCATATTTGTCTTCACGTGAGCCATGGTTCTCCTTCAAACACTATTTTTCCTTTTATGATAAACTTAAATTTAAAGTTATAATTATGTACATGCACACATTATGTGTAGTGAAGGTTTTGTTGTTTGTATACATCACCTTAATATTTGTTTTCAATTGGAAGTGTATGAGGAGTGTGGTTGAGATTTCTTAATCTATATTATTAGATCCATTATTAGCCTGCAAAACTCCTCAAGATTCTTTATTGTAATATTTGATGATTATAGTTGTGTGAATTTAGTTGTATATCATAACAAGGTCAATCATGGAAGAAATATCCAATTTTATTTTATTTCTTCCTTGAAATAGTAATAAATACGTTGATTACGTACTATGTGAAAAGTTAAAGGGAGCCAAGCAAAGCCAAATGGAGCTTCTGTGATCATTGATTAGCTCATTGTACTTAATATTCTCTCAAACTTAGATGTAGTTTTGGATATTGTGACTATTAAAAAATTTACATCCCTTTTTATTATGAGAAAGGTCCAAATTATTTTCAACTTAAGATCTATGCAGCCATCTTATCATTCATAGGGAGTCCAAACCAACATAGATCCATCTTAACTTTGAATCTATCATGCACCAAGAGGGATCAAATCCCTAAAGGTGAAAACCTTTTTTAGATTGCAAAGTCTTGAAGAAAATTTACAGCTTGAGGGATTTCATCCCTCCTAGTGCATGATAAATATGGATTTAACATGGATCTACATTAGTTTATAATTATCATATTTTTGAAATGAAGTGTTCCCTACAATGGACTGTAATGGATTTGTAGGTGGAGATGTTATAGAGGAAATTGGACATGAGCACAATCATGTATTGTGTCTAGTATTCAAAGAGCATGGAACAAGTGACAACACTATAAATGCTTGCTCATATTCTTTAAAGAAGGAAGAGTAGAAACTTCAACAAATTGGTTAAAAGAAATTTTTATTCTTTATTTATAATTAACATATTTTTTTACATGCAATATGGGGAATCTAGAAGTGAACCATGAGATGGATATGCATGATGAAATAAAGAGTTTTTTTAAGTGGTAGTCTAAATTCACAATGAATTGGCCTTTTTCAAACTACTCAAAATATTGGGGGGGCGGGGGGTGGGGGGGCGCGAGAATCAACATTTTTATCCTGAAATTTGATAAAAATCATTTTGAATCAATGGAATTGTAGATATCATATGTTAACATTGCATAATTTGCTTACAATAGGGATATTAAAGGGTGTTAAATCTATGTCTGAATTAAAACAACAATTTCCTCAATCCATAATTGTCATTTTAGCAAAGATTGTATAATCGAATTCCGATGATGGAAAACCATAAAATGTAAAAAATGTAGAACATTTAGCCTTATTGATTTGTGTAATCTATGTGTCATATGAATGAGCACTACAAATGTATGACACAAAATAATCTCATCATTAATGTAGTGGGACAATTGCAATTTAATATCTTGTCTTTGGTTGACTTTAAAATCATCAAACTCAAATTATACTAACAAAGTTTTTTGTGTCTATCTACTTTATAAAAACCTTCACACTCAATAATATTAGATATTTATTTCTAAATATAAAAATTTGTTAACAATTTCTCAATAAAAATTTCTCAATATGGTTAGAAGGTACATCACGTGCTTCCAGAAAACCAAACATTGTTAGATAATAATGTAATACTTCCAAAAACAAACATTATTAAATAATAATGTAATACATTCATAAAAAAATTTAAGAAGAAAGGAAACATTTGAAATCAAAATCTACATGAACTGATATGACTAGATAAATCCACTGTTGATGTTACAGTAGTTACGAGAGGTATTAACCTCCACGTGTAACTTTTGATGAGACTAGAATATTTTGGGAAGTAAGAGAAACCCTAAAAAATTGGATAATAAACCTAGAAGACAAGTCGGCTCAAGAGAATAATTAATATTAAGTTATTAGCTTTCGTGAAGTGAAGTCAGGCTAGTTAGGTGACTTGGAGCAGTATGAATAGAGGGCAATAGATCTCATTTGGACACACTCACTCTCACGACCTCATAAGGAGTAGTGGTGCGCATGACTGGAGGAGAGTTGCAATTGCTGCAGTGGTGACTTGGTCTTTGGTTATGGTTTGGAATTTTTGCTTGGTACGCTAGCTTTGGAGAGAGGTACACTACCTTGGTTGGCTATTGGTTCTAGTGATTTCTTTCAAAATTATTCTGTCTGTCAAGTTTAAGGTGCTCAGGGGTGGTCTTTGTGCATATGGTTGGGTGAAAATATTGAGATATTTTCTATGGTGAAATGAGCACACCTATTATTTTAATAGGTTATGGTCCTACACTATCTTCAGACAGTCTAACCACTAGAAGGTAGATTGGGAGGATTTGCTCAGTTGCAATTGTAGTTTCAGTCAGAGTTTTGTTGCAGCAACAAAACCCTAACCCTCTTGTTGAGGCACCTTAAGTGAAGCGCTTGAACTAATTCCTGGATAGGATAGTGCACCCTAGCCTAGCACACCTCTTGTTACTCTCAGCAAACCAAGGTGTCAATTTTGAGTTTTTGGTCAAAGTCAAATGTTGACCAAGTCAAAGTCAAAGTCAACACAACCATGACTTACTCTATGAAGTCAGAAAACAAGTTAGAAGGGGGATTCTAACTTCAAAGCGTGGAAGACAAGGATTGACCTCATCCTTGCCAAGAATAAAGTGCTAGATATCGTGAAAGGCAAGATGATGGAGCCAAAGTTTGAAGAAGAAAAAGAGAAGGAACCTCAGAACGTTGCATTTATGGAGAAGTTCAAGGATATTGTTATTGGATAAATCCGTAAGTGCGGACACAAACCGATCTCCCTATATCCACCTGGATCTAGAACAAAACAGGATAGATTGATACTCTTTCCCTAGATTTACACTGTTGAATATACTAAGAGGCACGATTAAAGAACATACCTTGTAATCGCTTCCTTTGATCTTTGTTGCTCTCGCTTCACTCCAATGCTCTCGTACAGTCAATATCAAAACAATACAAACCAATCGAAGTGAAGGAAACACGAGCTATTCAACAATTAATCTATGTATATGATCAAGGAGTTATACAATAAAGAGAAATCAATCTTTATGGGAAAGAAACACATTACTGTATTAAATTAAATATGAAAGAGAAATTACAACCTGAGCCTTGATATCGTAAGATCCCTTCCAACTGTCCTTCGTTCCCCACACACTTCTTGCTCCAAGGATTCTGAGACCATAGATATGATAGCTACTCACAAACTATCTTGACAAAGCAAATCTCAAAGCCACTCCAACCAAGCTAATAATTCCAAGCCAACCAAAAGCTAACTTTCTCCATGAGAATTCCTCTCCTTTTATAAGTTGAAGAGGATAAGGTGAGGAGGTTAGGATGATCCCACTAAATCATGAAAGCAAGTAAGATCCAAACCATTCAGATGCCACCTCACCATAGAAGATTCCCCTTCTAGAAGATTCAAGAAAACGCTCATTTTTCCCACGTGCTGGAATGTTCGCACCCTAGCTATAGAGCAACCTGTGAACACCTCGCACCCTGGCTATAGTGAAACCTGCGAGAATGGGTCATTCTTGCACCCTGCCTATATAGCAACCTGCGAACATCCCTTTTTATAAGGTTTTTACATAGGAAAAAGCAACTTCTTTTCTCATGAAAAGTTCTTCTACCTTCTCTCTTTAGGAACTCAGGCCACTGTGACCCCTCTGAAGGAAACAAATAGGTTTACATCATTAACGATCACAGGGATGATGAAAATAATGTGTAACAGATATTGACATCAATTCTATGAGTATCATAGTGGGATATGTGAAGGACCATTTGATATCCTACATTTCTCATATTGACCCATCTAAGAAGATGTATGATGCCCTAACAAACCTCTTCTCAGTTAGAAATATTGGACAAGTGATGAGCCTGAAGAATGAACTTTGTGACACAAAGATGACAAAGGATGACACCATAACTTCATACTTTGTGAAGATTTATCATTTGAGAGATCAATTACAAGCTATTGGAGAAGCCATCCCAGAAAGGGAAGTTGTGAACATAACACTCAATGGCCTTTCTAAATCATGGGATGCATTTGCTACAAACATGAATACAAGGAAGGAGTTCCCAATGTTAGAATAACTTTGGGCCTGTTGCGGATAAGAAGAGACAAGGTTCAACTCTAAAGGAAAACCTCAAAAGGAATAATATCCTCAATCCTTTGAAACAAAGTTCAAAAGACATGGAGGTAAGAAAATATCTGATTCAAGAAAGAATTTCAAGAGAGATATGTCAAAGGTACAATGCTTTGAATGCCATGACTATGGCCACTACAAAAGGAATTGTCCTAAACTAACAAAGAAGATAAAATAGAGACATCATGCATCAACTACCAATGATGAAGAACCTTCAAAGAAGACAAAGCATGATGAAACAAATTTCTTCTATTATTCAGCTCTTGCTGGAACAATTGAAGATGACATGTGGTTGATTGATAGTGGAGCTTCAAGCCATATGACAGGTGACCGCAAGAATTTCTCAAGCATGAAGGAAAAGGTGACACCTCATAAAGTGGATCTTGGAGACAAGTTTTCTTATGCAGTCAAGGGAATTGGACAAGATACTATCAAGATGGAATCAGGTAACTCTATTCATCTTAGTAATGTTTTATATGTTCCTGGTTTGAAAAAGAATCTAGTATCTATTTCTTGTTTGGAAAAGAAAGGAGATAGAGTAGATTTTGTGGATGGAAACGTTCTTGTATGGTCTAAAGACTCAAAGATAGATGACACTAGATTCATTGGAACTCATGAAGGAAGGTTGTATAAACTCCTATGTCAGAATACTCAAGCCCTAGTACATGATGAAATCAATCCTAGTGAATTATGGCATAGAAGTTATGTTTTCCTTCATTATCAATCCTTTCCATCCCTAAAATAGATGGTTGTAGGAATACCAGAATCATAATCAGAAAATTAAGGTGTGTGCAGAGGATGTGCACTTGGGAAGAATATCAAGAAACCATTCCCAAGCAGTGAGAATAGATCCAAAGAGTTCTTAGACCTAATACATCCAGATGTATGTGGTCCTATGCCAATGAGGTCTCTAGGAGGATCTCTTTACTATGTGATGTTTATAGATGACTTCTCAAGAAATACATGGTTATATCTGTTAAAGACTAAGGATGAATTATTTGGCAAGTTCCAAGAATTCAAGGCTGAAGTAGAGAACCTAAAAGATAAGAATATAAAGGTAATAAGATCTGACAATGGAGGAGAATACACCTCCAAGGAGCTCGTTGCTTTTTGCAAAGAAGTTGGGATTAGGAGGGAGCTCATTATCCCTCACAATCCTCGACAAAATGGTGTATCTGAAAGAAATAATAGAACTATTGAATAATCAATAAAGGAAATGATGAATGATCAAAATCTATCTATGTTCCTATGGGGAGAAGTAGTCATGATAGCTGTTTATATTTAGAATAGAAATCCACATAGAATATTGAAGAACATGACTCCAGAAGAATCCTTCTCTCGAAAGAAGCCAAGTGTTGAGCACTTGAGAATATTTGGATGTCCTGTATAAATTCATGGTCTAAAGGATAAGAGAAAGAAGTTGGAACCCTCATGAAGAGAGGAATATTTGTTGGATATAGTGACTCATCAAAAGCATATAGAATTTATGTTCCAAGACAACAAAAGGTTGAAGTCAGTAGAGACGTAAATTTTCATGAAAGAATTGCATTCAAGAAGTATATAGAAGGTCTCATAGACTCCAATGAAGAAGAGGAACATGAAGATACCAAAGAAAAAAGGACATGTTCTCTAGAACACCCCAGTGAAGAACCAGAACCATCACATGAACATTTGGAACTAGTTATTGAACCTAAGACAAGAAAGAGGCCAACATGGCTTGAATCCACCTTGCAAGAAGAAGAAAGACACAAATCTCCCAGTGGCACCCTCAGATAAAGCAAGAAACCCAAAAGGGTTTCCATTTATGCAACACTCATGACAAATCTCATTAATGCATAACCTTCCACCTTTGAAGAAGCAGTCAAGAAGAAAGAATGGAAGGAAACCATGATGGAAGAATACCAATCTATTATGAAAAATGGCGTATGGGAAGTTGTTCCTAGAACTAAAGAGAAGTTTGTAGCTACTTCAAAGTGGGTTTACAAGATAAATCATGATGTAGACAGAAGTATTGACAAATACAAGGTAAGATTTGTGGCTAGAGGTTTCTCCTAGCAGGAGGGAAAAGATTATGATGATACGTTTTCTATGGTTGCCAGATATACATCTATTAGAGCCATCATATCTCTAGAAACTTTCATGGGTTGGATTTTAAATTAGATGGATGTAAATACATCATTTCTCAATGGAGTGATTGAGGAAGAAGTATACATAGAGCAACCTCAAGGTTTTGAGGCACACCCAAGAGAAACCCATGTTTGCAAATTGAAGAAGGCCTTGTATGGACTCAAACAAGCTCCAAGAGCTTGGTATGCACATATTGATAGCTATTTGACAAGACTTGGATTCTCCAAGAGCCATGCCGATCCAAACCTATACTAAAAAGTTGTGAATGGTGCACCTGTGATTACTGTTATATGTCGATGATTTGTTCTTGAAAGGTGTAGAGCCTCTCATTATTTCGTGTAAGAAGGAGATAGCCTTAGAGTCTGGTACAAAGGATCTTGGTCTCATGCACTATTACTTGGGATTAGAAGTATGACAGAAGCATGGTGAAGTATTCCTAGGACAAGGGAGGTATGCTGTAAATATCCTTCAGAATTTTGGGATGATGGATTGTAAATCCATGGAAACTCTCATGGTGACAAATTTGAGGAAGCTGAGAGACTCTGATTCTAATCCAATAGACTCATCCTTATACCAGCAGTTGATTGGCTCCTTGATGTATTTGGTGAATACTATGTTGGAATCTTGTTTTGTTGTGAACATGTTGAGCCAGTTCCAGGTGGAACCTAGGCAAGAGCATTGGATAGATGCAAAGCATATCCTGAGATATCTTTGTGGGATGATTTCTTATGGTTTGAGGTATGACTCAAACAATGATGTACAACAACATGAATTTACTGATTTAGATTGGGTAGGGACTGCGGATGATAGGAAGAGTACTTCTGGACTGTGTGTTAGTTTGGGATCTACTATGATATCATGGGCTAACAAAAAACAAAAGTCTGTTGCACTCAGCACTGTGGAAGAATAGTATATTTCACCTTGTGATTCTTGTACGGAAGTAGTGTGGTTCCGTAAGTTGGTTTCTGGACTGTTTGATCAGGTGATGGATTCGATCGTGATATATTTTGATAATCAGAGTTGTGTGAATCTCTCAGAGAACCCACTGTTCCATGACAGGTCGAAGCACATTGAGATCAAGTATTATTTTCTCTTTGATAAGGTCCAGAGGGGAGAAGTGGTTCTCCAGTATATATCCATTGTTGAGTAGACTGTATATATTTTAACAAAGCCTTTGTCCAAGATAAAGTTTTCATACCTGAGGGACAAGCTGGGGCCCATGAATATTGCTTCCTTGGTTGAAATGGAAGAGATGAATTTCTCTATTTGGAGGGAGCACTGATATGTGGCATCATGGACTGTTAGTGAGCTGCAGATCTATATTATGCTAGTACAACTTAGAGATGGTCATACAACTTAGAGTTGATGCTTTCATCATGCTAGATATGATCATGCTATTACAACTCAGATATGATAGAGATGGCTGGAGTTGCTGATACAATGTCCTGAGGAGCATTGTGCTAGTACAACTTAGAGGTGCCATACAACTTAGATATCATGTATTGACATCATGCTAGTACAACTTAGAGATGATGTTGGTGAGATGAATCATGCTAGATATGATCATGAGAGTACAACTTAGATGTGCAATACAACTTAGATATTATGCAGTGGCCATGCATCATTGTAACACCCTGTTTCCCCCAGTCTGTAAAAATAACTATATTGGCCAAGAACTATGGCAAACTCAAAGATGTGAATGTTTGATTTGGTGGACCTTTGTATAAAAAGTTCGATGAATGTAAATTATGTTATGAATATGTGTTACATGACTGTTGGGAGGGGGATGTGCTAAAAGAGACCACGATGGAAAATGAAAGGTGGGGGAAGGGACCTGGATGGTTGCGTTAACTTCCACCGAACCAGTACCATACTGGTTTTTACTTGCTCAAAGACCAAAAACAAATCTCTGACCTTGGAATAATTTCCCATCAGGAAGGTAGGTGGGGAGGCTCCTCAAGAGTTAATGAGGGGATGGGGGTGAACCGCCCATCCATAGAAGCTCTTAGACCTGACCACGGACGGGGGAATTCACACCACACGCAATCTTGCAGAGAAAAGGCAAGAAAGGAAGTGTGGCAAAGGGCAGAGAGTGCACACAACAGGGACCACGGAGGAGAAAATCTGGAAACACAGAGAGTTCCGAACATAGAAGAAGGAGAGTGACCTTTGTCCTTGACTTCCATTGAGCTGGAAGTAAGAGATTTAATCTCAAAGCGTCATGGTCTAGCTCGGGGTTAGCTAGTGGTAAATTCGTTTGGAGTCACTGAGCCTATGGTTGGGTGGAAATGAGCACCCCTCTCAGCAGTCGCGTCATGCCTAGTGTTTCTGATAAGTGTTTATGTCTTGTATTTTGAATTGAATATCCTGGATGCATGCTCATGTTTATACGCTCAAAAATGGTTTCTGTATAGAAGTGATTGCCTAGTGCTTTGATTGGAAATAATGGATGCATGCTTATACTTATATGTCCATAACCAATTTATGTATAGAATGAATAAGTTCAGAATACGAGTCCATTCCCTTGAGGATTGTCTCATCTACTTAACTCGTGTTATGTTCTGGTTTGATTTTTCGAAGGCACCTTTCCCGGGGAGTTTCCTCACATTCCAGAGTTGGAGTGAGTTCCTTGAAATGACTATCGTTATAGTAAACCCACGAGTTTACTTTACCCCTGCCCCAGAGTTCATAGCTCGGCGAATTAGGAAGGCATTTCAGTTAGGTCACCGAAGCTCAAAAGGGATAGCGAGTCCAATTAGCCAAAGGGAAGACCCTCTCATTTGTTAGACGAACGGACAAGATCTGTTTCAGAAGTATCCTAGGCCCGTTAGGACCCATGGATCTAGAGGAGAAGCGTAGATGTTAACGCCTTGACCCCCCCATCAGTCTTTGCAAGTAGCGATGGAACCAAGGCCGTCGATCTAAGTTAGATCTGAACGTTGGTTATTTTTGCGGGATCGGGGATCGTGAGTTAGGAGAAGAAGGTTTTGCCTTGGTTCTCAAATTCCCAATGAGTTGGAAGCCAGTTGAATCCTAATTGTCCACTTTGGAGGACGCGTGGTGAAGATCCGAAAGCAGTCAGGGTTTTGGGACTTGGGCGTAGAAGAGTGGCAAAGAGCGAGGACTCGCAATCACCGAAATCGCGAGATTCATTCTGGACCATTGGATCTATGGTGACACATGGTGAGAGTTAGGCATTTCGCTGACTCGCCGTTGAAAGAAGTCAATGGGAGGAGTTCCTAGAACTCGCAAGTCGTGAAATCATGACTTAATCCTAGTCATTGGTTTAAGAGAGATCACGGTCGTTAGATCACGAGGCTTGTGGGCCATTGATCTAACTCAGATCTAGACCATTGATTTAATTCATCGGGGATTTGAAAAGGAAAGGAGGAGGGGCATTGCATCATGATTTCCCGAATTACGAAATCTAAGGGACTCAAAGCAGTATCCCTAGGCCACAGGACAGGGTCATGTGAGCGGAGATAAGGGAAGGAGCCAAGCACCTTAGCCCTGTTTCGGATCTTGGAGATTGGAGGGACAAGGGTTCCTTGCCACCAGAAAACTAAAAGTCAATTCCCGGTAGCACTCCTTTGTGATAAGAGCGTGGTTACAAGGTAGTGGTCACATGAGGTCAAGATAGGGGAACGACTTACCTCCCATTAGCCCTTTTCGAGGTTTTGAGATTTAGAGGAATGAGGTGCTTGACTTTGGGATCCCCGGTATCACGAAATGTGATGTGCCTTTTGATTAGGCTCTGTGGTTGTGAGTAGTGGTCATGTGGAGGAGGGAGCTCACGCTTGGTTCTTAGTCATGCAGGCGGAGTTCTACTAAAGACCATGGATGAAGGATTCGACTAACTAAGAAATAAAAATTGGATTTTTATTCTATGCCCTGTAGTGGGTGTCTGACAATCATGCTAGATATGTCATACTAGTATGGCTTAGAGATGATGCATGAGGGATCATGTCATGCTAGATATGATCATGCAAGTACAAATTAGATGTGGCATACAACTTAGATATGATGCATTGGCATCATGCTAGATATGTCATGCTAGTAAGGCTTAGAGATGATCATACAGCTTAGAGATGACACATTGAGGCACTGATCTACATCATGCGAGTACAACTTAGAGGTGGCATGGAACTTAGATATGATGCATTGGCATCATGCTAGTTATGTCATGCTAGTACAACTTAGAGATGATGTAGATGATACTCCGGATCATGCCAGTACAAATTAGATATGATGCATTCACATCATGCTAGTACAGCTTATAGCTAATGCAACCGATGACATTATTGATGCAAGTTGATATCAAATGATATGATTGTTATGGAGAATGTATGTCTCTGGACAATAGCTATGTGCTACTATGGTGGATGTATTCCATTGGTGGTTACTATATGTGTCACTCATTAGTAGCCGTGTGCTACTTGGAGTGGTTGTATACCAATGGATAGTAAATGTGTGCTACTATTGATAGACACAGTTGTGTTCTATTGGATGGCATTGTATTTGATTGCCATGGAGACTATCACTAATGTTGGAGATGTTTTCCAGCTAGATGGATAGTGATGATGGTGCTCGTGATTTGATCTATGAGATCATGAGATAGCCTATGTATGATTTATTTGTGCTCAAGACCATTGCCTTTAATACCACCCTAGCTAGGAGGGAGTGTTGATGTTACGGTAGCTATGAGAGGTATTAACCTCCATGTGTATCCTTTTTCAAACCTAGAATATTTTGGGAAGTAAGATAAACCCTAAAACGTTTGATAATAAACCTAGAAGACAAGTCAACTCAAGAGAATAATTAATATTAAGTTATTAGCCTCTAGGAAGAGAAGTTGGCCCAGTTAGGTGACTTGGAGTAGTATATATAGAGGGTGTTAGATCTCATTTGGACACACTCACTCTCACGACCTCATAAGGAGTAGTGGTGCGCATGACTGGAGGATATCTGCAACTACTGTAGTGCTGACTCAGTCTTTGGTTATGGTTTGGACTTTCTACTTGGTACGCTAGCTTTACACTACCTTGGTTGGCTATTGGTTCTAGTGATTTCTTCCAGAATTATTCTATCTATCAAAGTTAAGGTGCTTGGGGGTGGCCTTTGTGCCTATGGTTGGGTGACAATATTGAGATATTTTCTACGGTGAAATGAGCACACCTATTATTTTAACATCCACTTCATATCAACACCTACCCATCAATTCATCCATCTTTCTATAACAAGGATACATTGCAATTGAGCGCCCCAAATGAAAAACTGTATACTTATAGCTATTCATAATAAAGTGGGATCCACTTAATTTCAGTGCTAGTAGTTCAAGTTAATAACTATTCACTCAAAAGAGAGTCGATCAATTAAATTTACATGAACTTGCCTTCAAATAATAAAGGCACCCTACTAAAACCACTTTCAAATTGTGTTTTTTATGAATCCCTACTATATTTGCTAAACATAGCAACTTATTAAAGTGATTGATCTTTTTAAAACCTTTGTCTAAAAAAAGACTAAATATGTCATCCATTTATAGAAGGTGTAATGTCCCCCAGTCCAAGCTGAGGTCCATTAAGTGAAGAATACTCATAAAAAATAAAATTTCTACTAACTAATTTCCCATAGCTTATCAGCTATGAATTACATATAGATAAAACTAGTGTCTGATACCATTTGGTAAAATCATATACAATGTTTTTAAAAAAACATGCATGCAACTGATAACTCACACAACAACATGTAAAATTGTTCTCATGCACATAGTAAAAGCACAACAAATAAAGAAATATAATAGCACAACAACAAGATAAAACGCTTATCTTTCAAAGTAGTTGTGAAACCAGCTTCTTAGGATATACGTTCCACCCTACTATAGACTTTTTGATCTAAATATCAACAACAAGTCACCCTCAAGCTAGGAATAGAAATCCACAAAAGAGGGTGGTCTCTCACTGTCCACTCACATCTCAGAAAACCCACAACCCACTGGTAGTCTCCTACAACTATCCTGATTTTACACCAGCTCTCTTCCTCTCAACCTTCCCAACCCAAGGAATGTACCCCTTCACTAACCTCAATCCCTTGGGCATCCCATTTGTTTATCAGGGTCTCTCTGGCACATGTAACCATGAATCTTTCAGCTAGGAAACTCAAGGAAACTCATTGCCAGGAAAACTACTAGCAACAATAACAAACACTTGTTGTTGCAATGCAACTCACATAGGAGTTCACTCTTCAGGCCTGACAACCTAGATCTTCAATCTTGAGCTTTAAATACTCTCTAGCATGCTCCAAAATTATCCCTCCATGTATTTTCCATCCCCAATCTCTCTCACTTTCTCTCTACTTGTTGTTCATTCCAAAAATTGATTGTCTAAAATTGTTGTGATTGCCCATATGAATTTCCTCTCTTTGGCTCACTTTCTTGACTCACACACTTCCCCAAGATGATTGTACCCAAATCCCATGCTCCCAATCACTATGGGATGTTACTTCTCACACCCATTCTCTTACATGCATTCAATGATTGGCTTTGGGGACACTCAATCCTAAAATAGAGTTTAATACATAAGGATAATAAAATTCAGGAATGTGGGTTGAATTAATAGACATGGGTAATTCCCCCTTGGTCCCCTCTTAGTCATTCTCTTAGACCCTCCCCTCTATTGTGGATTAATTAAACCCCCATTTCTATCCATATCCCCTTAGCAGTTGGGATCACATTTTGTTTATTAAAAACTTTAGAAACACATTTCACATATACATCACTTTAGTTGTAGCCACACATTATATCTACATTAAGCATTAGTTATTATAGTGAGGATGTTACATTCCCCCTCCCCTATAATTGTGCATTTTCCTTGGTGCACATTATGATGATATATATACATACATGAATTATCCAATTTTACAACTCCCACATCAGTTCCAACCAAAATTTCCTATTACTCTCGACCCATGAACCCAAGGAATGCACTATTCGTTTATCAGTGATAACCTAAGGAATGTACCATTTTTTTTTTTATCAAAGTTAACCCATGGAATCTCCCATTCTTTTATCAAGTTCCCTAGCACAGGTTGGTAAGGACTATGAGATGTGGTTCCAGAACTCTAGCTGCTCAAAGTTGAGCCCTGCATTCTTATATTTTGTTTTCTTCAAAATTGACAAAAAGTTGCAGGTATTCCTCCCACATATTTTCTTTGTGCTCCCATGTAGCATATTCAGGACCGTAGTGGGTCCATTGAACCTTTATCAACCCTATGGACTTTTTCCTGATCACTTTGACTTTTCGGTCCAGGATGCGTACTGGTTCCAACTGGAAATCCCCTTCGTGCTCCACCTGGATCACATTCCAATCAATTATATGGTTAGAGTCAAGCACATATTTCTTTAATAATGACACATGAAATATATTATGCACTCTCATGGATGCAAGCAATGCTAGCATGTATGCAACTATGTAATATCCCCAACCAAATCTGATATAAAAATAAGATCTAACTGGTTGAGAACTTTTTTCAAACACTTTGACGGTATGTTCAATTTCCCTTAGCAAATGTCTTCTTCTTGCTTTCCCAATTTTGATGAGGCTTTCTAATGTGCTAGCATGACATTTGAAATAATTTCTTCCTCCTTATAACTCCCTAATTGCGGGCTACTATATATAATTGATGGTTGTTATGTTTTCTATATGTTGGATGATTGAAACATTTTGTCAAACACTTTGTGTGCAATGGTTGTAGCATTCATTTAAGTGTATTTTCTGATGTATTTCGACCCATATTTATTCATGTAAGACATCAGGTAAAAACATGCAATGATAACCAAATAAATCAGAAACCAATATCTATTAAAAACCATAAGATAGTACCTCAAATCCTTGCTTTATTTAAAATGCATTTGGTTGTCCAACATATAGTAATTTCCAGATCTGATATAAGTAATACAATAACCACTTTATTGGCCTATAATGGCTCCAAAAGGAATGGAAATAGTGTCAATGATCCTCCTTTTCGATACCCTAATGATGGATACCTAAAAGATATGTTATTTCATGCAAAATCCACAATTCCCATACCTAGAAATGTGTCCTCCTTGTTGCTTACGCCTTACTGAAATATGCACAATAAATTTGATGTAAAATCTTCATGAAATGGATGCAATCTTGTATATATGATGATGAATAAATTATATGAGAAGTTCCCCTATCTGTAGATGTCAAATCTAATCACAAATCATTGGATCTCAAACGCTAGTGTGCCCTCCTTCAGTAAATTCTCCCCAACTCCGAGAATAAATAATATGGATGATGGAAACCCCCAAGGGTGCCACGAAAAGTCACTCCAGGTGAGCCAAACACAAACCAACTCAGATATCTTCAAGATCTCACTCCCATAAGCCAAATTGAACTCCTTCCTATTGGACAATACACCCTCTCTGCATAATCCTCCAACAATTGCACCCTCCTTTACCAAGAATGAAAGAAATGGATCTGAAACTAAAATAAAATAGTGAGGATGGAATATTTCACCACCTTGGCCAATCTTGGATTAGGAACGAGAGAATATTTCACTTCCTTTTTTATATCTAGGGTTTATTTAGTCAAAACCCTCAAAACCCTCACGTATCTTGAGCTCTCTAGCCAAGAGGCCAGACATTAAAAATTGATCAACCTAATGAGAGAATAGAAGCCCCTATCTCTCTTTTATACCCCCTTTCACCTTTTCCCATTAAAGTGACTTTTAATTCATCTCTTAATTTTTCTTCATAAATCACTTTACTAATTTAATATCCCTTTTTACTTCAAAAAGTGATTAATTCACCCTTATAACTTCTCTTACCAATGAAAGTCACATTTAATCATTCTACCCTGTAGATATTTTCGTCCCGATTCCAACGAGCTATTACACTAAGGTGTTTCTCCAAGAAACAAGCTCCAAATAGCACCTTTAGTGTAATTGATTAAAATATGCTCAATAATAACCCAAAATTACGGAAATCATCGGAATGCAACAAAACCAAGGAAAAGTTGTGCAGAATGGATCCTAATGATGTAATATGATGAATAATGTGAGTTGGGCCCCATGCAACTCCTAAAAACTGTTTGAGCTCACTATCACTACAAAACTGTTTGAGCTCACTATCACTCCCAATTGGACATTACAGCCCTCCTTGCTCGAATATTGCTTGTCCTCAAGCAATAGCAGAATCAAACTATGTATGATCACAGGGTCCCATATCCACATCTATGACATGAAGTATGATCCCCTCAAAATATGGTCCCTCAAAGTGCTCGCCATGCATGCCCCGAGAATTCTCCTAATGAGTAGAACGATCATGTGCACTAGATCCTCAGTCAACTCCTCAGGCAACCGCTCTTCTCTGATCTCAAATTCATCAACCACTAGACTACCAATCACACTAATCCCTTGATCCCAAACCAATATGAGAACTATAGTGCCCTGTAAAATATAGTCTTGTAGGTCATCCACACAAAGACTCTCTAGAAGACCCCCAATCAATTGAGCAAGTAAATACCATATCCATCCCTCAAGGAAAATCTCACCTAAATCAGTCTCCAAACTACCACCTCCAGTAGTGTCCAGATCCCCTGCTAACCAAGAATATTATCTACTCATATACTTGATTCTCAACCAAAGAAACCCATCCTGCCACATAGCATCCCCATATCCATCTGCACTCAAATCCCTTCAACCATGGAAGGAATCAATCATGAGTGTCCCAGAAACTCCCATGCGCTCTGGAAGTGTACCAAACCCTGCATCAAATAAATCTGATCATGCCATACCACATAACTCAGTGCCTACTAAACTGTAAACCTCCAGTCGAAGTGTACTAATAGCTATGTTGTCCTGTCCATGATCACTAAACTCAACCTCCCTGTCAACCCACATTGCTTCCTACAATGTCCCATACTCTTGCAATATCCCTATGATGTTAGCCCTGCTATATAGCTCTAGTACACCAGGGTCGAGAAATGCTAGCATACTCTCCCCACTTTTCCCTGAAACAAGGGTGGCTAAAGAAGCATTCTCTAAATTGTGATGCTAACATACCAAGCATGCCCCAATATGCCTCATGAGAATATTTCTTCGATTTACTGTCGGGTTCTGAAATGTCCAATCTTTCTGACCATAGGTACATCATGTATGGTCCTCAGAATATCTATCGTTGCCTACTATGACCCTACATCCTACCAACCGACCTCGTAGTCATCATCGAAAGCATATGTCCTACTATGCCTCCCGTACTCATCCCGATGAGACTCTGAACCTATATCAACCTCTGAAATATCCTTTGTCCCACGACTGAGAATACTCTTCATCACGCCCAAGGCCTCATCTAATTGTTTCTAGTGAACCTCCCCTATCCTGCTACATGTAAAAGAGTATCCCTTGTCAGGAGGTATCTGTCTAATAACTCTCCATGTCCCATGCAACTAGTTATCTTCCCCATTGCTAATGTATGTAGTGAAAGTATCGGGGAAGGCTAACATAAATACCTACAACTGTATGTAGAACTGGGAAGTATCATATGATTTGGTCAATCCCAAAGGCTTGACCAAAAACTCATCCACCGGTATCCAAAGTGAATGTTCACCTGGACTTCACACTAATATCATGCCATCATGTACAATGGTAGGTGACTCCACATACTAATGGTTAATCACACCCCCCTATCATTACTCATATGACTGATGCTACTGATAAGGTAATCTCCCAGATCCATGTGATGTTGTAAGGGAGAGGACCGCTCTCCATGTAAATCTCCATTCTCCACCAAGTATGTCTCCTCCATGTACTCCAATGCATCTCCCTGTATCCCACAATACACCTCTGCATGCCCCTATGGACTACCTCTCATCACTGTATGCCCCTATATACTCATGTAAGCTCCTATATCCTCCTGCATCATCATGTATCCTGGGTGTACTATTGGGTCAACCTATACATGGATGTCAACCAATCCTGGAACCTAAATGGATGTGTCCTCGTAACTTTCCATGGCTCTAGAATCCCCCTGTGTATGTGTAGGACTAACTATCTCAGAGCTCCTCATGAATGGTGATCCCTGTGACAGATGAAAATTCTCAAGAGTCCCTTGGTCACATCTTTCCATAATCATCAGTGATCCTGGGTATCCCTCACACTCCTCCAATAACTGACACTCCTCTATCCAACCACCAACATCCTCTAATGATGTAACTAAAGTATATATACGACTATCTACTGAGATAGATGTAGTGGATCTATGACTATCCTCCTCAAGGAGCTCCTCTAATATAAAATCTAATTCCTAAAGAGTTTTTTGTGTGCCTTTCAAGAATCCCTATGTGCTTACCAACTCATGAGTGATTCGTTCCACCTTAGCCTCCTTCTCCTTTAGTGCCCCATGATACATCTTTCCAACCTCCAAAAGGTAATCTCTATCCATAAGTAGTCGTTGGTAGTCGATCCTCATCATAATCACTCTCTCCTTGAGTGTCTGAAAGTCCTTAATGGAAAATTATCCATATGAACTATCTTGTGGCATCATGGCCCTCCAACAATACTTTGCCACCAACTCATGTGTATCATCAATGTTTCTAATGGCTACCATAATCATGTCCTCTCTGACCCTCAAATTTCGTACCAAATGATGTGACTCCTTAACACTATCCTGCTGAAGTACTACCTCATGAATCCTACTCAATAGTGGAATCCTCCTCAACACACTCCTTAGGAGCTAAGGAACTATACTTCCCACTGTCCACTATGCTACTGAATTCCCCTGTATGCCACTATACATCAGCACATATTGTTGCCTCAATATGAACCACCATGTATCCTATATGTACAATTGTATCCTTCTATGCACTCATCCTATTAATATCATCTGCACCCAGATCCCATACGGATGTGTCCATACATGTGATATGGTCATCCCAACCAACAAGGAATGCATCCTCATTACTGTAAACCGGTCATGGAAGGAATTATCCCATAAATATGTCGGTCTCCAAAACCTAATCTATCAATGGACTCCCCAAAAGAGGTGACTCACTCTCCCCATACTGATAAGTATGTATGTATCTGTCTGTTTCCAAGTCATTCCTCTCCTCTTGGGCCTACAGATCCACATGTACCTTGTTTTCAATCACTACACAAGGCTCCTCTACCACATCCAGAATGCCACTGATATCCTCATGCATCATGTCTAGCATAAATGATGGATAAGGTAAGGAATGTGTCATGCTCAAATCCATAGGAGGATCATTATCACCCATGCATGACCTCATATCAACATCCAAAGGTGGATCACCCAATCTTCGATCCTCATCATGCCTAGGAGTTGCCACGGTTGAATCCTCACAAGTATCACCACTATGGTGAAGTGTTGAGTCCTCAACACTATCTAATTGGGAAGATAAAGCACATGCTCTATCATCCCGTCCATACAACTGTTCATCAGATGTGCAGGAGTCGATGGCCTTATGGGACTACTCTAATCTCCTTGTTTTTTCTTCACTTCATTTCTTATCTAAAAACTTGGGTATAGCCCTTCCATCATGAAATGATCATCTATTCATCCTTCTAATTATGATGCTGCAATACTCACCCAAGGTGACCAGTCTCTGGAATCTTGCACTCCGAGAGTTATACTCTCTTTCCATGGCCTCAAATTCACACTCCATCAGTATATTACAAAATCATAGGCTGCTGAAGAAATTTTCTCTGACACCACTTTAATATCGCCAACCAAATCTGATATAAAAATCAGATATAATTGGTTGAGAACTTTCGTCAAACACTTTGCGGTATGTTCAATTTCCCTTAGCAAATGCCTTCTTCTTGCTGTACTGGCTTTGATGAGGTTTTTTGATGTGTTAGCATGACATTTGAAATAATTTATGCCTCTTTATAACTCCCTAATTGCATGATGCCATATATAATTGATGGTTGTTATGTTTTCTATGTGTTGGTTGATTGAAACATTTTGTCAAACACTTTGTGTGCAATGGTTGTAGCATTCATTCAAGTGTATTTTCTGATGTTTTTCGGCCCATATTTCTTCATGTAATACATAAGGGAAACAAATGCAATGATAACCAAATAAATTAGAAACCAATATCTATTAAAAACCATAAGATAGTACCTGAAATCCTTGATTTATTTAATATGCGTTTGGTTGTCCAACATACAATAATTTCCATATCTGATATAAGTAATGCAAAAACCACTTTATTGGACTATAATGGCTCCAAAAGGAAAGGAAACAATGTCAATGATCCTCCTTTTTGATCCCCTAATTATGGCTTCCAAAAAGAGATGTTATTTCATGCAAAATCCACAATTCCCATAACTAGAAATGTTCCCTCCTAGTTTCTTACGCCCTGCTGAAATATGCACAATAAATTTGATGTAAAATCTTCATGAAATTGTTGTAATCTTGTATATATGATGATGGATAAATTATATGAGAATTTCCCCTAGCTGTAGATGTCAAATCTGATCACAAATCATTGGATCTGAAACTCCCAGTGCGTCCTCCTTCAGTAAATCCTCCCCAGCTCTTAGAATAAATAATATGGATGTTGGAAACCCCCAAGGGTGCCAAGAAAAGTCACTCCAGGTGATACAAACACAAACCAACTTATATCTCTTCAAGATCTCACTCCTAGAAGCCAATTCAAACTCTTTCCTATTGGACAATACACCCTCTCTGCAGAATCCTCCAACAGTTGCACCCTCCTTTACCAACAATGAAAGAAATGGATATGAAACTGTAATAGAATGGTGAGGGTGGAATATTTCACCACCTTCGCCAAGCTTGGATCAAGAATGAGAGAATATTTCACTCCCTTGTTGATCTCTATGGTTTATTTAGTCAAAACCCTCAAGTATCTTGAGCTCTCTAGACAAGAGGCCAGACATCAAAAATCAATCAACCTAATGTGAAAATAGAAGCCCATATCTCTCTTTTATACCCCCTTTCACCTTTTCCCATTCAAGTTACTTTTAATTCATCTTTTAATATTGCTTCATAAATCACTTTATTAATTTAATAACAGCTTTTACTGCAAAAAGTGATTAATTCACCCTCATAACTTCTCTTGCCACTAAAATTCACTTTTAATAATTCTATCCTAAAGATATTTTCGTCCCAATTCCAACGATCTATTACACTAACTTGTTTCTCCAAGAAACAAGCTCCAAATATCAGCTTTAGTGTAATTAATTAAAATATGCTCAATAATAACCCAAAATTACGAAAATCGTCGGAATGAAATTAAACCAAGGACAAGTTGTGCAGAATGGATCCTAATGATGTAATATTATGAATAATGTGAGTTGGGCCCCATACATCTCCGCAAAACTTCCTGACCTCACTATCACTCCCAATTGGCTACTCTGGCAGGCATCTCGAACTGTAACATAAGGGAATCCAAAAATGGGGACATTACAAACTAGCCCTATGTTTTCTGATATTTCAAAATGTTCACAATATCTCACTGCCAACTTTGGGAAACTTCCTAATATCAACGAACTTATTTTCGCCTTCACTTTTAAAAACACATGTACACCCACTTTCAAATCTCTAAAAACTATGTTCTTGTCTACATAACTTTTCTGGATGTCCTGGGCAACCCGTAAATTCTTCTTGATCTTTGTCATCTCCTCTTCCATTTCCTTCATAAAATATGGCCCAATAATTTCTCTATATACTAGATTATCCCAACTCACTGGTTTGTTCCATTTCCTTCCATAGAATACTTCAAATGGACTTTTTATCCCCTAGCCTGGGGATAACTAAGGAGATTATGTCTCGAGACCCACAGGTCCTGGACATGGAGTACCGAGAGCCATATTGACTTGAGCCTGGCCCTGAAGGGCCCATCCTTCTTCTTCAATGCATCCATCATGTTAGCAGCAGCAACATCCATCCAATCGGCCTGATCCTGAAGTAGCATCCATCCCATCAGCCTGGTCCATGATGTTGGCCCTTGAAGGCCCTTGACTTCATCATTCAGAGCCTTGACAACACCCAGTTGAGGCCCCCAACTTGAGGACAACATTGGTTGGCACATGTGGCAGTTCCAGAGGGATTTTGAGATCCAACGTTCCACTTGGAGGGCTAACGTTCTAGCAAGGAGGCTAACGTCACCATAGGAGGGGCATGACATCACCCTAAAAAAGCCTAAATTAGGGTTTTATTTGTAAAATTTATGTAAAATTGGATTTTCTCATGTAAACTAGCCATGTTGGTCTTTTTGACCTAATTTTGTAATTAAAGGTCATTTTGATTATATAAATAAGGGATTTTGCCCTTGTATTTTTTCATCATTCTTTAACTCACACAAGTGAGGTCTGAAATTTGACTACTTTAAGGCTCTTTGGATGAAATTAAGTGGTGTGCAAATCTTGGAGGAGGCTTATATTAGTGTTTTTGACATTTTTCTTGGTTGAAAGTATTCAACTAGGCTAATATAATTCTTGGTGAATGTAAGTGAATTTCTGCAATTCTTCTTTAATTTGAATGGTTATAGTACATTTACTTTTCATTTTTCCAAGATTATGAAATTGCTAGCTTAAAACCCTAGGAGATCAAGCACATGTTATTGTCCTTGTCTTAATAGCTTTTCAGCTACTATATTGTGCTAGAAAGCCTACCTTTTTGAATCATTGTGCTAGAGCCCTACCATTGTAGCACTCTAGCATCATTTTCTTCATCAAGCCATTATTTACTTCAAGCTTGAGCTAAAGAAGAAGGAAAACTGCTAGGGCCTAGGGTTACCTACTTCCTAGTATCTGTTTTCTTTCTAGGGCTTGTTGATTGAAGCCATGGGTTACCAACACCTCAACCATCATCCCTCTTTGTCCTTAGCTCACACATTATCATTTGTTTCCTTCAACATTGTTGCTGTAAAAAGTGACTCCATTAGCCCTAGAGACATTGATCTAGACCTTCTATTTGATTGATTGATGAGAACAACCATTAAAACTTTTACCTCAAGCTATTTACTAACCTTTCCTAAACCCAGATTAGACTGATTCACTAACCTTCTTGTTGTTGTTACAAAAGTAAGCTACAACCAATTATTACAGAAATGAAATCTCTTAAAAGCAATTGCAAAAGTTGATTTTTACCTTGCCTCATTAGCTTATGGCAAGTGCTAGTATATTGCTATTGTTGGATTGTCATTTTGGGTCATTTTGAAGCTTATTTAAGGCATTGATTGTAAAGCTATCATCTTGTATACATTGTTGTTATAGAATTTATGTTTTCTTCATCTTGTATCAACTTATTGCTTTCATTGACAAGTCCAAGGTTTTATGAAGTACTAACATCAAATTATACTTGCAAAAAATAGTGTTTTCTTGTTGCTTTGTTCTGGGTAGGTACACTCAAGAATATCATTGCTTCATTTGCTAAACATTTGGGACTTTCTGATCGTTGTGACTTGTGAGATGGGATATATTTTATTGACACTTCTACCTTTTCTTTTTCAAACCCCCAGGTCACCAAGGACGTCTTCCTTAGGCTATCATCCTTAAATAGAAAGAGGTGTCTTATTAAGGTGATAGTGATAGGACAACCTCTCGTTATGCCAATTTTCCCTTTTTTAGCCTTTCCCTTTTGGACAAGTACAAATTGTGCGATAAAAGGACGCATTTTCAATGTGGCCTGATACCCATTATTGTAATTAAATTCAAACAAATGAATATAATATTCCCACTTTGATGGCTGGTCCATCACATACATTCTAATAATTTTCTCAATTATCGTGTTAGTAATCTTTGTTTTCCCATCTAACTCTAGGTGATACATTGTACTAAGATCATATGAGTGATTTTTGTGCCTTCTTCCAGCTTTATCCCATCAGTGATGATGCTAAAGATCTAGCTATGAAATTATTCTCTGCTACCCGCCATGATGGTGCTAGACACTGGTACAATGGGCTCCTTGATGCTAGTATTAAAACCATGGACAGGTTGGAGTAAGTATTCCTCAAACGATGGAATGTCAAGGAAGACCCCAACATGTTGTTGATAAGGCTGAATAACCTTGTGAAACAAGAGAATGAAACCATTAGAGAGTTCCATGACAAATTTGAAAATTTGATGAAAAACATCCCAGTAAGCCATCATCCATCTGATAGTTTCCTTCTTTTCCTTTATACCAAATCCTTTATAGGACAGCTGGGATATCTCCTCAAAGATAAATACCCTTAGACAATCCAAGAAGCCCAAGAGTAGCTACAAGGATTGAATAAAACCTTTCATCATCTAGAGTTGAGCCTTTCTCATCCCCAAGAGTCAGAATGGACACTAAACCTAAGATAGTTCACAATGCTAAACCTACCTCAGGCATTAGCGCTAGCTTAGAGAATTTACAACTGACTGTAGATGGCATGGTAAAAAACCAAGAGCTAATGATGAATAGGATTGTCAACCTAGAGAGAACTCAGCAACAAGCCCCCAGGGTTCCTTACAAAGGGAAATTCCAAAAAGGGAACCAAATTTTTAGACCAAAGAATGATCAAGAGGTTACCAATACTTTAGCCCCTACAAATGTAATAAATGAAAAACCTTGGTGCTTACAATGCAGTGAGTTACATTGGGAGCATGAGTGTCCTTTCAACAATGGTAATCATAACCAAGTGAACATAGTTAACCATACCATTGAAATTCTTCAATATTTCCTTAATTTTACACTTGAAAAACATCAAGAAGGCATAAAGGAAGTAGTCAGGAAGGCTAGAATGGAGGTGATAAATAACCTTGACCAAGAGTCAAGAGAAAAGTTGAAGAAACAAGAATTCTAAGTGTATACTAGACAAAAGAGAATAAACCAACCTCTCTCTACTAGTCCTGTGGAATCACAAACAAGACCTCCACCTATGAACATACTCCTTCCCAAGAATCCTCCCAATACTGATAAAGTGGATTTGAACTTTGAATTTGAAGGTGCATTAGAAAAAATGCACGTGACCATTCCCCTGAGAGAAGTCATCAAGGTCTCATCTGTCAAAGAAAGGTTTGAAATTTTTTTCAAAGGCTCAGATGGACCAATAGACCCTCCCATTATGTTACAAGACAATCACTTCAGGTTTCAGTATGATGGACATCCACCTTTCTTCATGACCTTGTTAATTAATAACAAATGCCTTAACAACTGTATGCTTGATTCAGGGGAAGGTGCTAACATGATGTCTTTGAAGGTCATGGAAAAATTGGGCCTAAAGGTCACACAACCTTACAGGAACGTATGTGGCTTTGATTCCAGAGCCATACCCACTCATGGGGTAGTTGAGAATGTTGAAGTATGCCTTGGAAGATACCCCGAGAGAGGGATCCACGTGGATATCGTGGTGGTAGATGTCCTAGATGTGTGGGGAATTCTATTATCCAAGAAGTTTGATACAATGCTGGGAGGAACCCTAAAGATGGATCTCACATATATTAATGTTCCTATGAATGATGGAACAATAATATACCTCCCAAATGTTCCAATTACCAAATTCCATGTGCAAGAAATTGGTGATGACATTGGAACTAACGAAACACAAGAACCGGTCAAAGAGAGTCCTCCTGTATTTTCCCTTGATGACATGCCTTTCGCTATAGAGGAAGACTTTGATCAAATACAATGGTTGAAGAAGGAGGAGTATCAACAACTCCTAAAAATATATAAAGATAAATAATTTGGGGATGTCAAGTTATTAAAGAAAGGATAAAATGACATATTGATCTAACCGTCCCAGCAAGAAGTTTTCACAGCAGAATCCCACCCACCTCCCTCAAGAAAATACACTAGGGTTGTACAAGAGACAACCAAATTCAAGATCAAGGATTACAAAGAGGGAGATATGGTCTGGATGTGGGATGCAAATAAGGGAGAGCCTACTAATGTGAGTGCACAATTTTGGCTTGGACCCTTTAGAGTTGGAAGAAACTCAGTCAATGATGCCTATTATTTATCCACATTGGAAGGAAGAAGGCGTCCGTTATCGGTTGGTGGAAACCTCCTCAATCCCCGTCAAGGGGAAGAGACTCGACTTCACAGGTAAGTGCAGGTAATTAGGTATGCATTTTGAATTCATTGTATATATCGTCTGCATTTCATGCTAGAGTAGTTGTATTTCCATTTGTATATATGCTTGCTTAATTTCATTTTATTGTACCATATATGATCCAGGGGTGATATCACCACCCCAAATGATTACTAATAGATTTTTTTGATATCTAGCAGGTCACAGGTCATGCCAGAGATGCTGAGGTTATCATGCACTCTACAGTGAGCACATGTCCTCGAGTTGGAGCCAGATGTTATCCCCTAGCCTAGGCATAACTAAGGATATCATGTCTCAAGGCCCACAGGTCCTAGACATGGAGTACCGAGAGCCATATTGACTTGATCCTGGCCCTGGAGGGCCCATCCTTCTTCTTCAATGCTTCCATCATGTCAGCAGCAACATCATCCATCCCATCGGCCTGGTCCTGAAGTAGTAGTTGGTCTTGCTCGATGAGGTAATGAGCTCAGGTATCATGGTATGTGTCACTCTAATTCTCAAAACATTTGAATATGTTCATTTAATTCTCTTTTTCTTCATGATGTGTGCTTGGAATTTATTCCTTTTGACTTTTCCATAACTGGGGGGAATGACAAAATGTCCTAGCAAGTTGGTTCCCTTAGGAGTGAGTTGCCACTGGGTGGGTTCATGAAAGGCCATCATCCATTCCCACCATACTTATCACTTTTCATCATCCTCCCTCTCATCCATCCCCTGCATCGGTTCGAACACTGGGTTCGCCAAGCTAGAAAAGGGTTGTACCTTGCCTTGTGGGGAGAAGGGGCTAAAGACCCATAGGGTAAAAGTAGCTGGAAAAAGATAAAATCCTAAAGAACAAAACCTTAATATTCTTCGCCTAGGAATCCCCGAGAAAGCAATAAAAGGATTTTCAGCAAGAAAAGGAGGGCACCATAAAATAAATAAACTCAAGACCTAATTGGAGGATAGGGGGTCTCATCACGAGCCAGCCTATTAGGTCCATGGGCATGTACCGATATAACACTACCATTCAACTGGTCACCACGCAAGGGTAGTGGCTCTTGGTAGCATAGCCAAGAGAAAGGGGGTCTCATCACGAGCCAACCTTTTCATCTCCATGAAATGATTGTGGGTAACATTGTCACCACTGGTCACCACGCCAGGACAGTGTCCCCTAGCTATTGTCTTGAAAGAAAAAAACAATAAGATAAAAAGTTAAAAGGGAATTAAATGGGCTTGGAAACATTTGCATCCATAACAAGGTGCAACTCACCCTCTTCAGAGGCACCCACAAGTAAGCCCTACATTTCCCTGTCATCATTGCACCCCTTGCCCAAACATCCCCATACCATCTCATGCACTTACATGACCTAGATTGGTCTTCACATGGAAACAACTGGCATCTAAGGAGAATTATCCCAATAGGACATCTTGAAACCCTCTCCAAACCTGTCTTGTAGAATGGCATAACATCTTTGAGAACTTGTCTAGGAAAGGGGGGTTTTATGCACATGTTTGGGTAACTTTATTATTAGATGTGATTGGCATTGCTATGATCCCTGTGACTTATGATCCCATGGAGGGAGTACTTTTTGTTGTTGCAGGATCATGCCCAATGGACAAGTACACACGGGGAGATGATTAGCTCGGACCTCCATAGGGATAAAATCCCACCAGATGGATGTTGATACCCCAGCCAAGGGAAGACATATACCAGAGGCTTGCACCAGAGAGAGAGGAGGACGTTACATAAGAGACAACCTGGTAGGCCTAGACCCAGGGGGTCTTGCCCTCCCACTATGATTTTGGCCCTTGAAGGCTCTTGGCGTCATCATTCAGAGCCTTGATGTCACCCAGTTGAGGCTCCCAGCTTGAGGACGACATTGGTTGGTACGCATGGAAGTTCCATAGGGGTTTTGAGCCCCAACGTTTGACTTGAATGGCTAACATTCCAACAAGGAGGCTAATGTCACCCTAGGAGGGGCATGACGTCACCCTAAAAAATACTAAATTAGGGTGTTATTTGACAAATTTATGTAAAATTGGATTTTCTCATGTAAATTGGCCATGTCGGCCTTTTAGACCTAATTTTGTAATTAAAGGTCATTTTGATTGTATAAATAAAGGATTGTTACCTTGTATTGTTTCATCATTCTTTGACTCACACAAGTGAGGTCTAGAATTCGGCTCCTTTAAGGCTCTTTAGATGAAATTAAGTGGTGCACAACTCTTGGAGGAGGCTTATATTGGTGTTTTTGGCATTTTTCTTGGTTGAAAGTCTTCAACTAGGCTAATTGCTAGATTATTCTTGATGAATGTAAGTGAATTTATGAAATTTTTCTTTACTTTGAATGGTTATAGTACATTTACTTTACATTTTTCCAAGATTACGAATTTGCTAGCTTAAAACCCCAGGAGATCAAGCACATGTTGTTGTCCTTGTCTTAATAGCTTTTCACCTACTAGATTGTTCTAGAAAGCCTACCTTTTTTAAGCATTGTGCTAGAGCCCTACCATTGTAGCACTCTAGCATCATTTGCTTCATCAAGCCATTATTTACTTCAAGATTGAGCTAAATAAGAATGAAAACCGCTAGGGCCTAGGGTTACCTACTTCCTAGTAGTCATTTTCCTTCTAGGGCTTCTTGATTGAGGCCTTGGGTTACCAACACCTCAACCATCATCCCTCTTTGTCCTTAGCTCACACATTATCATTTTGTTCCTTCAAGATTGTTGTTGCAAAAAGTGACTCCATTAGCCCTAGACACACTGATCTAGACCTTCTATTTGATTGATTGATGAGAACAACCCTTAAAAATTTTACCTCAAGCTATTTACTAACCTTTCCTAACTGCAGATTAGACTAATTCACTAACCTTCTTGCTGATGTTACAAAAGTAAGCTAGAACCAATTATTACAACAGTAAAAGCTCTTAAAAGCAATTGCAAAAGTTGATTTTTTACATTGCCTCATTTGCTTCTAACAAGTGCTAGTATATTGCTATTGTTGGATTATCATTTTGGGTCATTTTGAAACTTATTTAAGGCATTGATTGTGAAGCTATCATCTTATATACATTTCTGTTATAGAATTTTTGTTTGCTTCATCTTGTATCAACTTATTGCTTTCATTGACAAGTCCAAGGTTTTATGAAGCACTAAAATCAAATTGTACTTGAAAAAAATAATGTTTTCTTATTGCTTTGTTCTGGGTAGGTACACTCAAGGATATCATTGCTTCATTTGCTAAAACTTTGGGACTTTCTGATCGGTGTGACTTGTGAGAGGGGATATCTTTTATTGACACTTCTACCTTTGCCTTCTCAAACCCCCAGGTCACTGGGGACATCTCCCCTAGTCTATCATCCCTAAATAGAAAGAGGTGTCTTATTAAGGTGATAGTGATAGGACAACTTCTTGTTACGCCAATTTTCCCTCCTTTAGCCTTTCCATTTTGGACAAGTACAAATTGTGCAATAACAAGACTCATTTTCAATGTGGCCTGATACCCATTTTTGTAATTAAATTCAACCAAATGAATATAATATTCCCACTTTGATGGTTGGTCCATCACATACAATCTAAGCATTTTCTCAATTATCATGTTAGTACTCTTTGTCTTCCCATCTGACTCTAGGTGATAAGATTTAGATTTTTCCCAAAGCCTTTGAAAAACCTTTCCAAAAATTAGAAGTAAACTTTGGATCTATATCTGAAACTATTTCCTTAGGCACCCCATGTATCCTAATAACTTCCTTCATGTAGATCTCTGCAATATTTGTTTCCTAGTGTGTTGTCTTTATTGGAATAAAATCTGCTACCTTAGTTAAATTATCCACCAACACCATAATGAAATCATGTTGCTTCACTGTTTTGGGCAGCTTTTTAATAAAATCCATTGTGACAACTTCCCACTTTCATTCTAGAATGGGAAATGGTTGTAGCAACGTTGTTGGATGCCTATGCTCTGTCTTCTCCTTCTAACACTCTAGACATCTGGTTATGTAATTAGCCAATTCTTTTTTGATTCCTGGCCAAAAGTATTGGCTTCTTGCATCTGCATTTTTCTTTTGATATCCCGAGTGTCCAACATATGACACATTGTGCATTTCCCTTAGCATTGCATTTTATAGTTCACTGGAATTCAACACATAAAATTTTCCTTTATACATGATGATTCCATCTTCTTTCAGCTCATAATAATTAAATTTATGTTGTAATTCACCTTGTTCTAATGTTTCTTTTATTTTCAAATAATTCTTATCTGAATTTGTTGCCACAATAATTTTATCTTTCAAATCAGTCATGTACATCCTAATGGTTGTAATATACATTTCATGAACTCTCCTATTGAGTGCATCAACCACTTGATTTTCTTTTCCTTTGATGTGTTTAATCTTGAAGTCCTACTCACTAAGAAATTCAAGCCATCTATTTTATCTAGAATTTAGTGTTGGCTTTCCAAACAAAATTTTTAGACTATAGTGGTCCGTCCTTAGCTCGAATTTCCTCTCCATGAGGTAATGTCTCCACATTTTCAATGCATGTACAATTTTTGCTAACTCTAGATCATGGGTAGCATAATTCCTTTCATGTTATTTTAGTTTTTAGGACTCATAACATACCACGTGATCCTTTTGACCGAGGACTCCTTCGAGCCCTTCCTTGCATGCATCAATGTACACCACAAAATATTCATCTGAATCTGCAATATTCAAGATTGGTGCACTTGTCAAGTTGTCTTTTAGCTGTTGAAAACTTTTTTCACACTTGAATTTCCTTATGAGGATTTTGGATTTCTTACGAATCATTCAAGACCAATGATTCATTTTCTATGAGGAAACTTGCAATATGTTCATCATTTTCAAAAACTTGTAACTCTTGATTATTAGGTATCGAAGGCCGAACAATTGTTTTTACATGAAAAGTGATTTGACTTTGAGAATCTTCTGAATTAAAAAGAGATTCATCTACTGCTAATGAATCTGCATTTTGATTCCTTTCTCTAGGAATGAAGGAGATATTTAAAGAATTGAAAGAATCCATGATCACAAACTCTTCTTGCATAATGTTTCAATTTTTGTTTCTTAATCATGTATTTCTTCATAATATGATTGATAACCATCTTTGAATCCCCAATTATCACTAGATTTTCTACCTTCATCTGAAGGGTAAGAAGCATCCCTTGAATTAATGCTTCATATTCTACTTTATTATTGGTACATGGGAATTCTATTTTGATAGCGTGTGGATAGATACTAGATTTATGTATTTTGAAAATAATGCCAGCTCCATTTCTAGACTAGGAACAAGCTCCATCAAATGATATCTTCCAAAATCCTTGGAAAGAGTTTTCTTCATCATTCTTTGGCATACTTATTTGTTCCGTACTAAAAACAACATATTTACTAATTCCATCATCAACATAATTTTGCATTACTTCATTTTCCTTTTTCCTAAATGATATGGGATTTCTATTCTCTCGTGGAACTATGATCATAGTCGTATCTCTATTTGAAAGCATCATGCAACTTCCATCATTCATGATATATCCTCCAATCAAGGAGCACCAATGTCTTCCCAACACAACACCGTAGGCTAGTGGTAAGTCAAAAACTATTATGGTGAAAATTGTAGTAATGTGAGGAGCTACAACTATCCATGCACACAATATTTTATTTCACCATAGGCTGGGAATTTTCTTTAATATATGGCATGTATGTTGTCACTAATTTCATAATACCATGTACATTCTATTCCAAGTGATTCCACTATTGATAGAATGTGAAATAATGATTTCTTATGGATATGTAAAATGGTGGGACTTTTCCCCTTGGTCTTATTGATGAAGTATTATGTTGTTGCCTTGTATTTGTTTGTGTTGATACTATTCTTGAATTTGTATCGTCCAATATCTTCAAAATATTTTCTCTTTGTTGAGGTATATTAACTACCTCTATGAATGGTAAAGTGAATATGAGCTTGGCTAATTCATCAACTAGATTATAATTCATTTGCATTGGATTCTTTATTTGATTAAAAATTGGTTTTTGTCTTTTTGTCTCTGGAGGGCTAGAATTTGTCTTTTCTTTTTCAGGATGCTCCTTGCTCTTGAATTTATTTACTTGCGTTCTTGTTTGGATAGCATTATCTTGTGAAAAAATTGGATCTTCTTGTTTGTAAAAGATATAAAACGATGGTGATCCCTCATCCATTTGTACAGATTCCAAAACATGACCTTGATTAACATCAATCTCTTAATCAAAGTTTTCAATTTTTTTCTCTTCTACAATTTCTTCTAGCACAACAACATTTGGACTTGGAACTCTAGGTGTGCTAGGTCTATGTTATTCAACTCTATCACTTATTATTCTTGGGTCTTGTACTAGGACTCTTGCATTTGGATTCGGTGGAAAAATATTTTCACCTCTCCTCAATATGCTAATCTCATTCTACATTTGTCTAATCATTCTACTCATCTTAGAAATCGCTTTTTTTTTATCTTGTTTCATGGGTAGCTACAGGATCATGTCTCGCATTTGGGGGAACACCCTGTAATGATCCCAAGCCATTATGCAAGGATCATCACTGTTTTGGTGTCTTTTTAAAACTTTTTCTGAGTGAGGTATTTTGTCAAACACTTTGTTGATCTACCTTTTAGATGTGTTTATATGTGTGTATGCAGCAAATAACAG